>JAHREE010000308.1:94800-197550 GCA_033628505.1 Tringa tobata | reverse complement strand
TGTCCTGATGTTGACTGGAGACTGAGGTGAGGTTTTGCAGATGTCCTTGGGCTGGGCTGGGAAGGGTTTGCTTTTATTCGGGGGGTACCGGGAGCTGTTAACTCTCTGCTCCCTGGGGCCTTGCCACCTAAATCCACCCCCCTGCCCAGAAAACGAAGGACACATTGTCACCAGGGTAGAGAAGAGATTTTGCACACATGTTCGGACACTGAGGGGTCAATGTTGCTGCAGAAATAGGTTTGAAGCCTGTAATACACTCAGCTCCTACTGACTCCACACTTGCCATCACACAACTCAGGAAAATTACCCCTAACTGAAATGAAACTGGGTCCTTGGACACCCCTGTACTGGGATTTGGGGTTTATTGTCAGCAGTTCATTAGCAACTCCCTCCTAGACTGATTGAGGGAACTTGGGTATGGCAGAGTCAGACAAGGGGCATAGTTTTACCTGTGACATTCTTAAAAATTTGAAATAATAAGAAAAGAAATGGATCTGCAGCTTTTGTGGCACTGAAAGTTTTCCTGAGTTTGTGCCAGTGTCTCTGAATTTGCCTTTAAAAAAAAGTCAATAATTCTGTAAAATGACAAGCAAAACTTTTCACTTAAAGGCAGTGCAGTTTGTTGTTTTTGAGAAGTGTCCTTTATTAATATTTTTATAGTAACTTTTTTGTCAACTGCTTGCATTCCAAATGAAAGATTTCAAATTAAACCAAACATTACATTTCAGCAAAAACAAAACTCTGAAAAGTCTATATTAGATTTCTATTCAGGTTTTCCTGATGGTAGCACACTGTAGTCCAAATTAAAGCAGAAATCTCTTGTGCTGAGCTCTAGCAAGCTCCTTTTGAAGACAATGCATACCCTGAAAAAATTTACAGGCTAAATTAATTTACAACTAGGAGATTTAACAGGTTGGAGTGGATGTTTAAGGGAGGTCAGAATATCTGAGAAACATGCGATTATAAAGACTTACTTGCTTGGTCAAAAATAATGAGTTTCAAGCTAAAATCAGAGTGGTATAAAATGTGCTTTTCCCATTCTCCACAAGTTTTCCCAGTTTCAAGTATTTTCCCCATTTCTCATCTGGAGCAAGTCTGCAACTTGTCATGAGACAGAAAAGAAAAAAAAAGAGACAACTCCAGTTTACGTTCAAGGCCTTTTTCTGCTTTTTATCAAGGTGACTGATCTAACCACTCTGTTATTGGCAATTTTGTATGAGCAAGCACTCATCTGCCTGTCTCTCATTTTCTCCTTTTTCTGCTTGTTGATTGCCAGTGCTCCAAATGAAACATTTCAAACTATATTTCTTCCCTCATATGCAACTAGAAACTCCCAGAAAACTTCTCAGTTAACAGCTTTTGTGCAGCCAATTTGCATCTTTGAAGGTTGTGACAACGTTTGCAAAGGCAACCCAGAAAATGCAAGTATTTCTGGTTATTTTTAGTGAATGCAATCAACTTTTCTACTGGTCTCTCATCCCTCCCACCTCCAGTTCTGCTCCCAGTGGGCTCAGACATGCAGACAGGAGTCCTGCACCTTTGCCTCTCATTCTCAACTATTTCCTTTGACTTTTGCCTGCAAAGTTCTGGTGACCCCATGTGCAAGTGATGCCAATTGCTTTGGCACAGAAAAGCAAAGTTTTCAGCCACAGGACAGCTGTAAACTATGCTTCTGAGCAGCTCACCAGCAGCACAGCCCTCAGACTGCCTGCTTAGTGAAGAAGATCTGCCAGAAGCGGCATCTTGAGGTAGCCTGGGTAGGACATATAAGCAAGAAGATGTGAAGGCCAGGAATAAGAACATTGATAATGGCCAGAATTGGAGAAATGGAGACTCCTTCAATTGCAACAAGAAATCTTGACATTATGTCTCTGCTCTCATTTGAGTTCAGACCAGATCCTGAAGTCTCAGTGGGAAAATAGTGGGGCAGGAGGTGTCAGAAATAAAATACTGCAAAGGAGTTGAAGTGCACAGAATTGTCTCCGATCCATCCATAGGCTTTGCAAGATGATGAAGCTGGTAAAGTGAAGCTGGTAAAACAAGATTTCCAAGAAGGAAAGCAAATAGGTGATGATCGTACCCAGTTACATCACAAAACCTCTTATTTGCAGAAGCAGCAGCAGAAGTAAACACTTGTTGGGATTAGAGGAAGACGAAATGTTTCTGTTAGATGTGATACACTACAGATTGACATTTTACCTGAGCAGAGATCCCCATTTTTAATAATGGAAACTACCATTATTGAACCCAACAACCTAAGGCAGTAGACCTTAGGAAGAGTCTGCACATAGGTAGAAGCTGGCTGGAGCCACATTTTAAGTGGAATTGAACTTCCAAATTGAATAAGGAATTGAAAGTTTTCTTCGATATGAAAATTGTCTTGATCCACAATTTATCCTTCCCTGCATATTTCTTTCTGTCACAGCTGCACAACTCTTCAGTGCTTTCCCATCTGGAATATATGCAGCACTGTTACTGTAGCTTCACATTCAATATAGTGTCCATTTCTCAAAGCTCCATTTCTTTCAGATGGATTTACAGAGAAAGAATAAATATCTCTTTTCAATATCAAATTGGGATTACAGTTAACAATCACTTGGCAGATCAGAGTAGGTTATTTTAATGAACACATCATTCTGAAATAAGCCTTCCACCATCTGTTCAGTCCCATAATTATAAATGCAAACAACATAATTCATAAATGCACTATCAAAGACAGGGAAAGAGAGAACAGCTTAAGATGACTGTTTGTTAGTTATTGCAGGCAGTGATGCATCTGCTTACTTTATTCTTGTTTCAGGAGCAGGTAGAAAACAGTCTTTTAATTCTGTATTTTATGGCAGTTACTAACTCCCAGTAAATGATTGCCTGTAGGTGAGAGAGAGGTTGTGAAGTTCAGTATGGTTTCTGGTTGGCATCATTATTTAGCCACATCTATGATGGAAGCTCCCAAGAAAGATCATACAGACCATCCTGCATCCTAGTGGGCCAGGAATAAACTTTGAGCGTGTGTTTCAGAACAGCAGGAAAGAGCCTGTGGCTTTGGTGTGCCCTCCAGGGTTACAGGAGCTAAGGGTAAAGATGAAAGCTATTTTCTCCCTGAAAAGGTGCTTTTGAGATTTTGAAAAAGTGGGGAAACATGGGAAACAGAAAGTTCAGAAGGGTGCCACACAAAATCCAAGAATCTCTGGAATTTGCTATTTTAATTTGTGACATTTTTCACTTGGATAGAGACAAATTTATTTTTTTTTACTCTGAAATACACAAAGTGTCAAAATGAAATGTGAACAAAATATGTTGTTTCATTCCCATTTTCTGTTGAAAAAATGCATATAATCCAAATTAAATGTATTGTCATGAAATGTTTGATTTAAATACAGCTGCGTATTTCATTTTCAAAAGATCAGTGCAGAATTGTCCCTCTCTCACAGTTACCAGGTTCATAGACTCCATAAAATTACAAGCTTTCTAGTAACTCTGTAATCTCTGGGCTGGATGCCTCATGCTTCCAGCCACTAAAGTGAACTTCCACATTTGGCCATCAGTAGAAAATCTTTATAGCAGGATAAGAAGAATTCCACCCCCACCCTCAGCATTTACTCAACACTATTCCCAGGGCAAAAGGGAGCCAGAAATTATGAGCTCGTTATGTCTTTTTGTTGGTATACATCAATATTGCAGAACAACATAAATTGATTTCATATTCAATGCTGAAAAATTAGCAATATATCTCAAAATTCCAGGATGAAGAGCTCCTGCTGGTTTTCTGTGGGTTTCTCATTTCTTCCTGTTTCTGAGATGAGAAAGATACTTGCAAAGTTTCCAAGCAATAAGGCTTAAGATTATTGTATATCGTCCTTCTGCTGCATCTGACTGACCTGCAACCCAGAGGACACCAGCTCATTATCAAAGGTGAGTTTACTAAAGGTAGGTCTTTCATTGCCCATGACTACCTGCAATCTGCTTTGTCAAACAGAAGCCAATTCAGAGAGAATTTCTTTTCTAAATGTTTGGGAAAACAACGAATATAAGAAGAGTGTGTGAACTGAGAGAACACAATGAGAACTGCTACAAAAGAAGTCCCTGAAATACCAGATATATTCCTTTAACTCTGTAGAGATAGGCTTAATGTTCGTGTCTCGTGGGCTTTCAAACACAGGGCTCCCACCCAGGGGGGCTGGAGGAAGCAGGATATCAATGAACTCAGGCATGAGGATGGTGAAGCTCTTATGGCTGGCTGCTTCTCCTGCCTGGGAGCTGTGCTAGTCTGGATGGCAGACGCACGTCTACATTTCCTCCTCCTATGACTATTTCTCTTCATTGCAAGCTGACAGTCTGCAGAGCCTGTAAGGTTATGGTATGATTATCTGAGTAAAGCGGCTGGGGTAGATGATTTGCTAAATCGTTTGCTGGAGCTCTGGTGGAGAAACAGCCGACCAGATACTGTTGGTGTCTGTCCATCTTCTGCAGTGAGCCTTTCAACTGGGACCTTCCTTTGCCTTCAGTGTCTTTTATTCCACTCTTGGGGAAGGATCATCTTTTTTTCTGTGTGTGGAACCCACCTAGTTGGTTAAGCAACATCAGTCTATCCCCAAAGAGGAAATATTCATAAATTCTTAAAATGCCCTGGCCAAATTTGAAGTCTGTCCTAGACTTCCTTTTTTCCTTTTTTTTTTTTTTTTATTAATTTTTAAATAAAGAGGAGCAAATATCAGTGGATCATTCCTCCTTAGAGATGATACAGCCCTTGGGGAAAACATTTCCACAGAAATACCATACGTTCAATTTTCCTGTTGCAGCTGAATGGTGAAAATCCAGATCTCAGGAAAACATTTGGACTGCCAAATTATTTATATGGTTATGACAACAGTGTTGATTTTAAAGTCCTTTGTAGTCAGTGTAAATACAAATTTGCCTCTATCTCATGACAAGTGTTTACTTTTTTCCACTCTTGAGTAGTTATGCTGAATATCTTAATTATCTGTAAATCAAATAATGCTGCTCAGACCTTGTGAGCTGGAATTAAGCACTCATCATTCTAAATTTCAGTTAGAGGTTTTAAAAACAGCTGTCTCCAGCCCACATAATCCAGCCTTCAGTACATTTTGTAAGACTTTTACATGCCTCCTCAGATTTAAAATTAGCAGACAGTTCTCCAAGTAACCAAAGCCCTTGAGTGAGAGAAACATACCGCTGGAAAAAAAAAAAAAAGACTTTCTTTGTGTCTGAGAAGTCACAGAAAACAAAGAAAGCATCTATCAGTAAGTTTGTTTCTCTCCTTTCTTTTTCCTTTGTTCCATCATTCCTGAAGGATGTTTTCCTTAGCTGAAGCTTGCCTGTTCTCTCACTTTTATGAGCTTTGGCTGCTGCTTGCTCTGATGACCTCCAGCTCCAGGACACGTTCCCAGGCCCTCTCAGTCAGACTTGGGTCAAGGCATTCCCATACCATGCCAGGGAAGTCACACGAGGGACGTCCTCATCTCCAAAAGTGAAGGTGTGAAAATAATGCCTGGCGAAATGTAACTGCACTGACTTCAGTTGCAGGCACCACTGCTTTGGGTTAATGTAGAACAGAAATGTTTCATATATTTTTAATGGCAAAACAAGACCAAGATCCCCTCCAGTTAATTTATTTTTGTGTTTACAGTAGAAGCATATCTTTTTTTTTAAGGAGGATGTTTAACTCCTTTTAAAAGTGTAGGCAAATAATACACTGAAATATGATTTTGAAATAAAATGTCAAAACACTTCAGCATCTTGTTTCCTTTTAATTTTCTCCTGCTGAAAACATTTGCTGAATTTGACCCAATCACTTTGTTTCCCTGGAACTGCAACTGTTTATTACATCTTCCTTTTTAAATTCTTTTTATTGCCAGGCTCTAATAATGTATTTGGGCTAAGAAATATTATAGGAACCCATTTAAGCTACTTTAACTTCAACAGCTAATCCCAACACACTGCTCTTTTGCTCAGAAGACTCGTGTTCCATGAATGGAGGAAAATCATACTGGTCTCTCTGGTCAGAGTGCTGAACACAACCCTTCACTTGGCAGAGGACAGAGATTGATTAACGAAGATAACTAATTAGGAGCCTGGTCTGAGTCAGCTAAGGTATTTCACATAGATCAGCAAAGAAGCAAAGAGTTGAATTAAAAAAAAAATTAGAGCTAAAGGAACACATTTTTGTAAGCCATTATCTCTGGGTACTGGCTAAAATCTTTTACATGATGATATAAAGTCTCATTGTTGTATTGAATAATAACCTCTTAAGATGATAATTACATTCTTGATAGACATCAAAAGTTAAAAACAGGAACATGACTACAGATACTTCAATGCTAAGAAAATTGACAAATTCTAAATGTGCTAATAAGAACAGAGATCATCTAAGTTCTTCAGTGAGCTATTTTAAGAAATTGTTGACAGAAGATTACCAGGGTCTCAGGACGCTTCAAGACTACAGAGGTGGCTTATCTAACAATTCCTGTTTGATTGCAAACCATGCTATTTCTCTGCGCCTTCTTTCATTGTGGGTAAAATAGAGGCAGTGGTACTTCCTTTGTGTGCCTTGTCTTTAGATTTTAGCCTCTTTGGAACAAGCATTGTGTCATTTCAGATATGAATAGTGTCTGGTACAACTAAATCATAGTTTGGTTCACAGTTGTGGCGTTCCAGCAGCAGCAATTAATCCCATATACAAAAATAGATTGTTTCAATTTTAAAATGTAAGAAATGCTTTCCAGGACAGAACAACCTACAGCTGTAGGAAAGGTGTTTTATTTACTGAAGAACTTCTGTCCTCCACTAAATCGTTGGCGCCCTCAGAAGCTGAGAGTATCCTGCCTCTGGGTCACTGACCAGAATGATGTTCTCAGGCTGGTGAAATAGAAACAGGGAGATGACTGAGTTTGGGTTGGACCTCCTGTTCCTCATTGCACAGTCTCAGTAATTAGATTCCACCTTTTCTGTGGGTCTCTTAGCAATGCTTATAAAAATGCTGAAGCCTCTTGTGGACCATCACAAGATGGTGTCGGGACGGGACAGGACAGTCGCTTTGCACAGCGCAGCACCCACCAGCAGCTGTCCCCTCTTCTGCTGACCATGGGATACTGCTGTCCTGGTTTAAACCTCAGCAACTTGGCTTTACCTGACATAATTTCAGACAAGGGGAAGGTTGAGACTGGCCAGACACTGTCCCTGTTGGCCCTGGCCCACGTTTAACAGGTTTCTTTTTCATTGCCTCCAGTGGAGATCACTCTGAAAGTCCATCTGATGTTTGTCACTGTTGGGCAGTTATTAATTGTAACACGGATGTTGCTAAGCTATGCCTGAGATTTTTAATAACTTTTAAAGTAAGAATAGTGAACAATCTGTGAATGGGGCCTGGAAGAGGCGAGAAATGCAGGAAATGATCCCTTGAGCAAATACGTTTGTGACTTTGTGACTGTGTTTGTACAGATTATATATCTGCCTGCCTGCCCATTTCTTAGCTCTTGTTTTATGAAACCAAACCTTCAGGAGCAAGCAGCTGACCAGGTTAAGTTTTTTTGGCATAAAGCAGTGTCATAATTGAGAGAGATAATACTTTGGGTGACGGTTACCAGATCTCTTCCATGAGTCAGAATCACTGAGCTGCTGATGGCTCGGTGGCTTTTTGGACACGAGCCAGCAGGGGTCAACTGGACCTTAAATAAACCAAGTAACCACATATCCAGAACATGCCATCACTGTTGTCAGAGTTGTCAGCCTGACCCAAGAAACAATGCTCAGCTGAGAACGAAGTTTCTGTTTCCTTGGGAGCTGATAAACTCCTGTTGCCCCTGTGCTCCCTTGGCCTGACTGCGTTTTCCCTTTCATGCTCAGGCAGGTGCCTGTGCCTTCCAGAGCTGTCAAATGTGGCAGATTTCAAATGGCAACACTCACTTTAAAAATAATCAGCCTCATTATACCGTTAGCAGTTTTGATCCTGTCGGAACAATAGCTGCCACGTTTCTCCAGCACATCCCAAATGCATCTCACGCTCCCCTCGCTAGGAAGATTAGCAGTTTGTATCTCACTTCCTCCTGGGTGTAAGGATGAGAATTGCAGGGACCCCTACGCAGAAAAACACCCGACTCGGGATGTGCGAGGGAGTGCTGCCTCCCTGCTCCTCTCTGCCCCCTTCATGGAGACCTGCTGGGGTTCTGGCACCCCCAGTTCTCTCCCCCACAGCCCTGGGTGCTGAGCAGTGCTGTGGATCTTAAACAGAAAGATATTTCTAGCTAATGCCCCTCCTGACCCTGCTGGAGGTGTTGAAGACCACCCTCACCTTCACTGCTGAGCCTGACTATTGCAGAATACCAGCATATAGTGCAATCATTTAAAAATAAGCCTGCTTTGCTTTTTGTTTAGAGCTGCTGAGACAATGTCTGGAGAAGCAGTCTTGGATCTCATGTCAGAGTGAACTGGGGGATGAAGAAGGCATCACCAGGAAGGTCCCCAGGCATCTGGGCTGAAAGGTACTTTTTCCTTGTTCTAACATGTCCAGTGGAGGCATTAGAGATATGATAGAGATTATCACCTACCCCGTGCAACCCCTCTGCTGATACAGGGCTGTACCACTTGCTATTACTTCATCCAGCCTGATTTTGGTCATCCAAAGGGTGTTTCTACAGTGATTCCTTCAAGAGACTACTCCATGTGGTAACAGACATCATCATTGTCTGACTTTGCTGATAGTCATCTTAATTATGCTTGTTCTATCTCCTGACTAGGAGTTTTCTCTTTTCCCAGCCTCCTTATGCTTCCGTCTTTCAGATGCTTGACCTGAATGATGTTTACTAGTTCCTTTATTTTCCATTGCAGGATGTTGTGCTCAACTTTAGAAAAAGCGTTGGATTTTGGATATTATGAAGATAAATGTGACAATGACTGGTGATGAAAAACATGGGATCCACACAGATGATAAAGTAAGTCCTGAGATGTTGACTTCTTCCATCACAGATTTGCAACTTGTTAATGTTATAATAGTTGATGTTTCCACAAGAGAAACAGAAACTTGGGCACTGAAGTTCAGAAACTAAGCTACTTTAAAATCAACTATTTGTGTTCAGTGATCTAAGTACATTTTCTAATTATAAACACCAGGGTAAACAAGTAAGCAAATGAGTGAGGCCACTCAATGCCATGCTGCAGAAGATGGGCACTTTCCCCTTTTTCTCACATTAACTCTGTATTTCTATTTCTCTCTCATTAATGTTGTGTTTGGCACTACATTATATGCTCTAATTACCTGCATATTTTGGCCTACAGTTCATTTTTGCACATAATTAATGCAACATTCATAAGAGGCCCAAAACTGATAATTAGGAGAGTACTTGGAAGTGCTGGCTTACATTAGAAATACACAGCATCACATTAAGAGTGGTTTATAACTACCTGCAGATGGGATAGCACATAATAGGCTTCTGTTTTTTAAGTAAGGTGTTTCAATTACTGAAGTACAAGCAGGATCAATTAAGAATATTCAAATGGGAGATAATGAATGTTTTTTTATAAATGGAGATGTCGCAACTGGCATAATTAGATCTTTCATCTGCTAGGAAAAAACCACAACCCATTCTTCAAAGCTGTGGAATGAAGTAGTGGCAAAAAACCACTTGGAGCTGTTTCCTTGTGAAAAGGAGACACCCCAGTTTCCAAAGGTATTGCAGACCAGCAGTCATGACCCCCAAAAGTGGCTTTTACTTGTCAGGCTTCTAACATGTGCCCCAGTGTCAGAATTACAGCTAGCTGGGAAAAGGGTGGCTTTTCTGCAGTGAAATATCCAATGAAAAATGACAATTGCAGTTTGCTGAAAACTTCTGGCAAAAAATTCTTCATTATTTCCTGTGTCTACTTTGTGTGTGCAATAGCAGAACTTTTTTTGTATCAAAACAAGACTTTCTGTAGAGAATTATGTGTTTTATAACAAGAGTCTAGCATATGGACATTGTTAATGTTACTTTACGATCCTTTCTGAATAGCAAACTATCACAAACTCCCTCACAGCATCTGGGGCTCACGCATGTTCCCTCCTACTCTAGAGCCTGCCGGTTTGTCTTCTGGTCACCAGACCTTTCCTGCCTTGGGGAGGGCCAGCTCTCACACATCAGGTAGCAAACACCATGTTCCACCATGTTGTGTTGAATGGGGCTTGCCACTCCTCTTTCTTTCCTCTTCCTTTTTCAGTTAATATTTCTCTGATATGCATTAACTAGCACATTCCTGACTTTAGACCATTTCTGTCTTACAGCCCACCAGGTATGAATTTGTAAAACTTTATACGTCATATTATGAAAAAAATTAACATGGCAAACTCTTGGACCGTGCTCTTAACTAGTCTTATTTTGTAAGCATTTTATTAGGATTAAATGTCATACCACAGATGGTGACATTGGCAATGGGTGCTTAATTTGAGTAAAATCTCCATGTTCTCCTCCGACCAGCCTTGGTTTGATAAATGCACACTGCGTTTTCCCTCAGTGCACTCAGGGCAGCAGCAGACCCTTTGTGCTCCCCATCCTACTCTCTCCTCCCATTTATGCCCCACTTGCAAACATTAATTCCCTGCGTCACTTTCATAGGCAGTTGCTTCTCATTTTTAGCTTGGTTAAAACCAGTACCAGAACAAGCCAAATCGTACATATTGCTCAGTGGCTGTGTTTTCATTCCCCTGTTGTTCTTCAGGAAGGATGATGCTTCGTTTGCTCATCCGCCTTCTCTGCCAAGAGCTATTTCACAGCTAGGTTAGATCATCTTCAGGAGTGTGCTGGGGAGGACAGGAGGTGCCTTTGATGGCTTCTTCATTTCAATATGATTCAGAGGTTGCTAAGTCCCCATTTTCTGTTAGCTATATCCCCAAACATCCTGTGATTTGACTTCAGCCTTTCCAGTCTCAACGGGAGTAGTTCCTGGACATCTGCTAGTGAGGATCTCGTATGAATGATGCCAGCTACTGCTACCCTCTAGACTCAGTGACCCTCTGAACTTCTGTGTGCAAGAAGGACCTGAGGAAAACATTTTCTCATTTGAGCATCATAGCAAGCAGAACCTCATCTCTTCTAAGATGTCTAGAGGAAAAATGTCAAGCTCAGTCTGATCATTTGAGTACCCCATGTCTAAGAATGCTTCTCCAAGAGTCAGGAGAGGCAAAAATCTGAAGAGGAAAGAGTACAGCTGCAAACAATTTCTAATTTTTGGGAGGGTGTGAGGAATCCAAGAAACTAGGGAGCATAACCAAAAAGAGATATTTATGCGTTTCATAAAGTAAAGAGAGCTCTTGGCAATCCCTTTTGAGATCCTCTGTTACACAAATTCCTTGTGGATTGGAGCATGACACTCAAGAGCTGTATTGATCAGTACATTGATTTTCACCATAGGAGAAGGTAACTAGTGCAATCAAGATATCAGCAATCAGCTGGGAGAAATGCATACAATAATCACTGACAAAGTCAAATTCCTTCCCCTGCTGACACGATTAAAATTTCAGTTTTCTTGCAGAAATACAATGTGGGGAAATTAAGCTTCACGTGAAACTAGTAATTTATTCTACTTGATGTAAAGTGAAATGCTGGCAGAAAACAATCAAAAAATATTTTATGAATATTGAGTCTTTGGATTGACTCAGCCAAGTTTGAGTCCTTCAAGTGCGTGTGAAGCTCTGGAGTTTGCTGGAATGGGTCTGTGGAATATATATTTTCATTGGCATTCAGCTATCATAGTTACACCTGCAAATGGCAGAGAACAGCCACAACAGTATGTGGTACCTAAATCTGAATGCTAACTGTTAAGATGGATCATAAATATACTTGTCATTTGTGCTGTGGTAATAGTCATTGTATGTTTTAAATATCATATGGATTGAGAATCAAGAGACTGAGTTGCTACAGATGGGACAGATAAGCCCAAAGTCACCAAACCTTGTAACTGGTAAATTCTGTTCCACAAGATCAGCTTTTTCAAAGTCTCATCACTTTTTAGCCCAGTAACAACCGTTCTCCACAGCAGAAGTAGCTCAGAAAGCACAAGAACCCAAGCACAGGTGCCTGGGAAGAAGAGTGGATGTCCCAGCAAGCCTCAGGTGCAACATCGCCCTTCGAGCCACAAAGGAAACTTCTGTCTGCATGCTATCTTAAAACTAATACCTGAGAACAATATTATCAGGGGAGGACATTGTCCCATCACACCCTTGGTACTGAGCACGTTTGACAAGTGTGATTTCAACCATACATAGCAATGAAATTAAAAGTTTCCAAACATCCTCTGTGATATTGATAATGTCAACACTGAGCTCTTGGTTAAATGGTCCTGTTTTGAAGCTGGACTTGACCCTGACAGCTCTGAGTTTCTGCTCCTGTTGATCACACTAATAGAATAGAATAGAATAGAATAGAATAGAATAGAATAGAATAGAATAGAATAGAATAGAATAGAATAGAATAGAATAGGAGTATTTGCATTTGGAAGGGAAAATATCCTATCCTATCCTATCCTATCCTATCCTATCCTATCCTATCCTATCCGGGCTGAGAACACCACTGTAAAGTAAGGGTAAAGCAAAAAGTAAAGGAGCCTCAGGAGCTCACTACTGTCTGTCCCTTAGAATGCACCAATGTGGAAAGACAGTGGAATGTGAAGGACTTGGGATGCCGAAAACCCAAGGTGGCTGCTTCCCCTGGCACTGTGACAAAGCAGCCAACCTCAGTTCTCTTGCTTTCTCTGGAAGCCATGGAGCAGCCAGCCCCCAGAACGCCTCAGTAATTACCTGCATGGTCAGGGGAAAGGTGAGAAGTAGCCAGACTGTTGCAGAATGGTTGCAGGATCTCGGGCACAGTTCACTGGAAAACTTATGTGAGGCTCAGTTGTCATGAGTTAGCCAGAGTAGGCCTCAGAGACATGGCAAAACATCCTGACAAAGAAGTTCTGCAAGGCTGGCAAGGACGTCCTGTCCTTGAAGATAAGAAATAAACGACTTTGAGGAAAAACACCTGGTCTGAGAACAAGGAGGAACCCTGGGTCTCAAACTGCAAGTAGGAGGAGTACGATAATGTAATCCTTAGAATTTAGCAAGTAAACAAGTAACTAGCTGAGACAATTAGCTGTAACAGTATAAAAGTCTGATTGCGCCGTAATAAAGGGAAAGCTTGCTTTACCACTCATATTGAGTCGACCGCTTGCTTCCCTCGCTCGTCGCACCAGACCATCACAAACGACACAGTTTTCAGTGCACAATCACACCAATTATGTCAGGGAAACACAAGATTTTTAGGACCCTAAAATGACAGGCAATTTTTTGGATCACAGTCTCTCGTTTAACAATCAGCTCACCTCCTTACTTCGTCCCCAGACCCAATCTTGCTGTTGCAGGCCCACTGAATGTGTTTACACACCACGATCCCCACACTTTGCTGCCTGGCTGCTTGCAGCTACTCTCAGTGGTTTCCCTAACAGCATAGTAGAGGAATCTAGAATGGGTTACCTGAAAAATGAGCCTTATTTAGCAAGCAGAGATGGCAATTACACTGTGCCTGTGTTCCTAATGCAGTCAGGAAATTACTTTCAAATAGGACCAGAAGATCTGGTGACTCCAGATAGGCTCGTCACCTCATATACCATCCAAAAAGCAATTCAGTTACTGACATGGAAGTCATTTCAGCTGACTACATTGGTGCAAAGAGTGTTTTTCTCGCTGAGCTTTACAGCTTTTGGGTGATTGAAAAGCATTAAGCAAGATCTCACAGTGATTAACGACAGTCTGAAAAACATGGTTTCTGCTACAAAACTCTGGAAATATACTGCCACTTAACTTCTGTGGGAATTCCCAAACTGGCTGTGAACATGCCATGAGGATGCAAAACCAGGACAGTGCGGTACTGGGACCTCAGACTCAGGAGGAGGCATAGCTTAAGGAAACAACTAGTTTTTAAAAAAATTGGGACTGTCACAGATGAGAAATAAAATATGGGGAGAGGCTATCTATTGAGATCATCTATTACATAGGCATTAGGTTTGCGAAACCAGAAGCTGGGGAAAAAAATGTATTGGGAGACCCAAGAACATCTGCAGATTTCTGCCTGGGACACGGGCATGCCCAGAGCACACGTATAGCAGGAGAACATCACAGCTGAGGCACAAAAGGTGTGATACTGTGTTAGGTCAAATGGAGATTTCTGGGCAGAGATTCCTCAGTTCTTGTAAAAAAAAAAAAAAAAGAATCTGTAGTTTGCTTTTATGTCTTGATTTGTTTTGTTTCGTTTTTCAGTTTGACTTCTTGCTTTTTTTTTACGGGAGAGACCACTTAGGATTTCTCTCCTGAAGTAAGAACTAATGACACCGATTACTGGAATTTTCTGTCATTCCAACTAGGCTAAGAAACGTGGCTTTTTTCCAACCATATCATACAGCTGGTGTGCCTGGAGTGTGATAATTCTCTTACACAGGTAAACTGTGTTCCTATCAGCGTAAAAGTTTAGAGAAATTAAGAACACGCCAATCTAGCTGCTGCCTCAGGGAGGGCTTGTAAAGGAAATCTTGTGTATATTTTAGCAGTGCTTTATCTGTGCTACCAAGTCTGCAGCTGCCAAGGTCTTAACTCCTGTCTGGTTAACAGGCCCGCCTGTGTTTGGCCAAAAAAAAGGGTGTGTTCCAGGGGCTAAACACAACCTCATTAAATAAACTCGGTTTGTGAGACTGCTATAGCAGTGTTACCAAACAACACGTACCCAGTATGTGCCTTCATGAATTCAGCATGTCACAGCCGCTTTGTCTAGCCAGCTTTGAATTGCTCAGTTTCATCTTCTCCAGCTGTAAATCATGTTGCTTAATTAATCTTAATTAAGTGTTGCGGGCATCTCTTGAGCTCAGTTATCTCTTTATTTAATTACAGTAACATACCATATAATGTTCTCTGTTTGATGGGATGTTTTGCACAATAGTTTAATCCAAAAACTGAAAGAATTAATTAGTTCTTAGAATATGTCTCTAAACGGGTGGCCAAGTAAACTGCATGTTTGTCACAAATTCCTGGACTTGTTAGTCATCATAATCTATTGCTGATATTATATACACAGAATCAGAAACACATTACGCAGTTCTGTGGCTCTCAGATCTCCGTAGGCTCTTCTGAAGGAGAAATCTGACTAATATTAAACAGAGATATCTGGCATTTGTCAGCTGAAAGGCTTGGCCACAGCCCAGCAGAGTTTACAGTTTTGCTCTTGTTCCATAAACATTGACTGCCTGTGAACTGGCCCCTCTCTGCATCCCCAGCCGTACCGTGCTGTGGTCCGGGCCATCTCCCAGAAGAGACCTGGTGCACCAGCACAAAATCAGAGCAGAACCAGTGCAACCCAGGGCCATGGTTCCCATAAAAGCGTCTCGATGTTTGCGGTGGCTTCAAGGCAATCAGGACATTTCCTTCCCCGCCACCTGCCTGCACGTCGGTACGGGGCCGTACTGGTTTCTTTTCTGAAGGAAGCCCAGAGCTGCTGGCCTCCTCCTTTTATTTGCCAAATAGAAGCTGAGTCAGCAAAAACTTGAATATTACAGCTAAACTCTTGCAGGAAAGAGAAAGCTGATCCAAGGCAGGGGACTCCCCCGGGCAGCCCTCAGCCCCTGAGCTCTGCAGGGATGCTGGTCTCTGCTCTGCTCATCACCCTGACTTGGGGCACCCTTTGCTGTCAGGGCTTTTCTGGCTTTGCTGTACATGGCTGTTACTCCTTAAGCAACACTCCTTCAGGTGAGCACAACGTGAGCTGCACTGGCATCAGGGGAGGTACACAACCCCTGAGGACTGGCTGTTTAAGATGAGCACTTTCTCTCCGCCCACCCAGACATACATACTCAGCCAAATACACTTTACCATGAAAGTACAATACTTGCTAAAGAAAAACATGCAGAGCCTGACTGGTTTGCTCTCAAAATTTCCATGAACTTTCTGCTTCTTCTTGAACCAAGCAGAGAGGTTCGGATGCATCAGCCATCTCTCCATGTGCAGGACACTTGGGTTATGCTGGTTAGGAGACTGATGACAACGTGACGATCCTTGGAGATTCAAAAACAAGTACTGAGAGGGAATTACTCCCAAGCAGCACGAAACTTTCATTCATACTTCAGGAATCGGCTTCATCCAAATGGGGAGCAAATCCAGCTGGCCCAAAGCCCTTACAAGCTTAAATGCTGGTTTTCCGGTACATATGGCAGTACCATTCAAAGAGCTATGACAATGATACTGTTTATAGCTCTGAAAATGGCGCTGCCATCTGCACCATGGTGCAGCGGCTCTCATCCCCAGGACGCGGCTCAGCTCTGCGGCAGGACCCGTCCCCTGCCCTGATCTTCTACATGCCCCCGTGTCCTGCTAAAACACAGCACAACTCCCGGCTCGTTAGCTGAAATAAATAAGAACGGAGGCACGGTTTTGGTTGAGAAATCCCTGCCATCTTAAAGGAAAGCACCCTTGAAGTTGGTGTTGTGGTTGCCTGGAGGGAAGGACAAAGAGGTGCCAACTGCATGGTCTTCTGCTGCTCTTGCTCCGGTTGGCAGGCGGGGAGAGCACCGGCCCCCTGCACGCTGCTCCCTGCACACGCCAAGGAGGCTGTTGCTGTGGTGCAAGTGGGACATAGCGGCACAAACACACACGTACCAGTTTCCTCTTCTACCCTGTGGTTTAACAGGGAAAAAAATGAAAGCCTCCCTTTCTCTCCTGATTCCCCCCCCTAAAATGGCACGTTTTCTTCACTTTTGAATGAAGTCAAGATGTTGCAGTGGAAGCGTACTGCACTCCCCTCCCGGACTAATTAGAAAATGCTGCACAACATTGGATGTTAATTTCTCCTGGAGAACAAGCATGTGGCATTTGCAGGGCACAATGCACACGCTGCACCTACTGAGCAAATTGCCAGATACCCACTTTCCAATTAATCCCAGCGTGCTGCTCGCAATGAAGCACTGATCTTTATTATTGCCCTTTCCAGCTGGAAGCCAGTTCTAGGCTGGGTATTTCCAGTTGCCCTTTGACAGCAGTCTTCAAAACGGAAAGATTTATGCTTTGGAACATTGTGCAGCCCCTCCTTTGTGTTGCTCAAACATCTTTCCAAGACAACTGCTGTATGAAGACAGCCTTAACTCCCACCAGAGATTATCCTTTATCACACTAATGCATTGTTAAAGTAGGAAGAAAGACAAAAAGGAGCTTTTCCTTCTTCTTGGCAGTGGCGTCCTACCTGCAGTCTCCAAGGATGATTGTGGGAAAAGGTTTGTGTTACAAGTTGAAAATACTTTTTCTGATGTCTGAAGTATTTGAATCAGCTGTGTTCCTGTGACAGGCACTGACAGCTTTCCTCTCAGTGCTTTTAAGACTCAAAAAAACCTCAGCAGGATCTCAGATAACTTTTCTGCAACCTCACTCAGTATCTCATCAATAACAACTGTGACAAAATCAGCTAGGGGACATAAACAAGGACAAAAAGAGAAACAGAAGAACAAGAAGCAGTTTTATCATCCCAGTTCTGTCTCTAGCCCATGTTAAATTGGCTCAGAGCTGATATAACCTGTGGGGGTGTCTCGTGGGGTTGGTCAGAAGACCACTGCCACGCTCTGGCAGAACTGCCTGAGCCATGGCTGTGAGAAGGAGAGCTAAGGAGCTCACTGGGTGGGACAGCTTTCTGGGGATTGACTCTGGCTTTCAGGCCAGCTGGGATGGACACAACAGCCCCAGCACAGCCCTGAGGCACATCCTACATCAGCCTTGGGAACTGACTGGAGGACCCCCCCTGCCTCTCTGCCTCTCGTGCTTTTCATTAGCAGTAGCTGCTCGCCCTCCCTAAGCTCTGCATCCTCACCTACACACAGCATCCCCACCATGGGCATTTTTTACCTGCAGTTTAACAATTCAGGATGGCATCACAAGTAACTCAGATTTTTAGAGCAAGGTTAATGCAAGGGCTAAAATAGCATTTAGGGAGTCCATTTATCTTATAGAAATATAAACAACTTGATTTTCTATTCACAGTATAATATAAAGGGCTCTAAAGGACAACACTATCTTGGAGAAAACATCTGCATAGGTTTGAGCATGGTTTTTCTAAGTGGTGATTTGATTTTAAAGACTTGGCAATACTTTGAATTTACTTGACCCATGAAGGGAATATATTTAAGCAAGGTGCTGTATTGTTTTATGAAATCATTGCTCAGAAGCATAGTCAATCCCCCTTTTTGATTATAAATTTTTTTGGCTATCGAGCTGCTTTCTTTAGTATTTCAGGAAAGGTATGCTGTCAAAATTTTGTAAATGATTGTTTAAGGGACTAGGAGTGTGTTTGTGTTGCTCTGGCTCTGTAGATAATCATCAAAGCTCAGCAATGGCTTAATGAATCTGTTGGCAAACTTCTCCCTTTGACCATCCCTGTGGAATTCCATTTGGGGACATCATAAATTGTAGCTTCTTGGCCAAAGGAGCTAGCAAGATTTTTTTAACAGCAATTACTTTTACCAAAATATTGTAGTGCCAGTTCATTCTGTCCTGACACTCCAGCTCTCTGCTCTGATTCACAAAGTGAACTTCTCATTATCTTTCACCAGTGACACCAAGGCAGAGGGACCCACCTTTTTCATAAAAGAAATGGAGCAATCCACATTAAACAGGGAGGCAGCCCCAAACCAAAGTACTGTTCTTAACTAACTCCATCATTGCAGCCTGCCAGGGTTTCTCATTCCATCACAATTCCATGTTTTGGAACAGCTAAATTCATTTCTGAATGAATCACGCGGTTCAGAGACTGCCTTTGCAGCCTGCATGGGTTTTTTTCTGCAGACACTAATCAAAGTAGTGGTGATTTAAAGATTGTGATAAATAAGGACTGGTTTTATCAAGGTCAAATTGTGAAATACAGGTCTGCACATCTCACAACCAGGATAGCAGGAGTCGATCCTGTGAAGGAGCCTGCCAAGCCATGGGCTCAGCTCCCCAGTTGCTTAGGTGGAGCAGTGTAAGAGGCAATGGACTGTGCTGATTTACACAAATATGAATTGGCTTGTGCCAGCAGTGTTTTGCTTTTTTTTTTTGTTCTTGTTCTTGTTCCTTGTTGCTTTCTGAAACTGAGCTACTTTAGCTACTGTCCTGACCTCTAAGGAGGTATTTTTCACTTTGACCAAAAAGTGTAAAATCCTACCAGACCAGATTGTTAAGGTTTTGTAACTACTTAGCGTAGCTACAATTGACTATATGATGGAAGATCAAGATTTTCCTCTCTGTGACTAGCAGAGCAAATGAAGAGGTGTTACGTTCAAGTGTTGGTGGGTCACAGGATTTGTCAGCACCTCAGTTAGCTTGGATTGCTCCAGGCAGAATTAATTACTTCACCATAAAGCAGAGGTAGCAGCACACAGAGCTAGAGGCTGTAGATCACCTTTTCCTTGCTCTCTTCAGTTGAACTTTTTGGAGCAACTGCAACCAAGCCAGATTACAATTAAGTGATGGACACGTCGAGCAATGTTTGTGTGGGGATAAGGGCATGTGGCCCTATGATGGAAAATGACAGCAGAGAAATTGCCAGAGGGAAGAAAGCAGACACAAAACTCACATGAGGACATTTCACAAACACCCAACACAAAGAACTGAAGGACTAACAGACACTTTATGTCTGAAACTTAGACCTTGGACCTCTGTGCTCAACTCTTGTTTAATTATGAGTGCCTAGTAAAGTCCCTTAGATGCCTAAATGGAAGAATCCTGAAGAGCTAGGAACCTGCCTCATGCAAGAACCACATGAACCTCCTATCCTAGGCCTGAGTGAGTCTCAGCTTTCCAGCCCCATGCTGCCAGCTGAGGCTGACTGGCATTGGAAAGAGCAGCGTGGTGAAAAGAACCAGAATGACCTGCCCTCTGCACCTCATTCAACAACAACAAAAAAATAAAAATAGAGAAGAAGCCTGACCAGCAGAGTGAGGTGCTTCTGTCATTCCACCTTGCTCTTGTTGTCCTGTGGGCCAGCACAGCTCATGTCCCTCCCATGAAGGAGCCCAGGAGCCTTCCAGAAGGTGACAGGATGTGGTGAAAGGGCCTGATGGTCTTAGACTGCCCTTGCACTCTGTGCACGCTTATTAACAGACATGCAAAAATGAGTTGAAGAAGACAGCTGGCTGGTCCTAGGCAGTGGCTTAGGTAAAGGAGTAAATTGCAAAATTATAATCCTCAGTGAGAGAGCTCATAGGCAATGGAGCTCTCCTTGAACCCAGATACTGCTTGTTTACGGTGTCCGTCACTGCTGCAGAGCAGTGGTAGCTGAAATGTGACTGCAGGGTGCTCGTGTGAAGAGTCTGGCCAGGAGAGGGTTACCAGAGACAGCTGTCCCTGCAGAGCAGGGAGATGCTAGGGCAGAAGGAAGCCTAATGAGCCTCATTAGCACCAAGTGCATTGGTGGAGAGGAGGAAATAAAAGAGCAAGAGTGGGAGAACAGCACTTTTGGGTGCTGGAGTGGGTGTGGTGATTAAAGGAGCTCTGTTAGTGCTGGGTTATCCTGGAGAACCTTGAAAAGGTAAGAAAAAGATATTACAAAAGATAGCTATGAGAGGGAGTGATAGCTGTACTAATCCTGTTCTTGCTGACAGTTATTTCAGCTGAGGAAATCTTTGTGGGTTGGGAGTTATGGGGTTTGTACCTGAGCTCTGTACCTGGGCTCTTCCAAGTGCTTCCCTTTGTCTTTCCTCTCTCCCAAGTAAGACGTGGTTCTCCCCCTCCTATCTGCCTGTGGGGCTGGGGAAGGACCTGAATATTACTGAAAACCAGAGTTGCTGGTCATGGCCTCTGAGAGGCAGGAACTGAGGCCATCAGGGATGAAATGCGGTGGGGTGACGGTGGTGCCATTGCTGGGAGGCTGCTCTCACTGTCCTGGACATTGCAAAGGGTGAGAAGACCTCTCCTTAGAGGAGCCCCACTTCATGGGTGCTTCTGTACCTATAAGTGTATCCAGGGCATAGTCCACTGGCTCTTAAATACCCTGGAGTCTCTTCCTAATCCTTCAGGTTTCAGTGGTGGCCAGGAACTGGGGGCTGCTGGAAGTTACTGAGGTTTTTCTCCTCATCTAGTAATGTGCTCTCTGATAAGTGCTCAGTGTCCCTTCCTGTTTAGCCTGGTTGCTCTCTCTGTGCCTGAGGCCCCTACTTGGTGTTAGTCTACTTCAAACCAGCAGCCTATGCAGCTTCCACTGGCTGCTTTCAAAAAGGCATTTTGGCAACCCCTTGTCGCTGAGGGATGTCATTTATTTCTTACAGCCTTTGAAGGGATGGTGCCAGTTCCTCATCAGCGGTTGGGAGTTCTGCAGTGCAAAACTTCAAAAGCAGGTTGAGCACTGACACAGGGAGCAGATTGTGACCGATCGCAGCTCTGACTCTGTGTATGCTGCGTCCTATCCAGGGAACCTGGCTAAGGAAAGTTACAGATGGCAGAAACAGAAACTGTGTTCTCCACTTTGAACTCTGCTGTCTTAAAGCAACTGTTGAAATCTGCTGCCTCTCTTCAATATCTGAATGTCCTAATGAGGAATAAACAAAAAGCATTGAAGGGAAAAAGGAGAGAAACCCCCTGCCTGCCACAAATCTGCTGGAATATTTGGAGGGGGTTTTTTGGGTACTGAGATGTGCAGTCTCCCCAGGGTCTGTGGCTTCATCTGCTGGATGCAGAGGACATGATCTGGAGAGCAGGTGGAGGGATTGTTAACATTGAGATGATGGAGCAGTTGTGGGTGTATGACACTGAAGGGCCAGATACATTCTGTGTGTCTGATGGAAGATGCAAATGGCTGGTCAAGGATCAGTTTTGTGACTTGTCATCCTGGTTTCAAGGCAGACAGATTGTCATTGTGACAACCAGGATTTTCTTGGTCCCGAAATGAGCCCTGCTCCTTTTCCCTACCCTCTTTCCAGAAACATGTTGAGCAGGAAGCCAGTTTCATGCTTATTCCCTTTTTCTTTTTTATGTACAGCTAATTGGAGCTGTGTGCCTGGAAGCGCTTGGGCCCTGGAGCATGCCCATGATGCTTGTCCTACTGTAGCAGGAACCCAGTTGGAATGCCACATGCCATCTGAGTGAAGAGGAAGCCTCAGAGATGTCAGAAGGCTTAACTGACAGGTACTGGAGTTTTCCACGTCCCTATGAGAACCTCTTATGGCTGTATCTAAACTCTAGGAATTATTTAAGTCCTGTACTCTTTATGCATGGGTCAGGCTTGGTCCAGCTGGTGGCCACAGAGAGCTCTTCAGTCCTGAGCACAGTCTGTGACATATGTCGTTATGCAGCTCTAATGTGAAATTAATCTCAGCTTGTTACTGTCCTCTGTATCTTGTTCTACTCTTCTGTGTGGCACCTACTGGTGAGACCCTGCGCTATGGTGACACAGTGAGAACAACCATCACCAAAAGGCAACACTTCTGCTGTGTGCTGTCCCCAGCATCCTGCAGCCAGGAGCCCACCCTCAAAGTCCTGAGCCCATTCAGCTGGGTTTCTGCCTCTACCCCACAAATCTTAAGCTACGCATCAAGTGAGGCTTTAAATAAATACTGAACAACAAATACTGAACAGATACACGCACAGAGCTGCAGAAATAAAAGAAAGGACTTACAGAGCATGTTCATGGTTAGACAGGAGCTGGTCTACTGCAGAAGAGCAGGAGGAGCTTGGAGACAGAGGAACAGCCACTTTTAGTGCAGAAAGGAGAAAAGACAGACACAGTGAAGTAGTAAAGGGAAAAAGGAAAAAATCACAGAGATAGTTAATAGAAAAATGCTTTCCAGCTAGCCCGACAATAAACATCAAGAAGTTATATTCCAATAGTGTCAAAGCTAGAGCTATATCCCCAAACCTCCCAATAAAAGGGAATTCTGATTTTTACAGTAGTGGTGGTTACTGAGGTAGAATTCTAGGAGCCATCAGGTAGGGTTCTTTTTTTTTATGAACCATTTTGGGAATCCTTCAGCTTTTCATGAATATCCTTTTCCTGTCTCACTGATTTTAGGCAGGAATGCTCTGTTGAGCCCATTTTCCAAAAGGTCTTCAGTATTTCTCTTAGAGGCGATGTGGTAGCTACATATTGTCTTCCTCCTGTTAATTTCATGAGTACCACCAGCCCATTTGGTCTGATTGAGGATCCTCTTTTGAGGAAGCCACCTGTAAGCCACCTCTTAAAAGTCTAGGGAGTTGTAACTAGGTCACTTAATTTCTACCCATGATAGCTGATGTGCTCACTGCTAAGAGTTTGATTTATGTGGGCGATGCGGTCCTGCCATAGGTACCAGGCTGGTGATCCTCGAGCCTTTTGACAGCTCTAGTGTGCTGGAAATGTCGGTCTGCTTTTTTAAGTACAGATGGGGGAGTAATAGTTGAGCTTCTTGATTCTGTCAGACTGCACTGCAGGAATATGGCAGTTACTATTTAATTTTTAGTAAAGTTATAACTATACCTGGCTGCTAGCCAGCCCCCAGTACTAACTTTAAAAATATACTGCTTTTGGCTGTGCACAAGGTACTACTGGTCTCACCAATCCTCTGAAATGTAACAGAGAATTACCAGTGCCTCTTAATGCACTTAACTCTTCTAACTCCCCTTCCTAGTTTTGCATTTTTCTCCTGATCGGCCGACAAAATGGAGTAGAAAACTTCCTATATAAACAGCGGTTCTGATGCAGAGAAGTTGAGAGCTTCTTAGACCTTTTAATAAAAGGGGATTTCCTTGGATTTGATTCCCCCCGTCTTCCCCCGGTAGATTTACAGGCAGACCTTGGTCCTGTTGTAGATTTTCATGTCACTGTTCCCTTCATCTGGGCTGCCCCAGGGATAAAAAAACACCCTATTGCCTGTGTATAGCAGAGGACCTTGCTAAATGTTTCAACCAGTTGTATCCTTATAGGGGAATCCTTAATTTCTTAAGACATAAGTAAAAGAAAAGCCATGCTGCAGTTGATAATTTTCTCTATTGAATAACTGCCCTCACTGTTAGAAATTTGTGCTTTATTTCCAGTACAAATGTTCTACTCTCAGCCTTCAGTCACAGGATCCTCTTTTCGCTGCTTTTTATACTAAAGATTGTCTTTGATTGTTTTCTGGAAGCTTTGATTAAAGACCAGCGTCCCCTTTAGCTACCAAATAAGAGATCATACCTGAATTTCTCACTGCAAGGCAGGCTTTCAGATATTTCATTTACCTTGTGTTTCGTTCCCCTTGAATTTTCTAATTTTTTTCACGTTCCTAATCTGTGCACATCAGAACTAGCTATAGCCTGTGATCAGAGCATGTCAAATAAAGAGGTCATTCTTTTATTTCTACTTGATAGTCCTTTTATTTCTTCATTCATGGACAGGAGAGAACCTTTTGCCCTCCTGACCCATGGGTGTGCGGAGCTGCCAGATTTGCATTCAGCTGCCCATCCTCAGTTACACACAAGCCTCATCCTCTGGAGACCCATCCCTTCCCCTGATAGACCCCACTCACAAACAACTCATGGGGGTCAGAAAAGGGGACTCTGCTCCTCCAACACCTGCCCCAAAAGGGAGTTTTGGGTAATTAAGAGAAGCAGGTAGGTGTAGGGGAATGAAGAATACCTATGTTTGCCTTTCCAGCCTCGAGGGTATTATCTCCACCCATGTATCCAGGTCATTATAGTTACACTTCCAAGATCCTGAGCAGAAAGTCATGAGATGAGAAGGTGGGGTTTTTATCCCATACTTATTAAAAAAGTGTAAGAATCAGCTATAGCCCTTATTTCTCTGAGGTGTAGCAGGTCTAGACCTTATTCTGCAGCAATTATCAAACATAACAATACAATGATAAATAAAACAGCATATATGGAAAGAGGAGTGTGCAGTAGCAACTCTTTACCAAACAGAAAAGGACAGAACAAGTTGGGAAACACAAGGAACTTTGCAGGTTTGAAGATGTCACAAGCTGTGGAGGACATGGAGGTTAGTGCAAAACACAAGTGATGTATCGGCTCCACTGAATGATGAAGGCAAGAATTACACATTAGGGACAACTGTGAGAAGGAAGAGATTTGCACAGTTAACAGACATGGCTTTTTTTTCTGCATTTCTTTGCTTTTTATCAACATCTCTTGTTTAATATGAGCTTTTTCCTTTCGGCCCAACAATACCCTTGTCTTCTGCATCCGTCTATCAAATATTTTGAGAGCATTGTACTAGGAGCTGCATGATCAGGGTTTTATTCTCCTTCTGCTGACTTAAAATGGGGGTTGGGAGTAAGACTTTGCAATACACCTGTGTGATATGCTTGACTGCAGAGGTGGGGTACCCACAGAGCTCAGCTTCATGCATTTGGCTACCCTGAATTGCCTTCACTGATTTCTCTGGGGCAAGAGGGATGTCTCAGCTCAGGTGCCGTGGTGGGACTACCTGCCCCAGGCAACTGCAGGCTCACGGCTGTCTCAGACCTCTGCCTGCCTCTACAGAAGAGACATGTTTCTGACACCCAAACACCTAGGTATTGCTTTAGTTGCCTGTTTATCCTCCCCTAAAAGCCACTGAATTATCTTAAGAGGCTGCAGTAGTGGTGTAAGTAGCATCAGTGGCAGTGACAGTATAATTAACAGCTGAAAATTATCCTGTTGGGGCAGGAAAGCTTTGTTTGGCTAATTTAACCACAAGGGATGTCTCTCTGAGCTTGTGTTATCTGTGTTGTAGTTTGACAAAAACTGTGACAACAACAGCTGAGAATTTGGATTGGTGAAGAAACCAAATTTCAGGCATCTAAAAATTCATCTGAATTGGACAACTTTCCCTATGCCATGAGAGTTGAATTTAGAGTTGTCCCTTAATGTATGCCTGACGTTTGAGTAATGTTCCAAAGACCAGTCTCTGTCCAACTGCCTCTGTATTTTTTTACTTAAAGGCATGTTAGGATTTTGCAGATCACTGAGGCTCTAATTGCCTCCAAAACCCTCAGGTTTGTACTGGAAGCCAAAGGGAGAAGCCCTGCTGAAAATCAAAGCCTTTTTGTTTAGTCTGGGGTGCTCTGAAATACTTGCTTGTAAAACTCTGTGTGTGCCTCCTGACTTCAGACAAGGCGCGCGAGAGAGTCAGGGCAGCTCCAGAGGAACACGACAGCCCGAACTGCTCAACCATTAATTAAACTGACAATAAGGAGCCCAAGGTAAGCATACACAATTTTACTGCCAGTTCTTCCAAGGCAAACCCACGTGAACCTCTGCAAAGGGGAAAGAGATTTTTAAGGAAATTAATTTGGCCTACGGCTTCTTTCAAAGGATTTTTATGGGCTTGTTTTAAAACTAAGAATGAAGATTCTTTCAAAAACAGAAAAAGAAATGGTGTGTAACCGAAGTGCATTATTTCCCTAAGGTCTTTGAGCTGTTTTTTTACAGCCCCCTCTCTTGCATCCTGTTTTCTTCACCCCCATATGATCACAGAAGCTGAACGGGGCTGTCTGTGCCTAAGGAGGGAGCTCCAGGGATGCCGAGGCGCTGCGGAAGGTGCGTGGCCTTGCTGGGGAGGTGGCTGTGACCCTCCTGCTGGGGTGGAGAGGAGCAAACGTTCCCATCTCCTGGGCTGACAGCACTGTGCCGGTGCCGGCTGCTGCGCCGTCGATGGCATGAAAGGGAGCTCTTTGAAGATCTCTTGGTAACACTTCGTGAAGTGTCATTCGTAATTGCTTCCTTACCTACGAAGTAGTTGCTTTGTGCAGTTCTTTTCTCAAATATTGTATCAAAGTGTTATGAAGTGCTTTCACTGCTAATAAACACTAACTACGGTGCTATAAAAACTTGTCAAAAAAGCACCATAGGGCATGAATCTCACTGAATAAATTATATGTGCCTTTAATACATTAATGTAAACTGTTACTGTTTCTGTGCACTACCAGGCACCTTACAGATCAATCAATGATAAAATTATTCATACATAACATTAACATAAGATACTCTCAGTTTCTTGATTTTTCTTTTCTTTGGTACAAATACTTGAGTTTGCCTGTTTGGCTATGCTCCATTTCATGTAGCAATGCTACATCCTTCCAAAGTGACAAATCCACATGGTAATTCCTCCACCTCTTAAAAAATAAAATAAAATAGCGTATTACTGTGGCTTGCACTTGAACAGCTGTTACTTTTCTTTTTAGAGATGGCTTTACTTCAGTGGTGGAAAAAGCGCTGCCGAGACTCGGACCTTTAGAGACTTTGAAGCTGAAGGAATTTCTTTACTTCACATTGAGAGAGGTAAGGATTTCAGAGCAGTGTAACCCTCCTATGAGGATGTCACATTATATGGTGTGTGACATCATGCCTAGGCAAAGCACAAAAATGGTGGAAAAAATACAATGGGGACATAAGAAGAGGATGCGAACTACCTTTTTGGTTTTCCCTTTGTATAAGTGAATGAATGTAAAGATAGGCTAAATTCAGTCTAATATCTGCATATTTGTGCTAGATTACTTGGAAAGTGGTCTGGAAAGGGTTATTCTTTACAGTGGTGTTTCCCAAGCTATTTTGGCCTGCCTCCTTCTTCCAGGAGAATGCAAAATGCAGGCTGATGCCCTTGGAAATGCCATGCCAATGACAAAATGCGGCTAATGCTGTGGGCCATTAAGTACCTCCCCATTTTCAGGTGTAGGCAAGCTAATGCCCAGGTTAGTGACCAACCAGTCAGTGACCCTGTGCAACATCGAATCCTCCTGAGACTGAATAAACTCACTGACAAACCTCTTCTTAGCTTCAAGAGGATCAACAACTGACCTGGAAGAGCATCTTTCTGAATTAGAGCAAAGTCGATGATCTCAGAAGCAAAGGCACCCAGCCACACCTGGACTCACAGCAGTTGCAGGTGGTCCAACTGCCTGCCTTCCCACTGCATGGGTGCATTCCATGTCATTATTTAAGGAGGCTGCTGCAGGCAGTGATGGATGCTGCTAACAACAACTAACAAATACTGGCTTATACCTGACTTTCTTCCCAGGTAATAAATAGCACTTTATAGATAAAGCTAAATGCTCTTTAGTACCATGTGCCTCTTTATTTACTGAAGTGCTGCACTGTGTTTGATAGGCCTATGGAATAACACAAATCAACAGCCTAATTAACATCCCTTCTGTTAAGCCTGCAAGAACATCCCTTCAAAGACTTAGTGACAGTGACACTCAAGAAGTGTCAGACAGAATCAACAAGCTTCCTTGAGGGAAATGATTGACTTTGAAACTACTGGCTCAGTCTGCCAAGGAAGGTTTAACAAAGCAAGATGGTTATTTTAACTTCTGTGAGGGAAAGCAGCATCAGAGAAAAGGAAGAATGCTGGAATGGACCGCAGCAGTGCTCCTCCTTTCCAGCACAGAGTGCTCTGGCAAGGACAAGGTAATACATCTCAGCTCTATCCTGTTATACAAAACTCATTTCAAAACCTGTACCTGTAATGTGTTTGTGTTTTCTGAAATTTTCTTCAGCTGGACTTTCTTTAAATTAGGAAAAACTGTTGGAGCTTTCCTCTTGAAAATCCTCACCACTGTGAGGGTGGTGAGGCACTGGAACAGGTTGCCCAGGGAAGTTGTGGATGCCCCATCCATGGAGGTGTTCAAGGCCAGGCTGGATGGGGCTTTGAGCAACCTGCTCTAGTGGAAGGTGTCCCTGCCCATGGCAGGGGGGTTGGAACTAGATGATCTTTAAGGTCCCTTCCAACTCTAACCATTCTATGATTCTATGATTTCTGCAGTGAAAGTGTGAGATGCGGCCATTTCAGGCATCTGACAGTGCCTAGACCATTTCTCCTCCAGGGTCAGAATGCCTCTGTGCTTGAGAGTTAATTTATATACATTTTGCATAGAAAATAATGTAGCTCACTTTGATCCAAGTATATGACATCTGTGGAGGAAGTTGCCCACCTCTTTATGACCAGATTTTTATATGTTATCATGCCCTTAGAATGATCTGTCAGGAAAAAAATGCACATTTCTCCACAGACAGTGCTGGCTGAGTCCCACAGCGGGTTTATCAGTTACTGTTGACATCAGGGATACCAGCAGAGACCTCTTAAGCTTCCAGAAGACACTATCCCTTCTAATCCAAACAAATCGGTCCACCCTCAAACTTCTTTGCTGGTGGTCTGGAACTATGCAGCAGGCTCCTGCCAGGGAGTAGTTAGAACCTCCCAGCATTGCTCAGGAACACTTGGAGATTTTAATGTAGATCAGCACCTCGTAATACCCTTCAAATACCCTTCATACTTGCATCTGTTATGTTATTCCTGCTCACTTGTTGCCTCTGGTCTGTAAGAAGTTAAATTCATACAAAATAGCAGACATTGCTAGTAAAGTTCACTCTAGCTGCATGGAGATTACACCCAATCTTTCCTGATTCTGGCATCTCACAGTGCAATTAATTACACTTGATGTGCAGTGTGCTAGTAACACTTTCTGTGTTTCTGTGACCTCTTGGGAAGTTCATAGGTTGTGAATTTGAAGTAGTGTTTATAGGTTAAATTCAAATATGAATTTGTAAAATAGAGGGTGGTTAACTTGCTTTGTACTAACTACTTATGTAGACTTTGAGTATAAGGTGCCAAGGATATTCCTCTCCTTCAAGAGAGAAATTCTTACTAAATAATTTAAGTGGACATAACACAGAAATTAAACACTTATTTTTAAAGAAGAAGCAGAACTTAAAAACCACCTAATTAGAAATCATGAAAGTGTTCCCTACAGAGGATTTGCTCTGTCTCTGAAAATTTGAAAATAGACTTGGGACTCTGACATGTGTCAGTCACAGGTTTCCCCAGGCAGGAGTCACTAATCTTGCATGATGAGATATGATTACTCTTCTGATTACAACACCTGCAAAATACGAAGGCTCATAGTGAAACTTGTCTTCAGATTATAGGATTTCAGATGGTTTCCTATAAGTAGCAAGAACATACATCCAGGTTTATCCCTGCAATGTAAGAAAAGACTTCAGGTATTGAGAAGCCTGTAGATCTCAATGGAGAGGGCTACGCTTTGTCACCAGTAAGAGGTTCAATGAGCTCTTTAAGCAAGAGAAATGATGTAACTTAATCAGAACTAAATGAAGACACAGGGTCAAAGGGAGAATCCAGAAAAATCCCCACTTGACAGAGTTTTGATCAATGAAGGAATCATACACCAGGTATAAATCTCATTGATGAAGAAGCAACCATAAAGCAAAACATAGCAGCAACAACAAAGGTGAGTTCCAAAACTGCCTTGTAAATGTAGGTACCTGAATTTTTAAAATGCTGTCTTCTGTGATGGGTGATAGTAGTGCTGAAGTAGCCTGTGATAGTCAAGGAATAGAAAGAGTAATGCAGAAGTAAGGGCTGGAAAACATCAGCTAATGCAGGCATAGCCTTATTCAGCTGTATGTAATGGTTGATGGAGTATTTGCAAGACATTATGTACTCCCAAAGGCATACATAAAGAAATATTGCATAGTTACTGATGACAAAACCAAAACAAACCCACATCTGTATCAATTCATAGGTCAGGTCATCTGTTCAAGATGCAAGTGCATACTGAGCAGCAGATGTTAGCAACAACGATAATCTCTTCTATGTCAAATAAATAAAAACAAAAACCTCAAAATGACCAATTTACTGTTTTGAAATGTGCAGTTTAAGATGCACTGAGATGGACAGCTGACTAAGAACTAAAATCCCAGACGGATGAGCATTGCACACAGGCTCACAGTGGCTAAGCAGGTACCTGGAGTCGATGAAGCATGTGAACCAGGTAGGCTGGCACTAGCAGCCACTCAGCAATTGGAAATACAGGCAACGGTTAAGGATCCAAAAAGTGGCAAACTGGCAAAAAGCAATCCAATCACAGCAGATGTAGTGAAAGTCCTTGACATCTTCCTGGAGATGTCAGAGAGCTGGCTAAAATGTCTTGTGAATAATAGGGTTCTTTTCTCCCACAGATACACCTAAAGCTTCAGAAGCAGTTTTAACTACAGCAACAGGGAAGCTTTTCCACAGTGTGAGTTTACAAACTAAGAGGTGGTGCATACAATGCTTAAATAAATTCTCCTACAGCAATCGGAAAGGAAGAGAGTTATTTAAAAATGAAAAAGAAAAAAGAAGTTAACCTAAAATTAAAATGCACTTAAACAATTAGCCCTGAGTTTGAGAGATGTCTGCTGCCACAATGAATAATAGAATATAACAATAATTGCTTAGATTTATATAGCCTAAGGCATGTGGAGCTCTTTGCAAATGCTGATATGCATTGTCTCAAACCACTTTGACTGATAAAACATATTAATCTCTAGAGAAGAGGGAAACAGCCCAACACATTCAGCACAGCTGTGCAAAGGTTTTGGTTGGGAGCTATGCAGCTGAAACAGAAGGGAAGTAGGTGGATAGCAAATTGCTATCCATAATAGAATTTATTCAGGTACCAAAATTAGTTTTAAACCCTATTTTGGCCCTCTGGAATGAATGGAGAGAGTCCCGAAGGACTTGAAATCCGATTCACTATGTTGGTATGTATTATGAACGATGTATATATTTACCTAAATGTAATTAAGTTACATTCAGTTATTGAAGTGATATTTTTTCCAATAGATCTGGGCCTTGCCACATAACAGGAGGTGATGTCAAACTGTCCAGCCACAGGGAGCAGATGTGTCCAGCAGTGCTCCTCTCTGGGCAATGGACTCCTAATTACAGCTGGAAGGCAGAAAATCTGCACACATCTTGGTCCACCTCATTGTGCCACTCCCAACACCAGCTCTTCAGCCTGGCCTGTATTCCCAACACAGGACACATTGGTGTGTTTACACATTTAGCTCAGCTAAATATCACTACATGAGAGAGAATTCATTTTTTCAGCAGAAGCTTTCTGCTTTAGGTGTATAAACCTCAATAAATATCTAGCATCATTGATTCAGGAAGCAGAGCTGGGATTAAATTAGGTAGTCCAATAATGGTGCTCCATATTGGTAAGGACTCAAGTGAAATCAGATTAGAGCTTTTCCCAACAGATAATGTCTTGCTTTTTCATCAAGGCCTCCAAACCAATTAAAATTACCATTCAGATAACTGTGTGCAGAACAGGAGCTGCTTGCTTTTACTGTCAGGAGACCTAGAAGGATGAAAAAGTAAACGTGTGGAAATCTAGCCCATCTTTACCAAGTAAGTCCCACCAGACAGATGACTTTCCTATTTTTGCCTGCACTCCCTTGCTGTTTCCTTGCACTATCTTGTGCAGGAGAGAGGAAAAGAAATTGCAATGAAAGCTGCAGATGCTGGACAGGAGGGAAGCAGATGGGAGAACAGCAGTAGGTGCTGAGGCTTTGCAGCGAGGGAGGCGTTTCTGAAGCCCTTGGGAGAGCTGTCAGAGCTCTCCAGGGCTCCGTGTGGAAATCATGTTCCTGTTCCACGCCAGCGACTGCAAAATGCTGGGGACACACTGTTCATTATGCAAACTGGCTGCGCAAAGCAGAGAGAAATAAGAAACAGTCATGCGTGTTAAAGACCAGAGAGGTTTAATTGGAAAAGACAACAATTAATGTAAGTTACTTAAAGTTTCCATTTGAATCAGAGAGACAGTGAAGTGAAATCCAACAGTAATTGCACAGAGAAGAAACATTGACCTGCAGCAGGACTACCCATCCCTGTGGCTTCTTCCCCTCTTCTGCATTTCCTAATGGCACCCTTCCTTCCAGCACCATCCTCCAACAGCACTGGAGGGGCTACCATCACCTGGATCCCCACAAACTTCTACAAAGCAAGTTACTTTCAATTTTTCATAAATAATGAACAGTTTAAGAGGGGCTTTGCGCAGAGTAACAGGGCTGAGCCAAGGATTTGGTTATGTAGGCTTTGCTGGTGACATATAGAAAGACTGGGCAGGATGGCATGGGCAGGCAGCTCCTGGAGTTACTGAACTGAGCCCAGCTCCCCTGGATGGCCCATGGACCACAAAATCCCCACTGTTTTCCTGCAGAAAGGGCTCTCCCAGAAACCTCCAAATTATATGGGTCATACTGCAAAGGGGGAGCTACTGAACCAAGGGTTAGGGTTTCCCTAGGGAGATATAAACCAGGGCAATGAACAGCAAAAGTAAATCTCAGACCAGAAAGAAAGCCTTAACTGGGATCCTGCCCCACCAGAATACATCAGTTGCCTTCATTACCCAAAGCACAAGTCATGCAATTAAAAATAGACAAAAAAATGAGTTGATATTTCAGTCACTTCCAAGCTCAAGGTGCCCTTCAGTGCCTTGGCTTCCCTACCAGAAACAAACTGATGCAGAAGAGAAGTTCTGATCTTGAATCTTGTATAAGGCCAAATAACAAAAAGGGGTTTATCTTGGCTCTAATCTCTTTTTCCAATATACAGACATATTGAAAGAGCTTACCTTACTAAAATTGAAGGAAACTGTGGTATTTTAAACCCCTAATCCCCTCTTTCCTCCGTAGGAAATAAGATAAATATCTTGATTTCACTCAGTACAATTACAAGAAGCTTTTCTCATATCAAAAGTTCTCAGTTTGCTCTGGTGAGGCATTTTCTGAGCTGTGTACTGGGCTTCAGCAGTGTCCTGATTATTGGCAAGCCAAGCGGTTTTTGGGTGAAGGAAGGTACCAGCCTCCTCTGACACAGGGTGCAGCACAGACACCAGTATCAGCTTACCCGAGGGCAGGGGTCTTGGTGGGAGCTGGTTTGTACTGGGACAGGCAGTTTGCTTTCGCGGGGCTTGGCTGGTGGTGGGACTGGTGAGGAGGAGGGATGGGGTGATGGACACAGACTGCCCACACGGCACTTCACCGTCGCTGGGAGCTGGTGTGATGCCGAGCAGGGGAGAGGAGCCACGGTCACCCCACGCCCCTTCCCTAGAGTTTAACCTTTTCTGCAGAAGAATTTTGAAGGGTCAAAAGAAAAAAAATAAATCTTAAAACTGTTCAGCTTTAAAATTCAGCACAGATCCCTAGGAAAGAAAAAGTAGGGAAGGGGTAGTAAGAAGAACCTTACCACAAACTTCACAGACGATGGCTGAGAGAAAAGAAATTAGTGTCTCAACTTCCTACCTTGGGGACAACCCAACCCCAATTAAAAGCCTATTGCATTTACAAATACAAAGAAAGGTTTCAGCAATAACTTTAGAAAACACCCACAATAAAAAATAAGCCCGCCTCCACACAAGCTGGAGGTGCAGTGTACATGGTAATGCTGGTGGGTGTTTCAGTGAGCACAGACATGCTTCGTCTTCCCAAAACCCAGCAGGGACAGAGCAGGGATTGTATCTGAGACAGTGAGCACAGCTTTGGGGAGGCTCCCGACTACCACATCCCGCCAGAAGCTCCCACCCTCAGAGAGCTTTTCTGTCTTCAACTAATGGTGAATGCTCTGCTCTTTATTTTCCAGATTCTGCTGGAGTCTCCTTTCCTCATTTGCAGCTCTTGACCTTTGGGATTCTTTTTCGTGATGTGAGGAGCAGCTGGTACCCACGATGGTGGTGATTCTGGCCCAGGGGTATTTGTGCAGCGGCAGTCCAAAGGCAAGGTTGTGCGAAACAGCCCAGCAGCTCCCGGCAGTTTCCACTTCCTTCTGCTCGGGCTGACATTACAGAATGACAGAAAAAGCCTGGAGACGTGTCTGTGTCACTGTTAAGTTTAAAGGGCCAAAACCCCCACTGGCACCAGCTCCCATTTACGCAGAGCTGCAAGTGCGTGTGCATTTTTCCCTGGCTGAAGCAATCAGCTGGGCTGTAGCACTGCCCTTGGCTCTCTAGCCTTTCTCCCCAGTTTTCTTTTTTAACCCTTGCACTTCAACAGTGAGAAGAAAGGAGCTGGAGGAGAGCTGAGAAAGCTGAGAGGTCCAGGGCTCGGTGATGGCAGCATCAGTACAAGGTGAGCACAGGCGACCAGCATGGGGAAGTGTTCTGGCAGTGATGGGAAGGGAAGAAGCCCTTACTGCGGCTTCTCACCAGCCCAGCCGTGCCTGTGCCTGCTTTGCCCTCTGCACATCCTCATGCGTGATGCCATGCTGAATGTATATCCTGGCCATTGCAAATGCTCTTGCCCAGAGTGGAATCAGCCTCTGTGGGCACCACATCAGCTGCCTGGAGGAGCTTTGTGTGCCACAGGGTGCCCTGGGCATTCACCTGGACATACAGAAATACACACGTCTTTCTTCAGATGAAGGAGAGGAGAGGGGAAAGGAGGGACAAGCCAGTTACGTGGATGATGATGTCCCAGCTTTTAGTTTGCACGTTGTTTGATGCTGCACAGAACAACAAATGGCCAAGCCTTCTGCCATGTGTGCAACTCTCTGTTTTTATGGTGGTAACTTCTGCTGTTGTGGAACATCTAAATTCCCAGACCCAAGGGCTTCTCTGCTCTTGCATCCTGCATAGCTGAGTGTATAACCTCACCCTGCACTTCTCGACTCAACCCATACCTCCTGTTTGAGCTATCATGTACCTCCTGATATTTATAGCTCTCTGTGTCCTGATCATGATCCCTCACTACTCCCCGTCACAGTATTTGTGAACGTTAGAAGGGGTTACAGCTAACACTAGAAGGCTGTTACAGTGGAGAAGACTGATGCCAAGTTGTAAAATCATGCCAGGGAAGCTGGAACATAAGTTTGATTGTAAATATTGGCAAAGCTTCATAAAAAATGACAAGAAAGCTCCTCCAAGAAATTACAAAACTCTTTTTTTAGTTGTTATTGAGTCTAAGGCTCTCCCATATTTTTACAGAATACCATTTCAGGTTTGCAGCTAATGAAATTTCAGTGAAAACCAAATTATCTCTTGACTAAGATTAACAACATTAGCAAAAGGGAAGAAGTAATAAGTGCTGTATTCTAATTCCCCAGTCTGAGCCTTTTCCCTGGTACAAGATTATCCCCCTATACTATTTTTAACTACTTTGTCCACTCTAGCTTTAAATGGCAGAATAAGACGTCTGTGTATACTGTACATGCCATCACATACTCACTCTGAAGAAGAAACTGGGAAATAAGAGCAAAGGCACAAAAGAAACGTATTTAGAGAAGTAACAGAGGTTATTTCAAGGTCACTGAGAGCCCTTGTGCTGTCCTGAATGCAAACCAATGCACTCGTGAAGGAGAATTGAGAGCTACTTTTCATGATTTCATATTTACCAGTGCTACAGACATTACTCTGTCTTTTCAGATTTTTTATATCATGGTCTAGATCAAATAGTCTGAACGCTATCACTTAAGGACCATGCCCTCCCTATTTATCTGTGGGTGCAAATTTGTGCCAAACCTGGCTCTTGGGAATGAGACAGAGGCAACCTGAGGATACCAAGCTGCTGATCCACAGGGTTATGATCTTTAAAAGCCCACTTGCCAGCTAGTGGGTGACTCTGCACTACAGCCACTGCCCAGAGGAGAATGGGAACGGGAACCCAGCCCGTGAGGTCTTTTGGGAAACGGGGAAAAATTCTGTTTCTCTTGTTGCTCCCTGATGGATGCAAAATCAGCAGGATGGGGGAGAAAGATGCACTTCATATAGCATGGTCAGGTATCGACCAGACCTGAAGCAGTTCAGCTCTGCTTCTGGTTTCCACAAGGGTCAGAATTAAGGCAAAAGTGGGTCCTGAGGCAGTTTCCTGCTACCACAGTCATATCATATGATGAGATGACTTCTGTAAACTCATCAGGCTTGGTAAAAATTAGACTTTTCGCCCTATTAGTCTTACTAAGAGGCTCTTTCAAACTGTCACAGCCATGATGGTTGGAAACTTATGTCTAATTCCATGCTTAAATTTATTCCTGGCCACTTTATACCCATTTGTTCTTGTCACAGCATTATTCCTTAGTTTAAATAACTCTTCTCCCTTCCTAGTCTCTACCCCCCTGACGTATTTACAGAGAGCAATGAGATCCCCTCTCAGCCTCCGTTCTGCTGGCCAAAAGGAGCCAGCTGTGCTGGGGCTGTGGTACGGAGACGTGCTGTGCCGTTGCTGCCGGCACGGGGAATTGATGCTGGACTGGAAACTGTGGGAGTGGAAATCACATCTTGAGTAATCTCTGGTTGCACTGCCCAGAGGGCTCAGCCCTTGGGCTGTGCCAAAATGAAAGAAATACTCCTCTGAAGTTACCATTTTTAAATTGTTCTGGTTGATATAACATTTCATGCTTTGGGATGAAGAGCTCTCATGAGGTTTCCCTCTTTGGCACGGCTCTGCACCAGGTGGAAAGAGCAGCCTCCAGAATGACCCATGGGACCACCCACTCGATACCCTTCCAGCAATGCTCATGCTGGATGGGCTGTGCTTTTGGCCGTGCCTAATGCTGTTCTTGCAGACTCGTAACGGGGAAAATGCACAAGACTGGTGAAAAGGGCTGCCAGGCAGCACCCCAGAATGTCAGCAGGACTTATCCAGGCACATGCAGCTGATGAAAATGATGCTACTGCAATTTAAAGTCAAGTCCACACACAGATTTATGTCTATTAAATGAAAAATTTCATTAGCTTCTCTTGTGCCTCTTGCTAAGTACTGTCCCTAAGGACAGAGCCCTCCCAGCCGCAGAAGAGGATGTTCCTTCATGTCCTCTGGCCACCACAGAGCAACCTGATAATGCCCCTGCAGGGTACAATCAGCTGACAGTGGCTGCCCACAGGTACGCTAATCACAGTAATTTAATCACAGGAGCATGAGGGTGTGCATGCCAACATCATGTTTGCATCTATTTGCTAAGATGAAGCAAAAAAAAATAATCCATCAAGGGCCAAAATCAAAATCCCAGATCAAACATACACATTAGCTGCACCCTCGCAGTATTTCATCAGCTTCTCTGAAAACAAAATTACTTGTGTCTCTCAATGGGGAATTTCCACTAAACTCCTGTCAAAAAGAGGAATCACACAAAAAAGCAAAGTTCGCAGGGGATGGAGCTGCCAGGGGGATGTCATAATTTGTTATGTTTCTCAACCCTTTGCTCAGAAACTTCCTAAAAAGAGCTTAGTGGGAATGTGCTTTATCAGCACATTCACAAAGGGGTGAAGTTCTTGCCTATCGGTCCCATTAATAAGGTGCCTGCTAGAGAAATTACAACATGCATCTTAAAGCTCAGCAGCCTGTAATTGCTCCGAGTCTCACAAACACAGCAAAATATACGCTGCTTACATTGTGCCTCTGAAATGACCTATGGAAATCCAGTGTGAAACAGCGAGCAATGAGGCAATGAAGGAAAGAGCAGACCAAGTCCGAAAGATCTGTCTTGGGGCTAATGACCTTGCAGTGAAGAAGATGATAACATATGTCATAGCTCTGATCCATCTTGCAGGATCATTAAAATTCCCAGGCGGTTCCTGCCAGTCAGAAATGTTAACCCTAATGGCCTGATTTTACTCTAAGTAACTGTATAGCTTTGGGCAGTAGTATTCTGCCACTGAAATACTTTTCCAAGTCACACTTTAGTGATAAGAAAAAAATCACAGAGCATTTATTCAGTTTGTGTAAGGGGGAAAAAAACCCTTTTAGAAGGGTATTCATGTTGTAGTTAGTGCTAAAATACATACAAAAAAATCAATTTTAAATCAAAGACCTGCATCCTTTGTGTTTAAAAACTGTGTCATGGTAAGGACCCACTTCCAGGTCAATTTTAAATTTGGTCAAACCAAGCTAAAATAGCATGTTTGTTATTGATGGTTTTTGTTCCCGTGCTGGGTCTGTTCGTGAGTGTTGTGCACCCAGGTGCCCACTTGCTGCTTGCCTCTTTCTCCTTCAGAGCAAAAGCAAAAAAAAAACTTTCAGAAACTCTGGAAGAACCAATAAATACTGGATTTTTACCCTTTCAACTAATTTGGTGGAGCCTGCAGGCAGCCTAACAGAGTGAATGCAGAATGCAAATAGCTGGTTTTGAAGCTGAGGGTAGTCAGGAGACCCTGAGTTTGAACCCAAACCTTAATCTTTCACTTCTGAGTCAGCGGAAGATCAGAGCTTTCTGCAAGTTTGTCCAAGCAAAGTTGTGCATGTACTGAAATACCTAATTTTCTTTCATTTTTGTTGTCTGTTTTTGTTTAAAGCAGCACTGAAGCCCTTCCTTGCCCAGCCTGGCCGACTGCTGCTGCAGCCTGGAGCTGCATTTCAGGTTCTTGCTGCAGCCCTCCCGCACCGTCCTCTTTCCAACATCACAAACAGAGCAGAGCTGTAACACTTCCCTGATAACACGCCCCGTAAACATCTCCTTTCCAGAAATAACTTCCCTCTGGTTTACATAATTAGTTGTTTTCGCTAATGCGTGCACATGTGAGAGAGAGAAAACAGAGGGGACACAAATATTTAGCATCATGTAGCAGCGGCAGCAGCAGACCTGGGCTCAGATTCCTCTCTGGAATGGGTTTTATGGACTTCGGCAGGGAGGGCTGAGACATTGTCCTGGCTGTGCCCGACCTGTCCCCCCCACGCTTGCTGCCGCGGTCCCTCCTTTCTCCAAAACACCTCTAGCTGCTGCCAGCGGCCACCGCTCCGTCCCGTGGGAAAATGCGATAACGAAGGCGCGCGTCCTCCCCGTCTGAGGCTAAATGCACCTTTGCCGACGAAGTGCCCGGGCTGGGAGAGCTTTTGGCTTGTGAACATCACGGGACGGCCCTGCCCCGGGAGGGCTGGAGAGGAGGCAGGGGAGCAGAGGACAGGGAGGCTGCGCTGGCCAGGCTGTCGGCTGGAGGCTCGGCCGGGCTGGGGTAGGAAAGCCCCACTGCTGCAGAGGAGGAGGAAGAGGAGCGGCGGGATCGCCGGGGCTTTCCGACCCCCGGCAGCAAGTGTGTTACTCTGCCTCGGGAAGCTCTGCGGTCTCTGCGGCTGTCTTAGTGCCTAAGGAAGGATAAGAGATAAGAGGAACAGGAGGAGGCAGAACAGGAGGAGATAGTTTACTTGTAAACCCAGATCCTTGAGAGAGACCTGCCAGTTGTGTCAGAAAGCACCTCTGAGTAACTAACCTCTGTTACTGCAGCCCACGAAATCCCACTGTCACAGGCAGGACGGGATCACTGCTCCGTCCATGCCCTACGAACGCAAGTGAAATGACCCATGCTGGGCACTGAACCTGCCGTGGGATTCACCCATACCCATGCCCGGGTGCACAGGGAAACCAGAGCAGTCTTTAACCCATCTTGTGAACCCATTTCTCAGCCCAGGAGGCTGGAAACAGCCACTGAATGTACCCATTCCCCTGAGGGTGACTCCGCAAGTGAAGGGGATGGCACGTGGTAGCACAGGGACACCTCTCCAGCCAGGATTTGACCTGTGAGGAGGTGACTGAGCACTGATGGGAGTTAATCACCTTGTGAGATTGAAGCTGTTGAAAAGGCACGGTCATTCAAAATCATCTTTGAAAAGATGCAAATTGCTTGGCTTCCACAGCAGTGGGCATCCTGGCAGCACCCAGCCTGCCGCTCAGGCAGGGGGTACTCCGTGTTGGGGTGTCAGGGAGACCCCAGGAGCCAGGGGAAATCGGACTCTGAGCTGGCAGCCTTGCAAAGGCGGGAGGATTTCAGGATGGCTGCTCATCTTTGTGAAAAGCTACTTCGTAAATGGAGGGGCAAAAGACTCTTCCAACTTATTCACTATTTTAAAGCTGCATAAAGTAATGCAATGCCCTCAGCCCATCCATCCCACCTGCACCTGCACATAATGGCCTCTAGCACCTGCACATAATGGCCTCTAGCCCAAAGTCTACTCTGCTCCTGGCCAGGAAAAGGAAAGGAGAAAGGAAGAGCTCCTACCTTTGCCTTTAAAGACTGCAAGTGGCAACACAAAGCTAAACCCAGGTGCAAATTCCCCCTCAAGCCCCAACCCTCCTGCCAATCCTGGGTGTCAAGCCCCTGCAACAGGCAGGTCTGGCTGCACAGAGCTGGGAGCAGTGGGTGCTCAGGGCACCTGAGGAGCTCCCTTCACTGTGTGGACGCCGACGGTGCCACTACGGGTCTCCCCTCAAATTACAGTAGACATTTCACACTGTGGATGTGCCAGGAGGGGCTTCCAGCTCAGCGCTGGGGCAGCTCCGTGGGGGATAGCGTAGAGGACTGAGCCGTGGGGCAGGACCACCCCCGTGCACTCCCGCTGGGGAAGCCTCACAGGGACACATCACTTCTTCCTTCGCCCCACGGCCGCTCTGACCCTCTCTTCCCTACAACCAGGGTGGATTTATTTCTGTTCCAACAGATCTGTAAGCCGGGGAGTTGCTAAACTTCTACCAACTGGAGTCCCGGGTTGCTGTGCTGCCTGTTCCAGGGAAGCACCGCTGCAGTTCAGGAGATTTACTGGCACAATTACTCTTCTTCCCCACAGGGAGCAATAAGACTCCACAGCAGCGATCTGGCGTTGAGGGGTGGCTGCACTCAATGATGGACTGCACGCTTCTCCCGGCGATTTGTGCACCTTCAGAGTGCTGACATGAATGTGGGCTGATTGGGTTATTTATTTAATTTTGTATTTATGAGGACGATGAACTTCCAGCCCCCCAAGCTGCATGCTTCTTTTTTTCCCGCTTTGTTTCTCTTGGCTCTTCTAAGAGGAAAATCAGAATGTGTTTTACTTTGGAGAAGTAAAATTGGCATCAGCCCTTTCTGAGAAAAGCTCTCTATGATGGAAAATGAGTAAATAAACTGCTCACTACAGCTTTCCCTGAAGAGACTAATACACTCTGCTGTGCTGAACAGTGCTCTTCTGAGAGGAAATGGGGAATATACCAAAGCCTTGACCCAGATGTTCCAAAGTTTGTCTACTTTGATCACTGCTCAATGATATTTTACCGAAAGTCATCTTCTTCAGCGTGGCAAAATTTCAGAACTTGTTTTATGCAAGAATTCAGGCAATGCTGATCTGGGTTCCCATCCACTTGTGCAGTACGAGACTTTAATGATTCATGAAGGCATGAGTTTGTTGTTTTGTGTTGAATAAATATCTATGCATGACAAAAGATATGCAAGCGCTATGTTTAAAGGGGAAGACATCATTTTTCAGATGATTATGGCATTTTGCTTTCAGTCTCGTGGTGCACAGAACTCCTGAACACATGCTACAGCCATCCAGAAACCCGTATCTATTGCAGCTAATTATTGTACTAATTTTTGCCATACGTTCATTGAGTGCTCATTGTAAATTCTCCTATCCACTCATTATTCAGAATGATTCCCAAGTCCTTTCAATGAATGATATTCCAAACCATAGGTTATTAGAACTATGAATTGCAAATATTTATAATGAATTACACAATTTGTGCTGCAACCAGAGAAACAAACCTTTGTGTATGACGTGTGAGTTGCAATCTCAGCCATTGAAAAATGAATAGGGCATGAATTTCAGATTGTAGCCACACCTGCAGATTTCAATCCACCATTTGCATGTGTCCTGCCTGAATTTTGCCATTGATGGTACACAACAGAATTGAAATAGGTGAATATCTAGGGGTAAAAAAAACGGTTTCTGGCAATTGCAACACTTGCAGAAAACAGACTTGGAAAACAGGCAAATAAAAATTTTCTTTCAAAGCTGAATATTTAATTCTAACACTCTTTCCCATCATACACATAGATCCAGCTCTAACCGAAACCTGTCTCCTGGCTGTTCATGACATCTTCGAAACACGTTTTGCACTACAGTTACCCCACCCAAGGAACGGGTGCCAGGAAATCCTTTCCCCATCTTCTGGTTCATAATTTAGGGATAAAGTGGGGTGGTTTCCACAGGATTAAGCAAGCTGTGGTCACCCTCACATCATAGGAAAGCAGCTGAACCACTGTGCAGTCTGGCCCCAGGTGTGTTGGAAAAAGTCTCTCCCTGCCTGGGTCACCCAGAGCACCACCGTCTTCACAGATCAGTTGAAAAATAAATTAAAAAAAAAAAAAAAAAAAAAGAAAGAATGAGAACTGTCTCCCCAGCGGTCTCTCAGTCTGCGTGTGGTGAGGGCGTCTGCCTCTTCTCACTGCAGTGTTTTATCGCACTCTGCTCTTCCTTCTTCTTTTTTTCCCATTCCTAATATAAACGTGAAAAATCCCAAAACGGGAATGTCAGAATATTTTGACACTAAAGTTGTCAGAAGAAAAAAAGAAGAAATGCCTTCCCTCCCTGCAAGGCACTGTCACAAGCCAGACGCATCCAAGAGCAAGAGCCTGGATTTAACCGTGACAAACATGTTCTCTGCACGTGCAAACACACCGGCGAGATGATTGTGAGCAAGGACAGAGTGGTTTGGACAGGTAGAGCTGAAGGAAAGTTCAGATGGTCTCCAGATTAGAAGTAGAGAGGAGTTAGAAAACCCAGTCCTACTGTCAACCACTCCTGACTCCCTTTGAGGCTAAATGACTCACGTCAGCTTAATACAAAACTGCAAATCTCTGCGGTTTTGAGGGAAGAACTCTGCCCTAAATTCAGCACAAGGTCTGTCCTTCTCATCACTGCTCTCCCTGCCAGGGTACAAAAAGCAGCTGTAAAATCTCACTTGCACAACTTCCCCATTTGCAGAAGCTCTTGGTCAGGAAGAAACAACTTTGAGGTTGGAAAAGAAGTGTGTGAACCAGGTCCAGCCCTTACGCAGCTTCTCGGTTGGGTTGGTGTGAAGCCAACCCATACAAGTCTCAGTATTTCAGCTGCTGGGCACAACCCCCTTGTATTTCCAAGCTAGTAAAGCAAACGTACACCGTAACTTGAGAGAACCTGTCTCACTAAATTTCTCTTCCATCCGTGCTGAGTTCAACCTTTTTTGCATTTAAGAGAGAAGCACTGAAGAAATAAAAATCCCTCAACTGAGCTTAACTATCCAAAGACTAAAATTAGTTGGTTTTGCTTTAATCCCCACAACTCTGTCATCATCGGTGCATAATCTGCACCAGGAAAAGAAGTCACGCTTTTCTCATCAGTTACAAAACCGAGGAAAAACAGAAAATAATTGCTGTGTGAAGTGCTGGTGTGCAGAGCCACATCCCTCCCGTGTGCTGGGGAGGAGGGGATGCGGCAGTGGGAAGTGAGTGCCTTCTGCAAAGCTGGAGTGACAGGGAAAGGCAGGAGATAACCTGATTTACACACGTAGCACGTTGAAGAGAGGCGACATGCTCTATCCATAAAAGTACTCATAAAAGCTAGAAGTGGACAAGATGCCCTGTGCGGGTTTGGTTCTTACAGGGCCTTTTGCAATGGTTGTGACACCTAGACTGACAGCACCGTTACACATTTCCATGGATAACTTCTATGTGGTACAAGTGGGAGGGAGAAGCTGGAAATCTATCTCAGCTCCATGGTAGGATCTACCATTTCCCGCAGCCCACCAGAGGCTCCCCAGCTGGCTGGGGCGGGCAGGACCATGGCCAGCCCTAGCTTTGGAGGAGAGGTGACTCTTCACATTTGCTTTGGCTGCTGCAGGGACATTGATATCTTTAAAAAGAGTCTCAAAATGAGGCGTTTGTCACCTCAGGGACACTCAGCAGAGAATGAAGGAAACCACCAGCTGCTCAGCCCTCCTGGAGCTTGGGAGGGCTGTGTCTCCACCGCCCAGTGTCCCCAGGGCAGTGCTGGCTGGAGCCTGCCAGTCCCGCAGGGCACAGCAGGACCATCAGGTCTCACAGAGAGATAACTCAGTGACAAAGCAGCAACCTAGAGACATGAGGAGGCACCGGCATTGCCATCTGCAACACTTGGAGGTGAAACGTCAGCACAGACTGAAGCAATTCACCTTCTGGGCTGACGTGCTCCCTGCCCTCTACATCTCCAACACACACTGAAGAGATGCTCCCTGTCTTCTCTCTGCCTTGTATACTTAACAAAAAGCATCCTGTCGCTATGCTTACCAGCCAAACTAGACACCACTCTCTCTTTCTTTGTGTTTAAGGCCACCAGGCTGTCCCCTGCACCCACTGGGTGCAGTCGTGAGAGCACGGATCCCCCCCGGCTAACCAGGGACTGGAGTGAGCCCTCCCTCCACACACAGGGACATTTGCAGCGTTTGCCCCTGCAACTCCACAGCCAGAGGTACCGGGTCGCTCACTGCGGGATGGTGTCCTGCACCCAGCAAGGGCTGCTCTCTCAGTCCTGCAGCAGAGGAGCATCTGGCTTGTCCCCAGGAGCATGGCTCCGATAGAAATACAGGCTGAGCGTGGCACGGTGCCATGCATCCATCACAGACAGAGGGCTCTGGGCTCGTGGCTCCTGAAGAGTTTTTAATCAGCAGAAGATAAATATGTTGTAAAGTCCTTCATGACCTAGAAAGCTTGAGAGGTCTGTCTCAAGGCTATGACAGGCCCCATCTCCCATCCATTATATGGCTCAGGACTCTTTCCAGAACTTCAGAGATCATTGCAGAAAGGAGCCTGGGGCAAACCAGCAGATCAGAGTCAGTTGAGAAGCGCTCAGTATCTGATTTAATCTCCAGAAGATGGGGTCAGCTCTGAACACAAATTTGGTTACCAAGTCCTCATCTGCATGTGAAGGTCCATGAATCCATATACCAAAAGAACCAAATCTCCTCTAGACAGTTGCATAGAAACACCTATGGGGTTTTTTTCAGAGACTGCAGTTTGTTCTGATATCACAGGAGATAATTGTTCTTCCCTCCCTTCCTCCCATGCTCTGCCTCCCACCTCTCCGCTCAGTGAGGAGAAGACAGCAAAGGTTGTCTCATACCATGAAGCCCTCCAAAACCCTCTGTACCCCAGCAGAGCACAGCCCACGCACTCTCCTCCTGCAATGAACACATAGTGGTACTCAGCAAAGGGTGAGGTGTGGGGTACAGATTCACTGTACCCCAAGCTGCCAACCACCAGGACTATGTCCTGCAGGCGTGTGAGGCATGCTCAGCTCTGCAGCTCCCACAGAGATGGCTGCTGCTGCCTTGCACACGGGCAGGCTTTGACTGGGCTACAGTAAAAGACACACATCCCACCGTTTTCTGAGCTACTAAACCAAAATGGCGAACACCTCTCCCCCTAGAGAGCCTCTGAAATGCCCCAGCAGGGTCAGGTCATTTTGGGAAGCTCATCCTTTGCCCTTCATTACTTCAGGAGATGCAGGAGTGGCTGGTGGGGCTACAAAGGCAGAACCTGAGAAGGGGCAATGGGATCCATGATCCCTTTGCTAGAGAAGACGGAGTAGGCAGCCTCCCCCAAGGTCCTCCCCATGGTGTCAAGTTATTACCCTCAGACAAAAAAACAGGGCTTGCCAAAATGCATACATGACTTCTGCGTTCTCCCAACTGTTTCCTGAACACATCTCTAGAGAAACTGCACGTGCCAACGCATATCTGTTATCTACAAACCAGGTTGTCTGAGCATCCTAAGGATTTCTGAGTGCTTCTCTTGTCCGCCCCCCCACCTTTTTCAACAGTTAATTGATCATTCATTTCAAAGGCAAAGCAAAACCAGTACTTTGCGAAAACTCTGGAGAAGTACTCTTTCTAGTGACTCCAGGCATTTTGCAGCATCCAAGAAACACTCACCTTAGTACATGAGTCGATCCATTTATTGTGGTGGTGGAACAGGGAACCGTCTGCCCCAAGATGGAAGGCCTTCGGTATCGCTCATCACCACAGCACAGGATGATGAGGAAGGCACGTCTGAAGGACTTGTTCAGGAAGGCGTAGAGGAAAGGGTTCAACCCTGAATTGATGTAGCCCAGCCACAGGAAAGCTGTCCACAGTTTCCCCGGCACCGTGTAGTTTATGAAAGGGTCCACTATGTTTGTGACAAAGAAGGGGGCCCAGCACAGGCAGAAGCACCCCATGATGATGCACAGGGTCTTGGCAGCTTTGGTCTCAGTCTTCATGCGGTGTGTGCTGTGCTGGTCCGGGTGGTGCTGCCGGCCGTCGGTGGGGGCCCCCGCGCGCTGCAGCATCTGGATCTGGTGGGCGTGCTCCCTGGCCGTGACGTAGATGCGGTAGTAGGCCAGCACCATCAGGAGGAAGGGAATGTAGAAGGCCACCACGGAGCAGGTAATGGCGTATGGCTTGTTGACCATGAATATGCAGTAGGTGGAGTTGGAAGCCTTGTTGAACTGCCTTTGCTGAATCTGGTGCAGAGAGAAGAAGGATGAGGACAAAGAAGAAGGGACGAACTTCAGCACCGCCTCCTCTGATACCAGCAGTCTGTTTGCCAGAATGTACCACACCGCTTTCTGATTCTCTCTCCTCCCTCCCCTCTCCCATCCACGGTATCTGCCTTACCCACCGCTGCCTTTCCTGCCTGTGCTCACACCACGGGCTCTCCAGCCCTGCTGCTCCCCAGGTCCGGCATCTTAAAGCATGCCGCGATGGGGCAGTGAAAATCAGCCTAACACCCCAGGCCAGACACAGAGAGGGGAAATAAGGTCACTTTGTGCTGTGCTTTGTTGCAGTGCTCACTGCTCCATTCATCAGGGCATGGTTTTACACCAAGGATGCACAAGTTTCACCCAACCGAGTCCCACAGGGGGAAGGACAGGGAAGGGACTGGGCTACAGTGGCCTCAGCAGCTGGGGGTGGCTCCAGGCTGGGGTGACACTGACCTTCACAGGCACAGGGGCTGTGGGGAGCAGCTTGGACAGGAGGAATTTGCAGGTTGAGTCTGTAGGCTGAGATCTGGTCAATGACTTGTGATGGAAACAGAGAGAGCAGATGAAGAAAGGGGTCCTGGTCTCCTACTTAAAACTATAATATCAAAATTATTTAACTGGGCATGTAAGGAAGTTTAAAGTAAACTATAAAGCATTTTCACTAGGCAGTGTTTGAACCCTGCGCTACCTCTCAACATGCAGCTACTGAAATCTGCCCAGTGAACATCAGCAAGGTACCAGGAAGGGCAGGGCTTGCACTGGTGTTAAGAGCAGCCGGTACAGTCAGCTGGGTGTCAAGTCTTTTCTGAAAAGGTGGGGGCAACAAATCAGTGGAAGAAATCAGATACCTGACATAGTTTGTTAAATAAACAAAATGCACTTCCCTTTTCTACCAGCTGCATGTCCTAAAGGTGCTTGTCTGGAAGCAATTTTGGCTTTATCACCTTGTCTAGAGGCTTGGCAGCCAGCACCTGTTATTCTCCATAAGCCAAAAAACTATTCATGTTTTATTGACTGAGACTTGGCATAGGAGACACCACATCTCCTTAAACAAGCTCTTCTAAATAAGGTGTTTTCACAGTTTGCCATTTTTTAATTCCTGTATCTCCACACTGAAAGGAGAGCAGATTTGCAGCTCTTATCTCCGTGCCTGTAGATGGGATCCTGCAACTGAAGCCAGACTGCGGTGGGAAAACTGACTCCTGCTGAAATGACTTGCAGGGGGGAACTTCACCTTCTCCTCCCCTTGAAGGCTCACATGAAGACATGGGATATTGATGGGACTGGCCCAAAGCATCATCCCTTCTGGGGAAATCTGGATTTCCCGGCTGTCCAAACATTGCTAGCACGGCAAGGAGAGACCCTCGGGCTCAGCTGGCAGCGGCCAGCAGTCCCTGAGAGCTGTAGAGGCCAAGGGGAACCAAGGACTCCCAAGGTGCCCATCACGAGCCAGATGGAGCTTGGCATGATTTCAAAGGACTTCACACTAAACTGATTAGTAGAGACAGGTAAAATCCTCTCTCAGAGCCACCACTGTCTTTGTGACAGTCCTTCCAGGACAGAGTCATTTCAAACCCCCTTAAAAACATCCTCCAGAAATTCAGCAGCCCCTATGCATCAATACCAATAGTTTCTCCTTCAGCCTTTCTTACCTTTTTTTTTTCTTTGAATATTGCTTTTTAAAGAATATACAGCACTGAATATCTCACCAGGTTGGTGCGCCTCCTTAGCTACTCACCAGATCAATGATGCCAATGCTATTCCAGCCTTGCATGATAGGGACGAAAGAAATAAACATTGGGATTACCCAGCACCCTCCAAGCATTACAGCAATGCGCAATGGAGTCATCTTGTTCCTGTAAACCAGAGGCTGGCAGCAGATAGCATAGTACCTGCAAGGAGAAAGGCCAGAGAACAACCATCATCAAAGAAGAGTTCCAAGTCTTTTAAAAACAAAACTGGAAAGCATTTTCTCCAGCTTGTTTCTCCTGCCTTTCAAAATAGATTAAAAAATGAGTCTATAACCTATTTCCACTGACTGCCTCTCACACAAGGAGCTCAGGATATTTTCACAGCATGAGTAAATAAGGTTTCATAGTACCTTGCAGGGGAAAGCCAGTATTTTCTCTTTTCCACCCAGGGAAAAAGAGGCACAGATTAATGCTGTGGTTTGTCTGAGGTCGCAGAGCAAGGGAGGGACTTCATGTTCAGCCCTCCTGTCCCTTGGCACTTAGTCACAAAGCTGTCTGCACCCTCCTTACCACGACTGATGAGTCCACCTTCCTTCCATTTATCTGTAACTGAGTAAATGTTGGGGATTTCCTAACTGCAATGGACATTTATTTTGACAAGACTGAAAAAGCTGTTATTGCAAATTAACGAAGTGTTTCAAAGCTGTGAAAATGTCAGAAAATGAAGCGCGTTTTTCCGTAAGTAAGCTCCCTTTCTATCTCCCATGAATCAGCTTCTTTCCTGGCTGGGCTTTAACCTCTGCCACAAGGACAGAGCAAATGTCTGCACGGGGCTTCTAGTCTTTTCACCACCACGGGGACATGCCCTGTGTTCTCCTTTCTCCTCCCGACAACTGTAAATAACAACTGGCTGTGGACTGAAAATGTTTTCTCACAGAGATATGAAATCAACTTTTCTGTCTGACTGGTCCCTGTGCTACCCACCTGCTATCAGACTTCTACATCAGGAAGGTGTATCAAACCTAAAACTGGACATTTCCTCACTCTGAAATTAATATATGCCCATAAGCAAAGCAGATCAGCAACCGTATCATCCTGGTGCGGGTTTTTGGTGCTCCTGACTTGACAGAGTGCCTCAGGTTCCCAATAAAATGTTTTTGATCTTTAGAGTTCTGGATTTCAGCACACGTTGTAGAGATGGGGCGCTACTGATGTCCCCACTGCTGCCACACGGAACTGGGGTCCAGAGACACAAGAAGTGCTCAGAAATTCTCAGCTCTTTTGTGAGTGTGGAAGTTATGCAATGTGGTGCCCCATAGGATACAAGCACTGCATTGAAGAAGTGGACAGTTTCAAAAACTATTCATAAAAGGAACAAACGACCTCCATCAGAGATTTTTTTGAGCCAAGCCACACATCAAGGCATAACGTGTACATAGAGAGAGCCTCACTGCTGAGTGCCTATAAAAGTTGATTTTATGAGGTCAGTAGGACCATGAATTAGAGACATTAAATTAGCAAACTCACACTAAAGCTGGACCACTAACCTGAGATGCCTGCAGCACGTTAAAATAAGACATATGTGAATGCACACATACACACAGTTTATGTGTATGCATTAGAGATGTCCTTGACATGCACAATTTGTTTCATCAAGATTGGAGCGGGAACTAAAAGTTTTGAGCGAAACAGGCATAAAAATCTACAAATTTCCAAATTTTCTTAAGACTTTTTTTAAAAGTCATGTGGAGTCAGCTGAACTGCTTTATTTTGATAAAATCAGATTTTATATTCCACACAAAGGGTTGAAATAATACCAAAGTGTCAAAAGAAAACATTTTTTAAGTCTCTTTGAAACAAGATTCAAAATGCCACAGGGGAAAAAATGTTGAAACAAGCATTCAACTATTTCAATTTGATCATTTATACATTCTCTTCTGGTTTCCTGTGCGCATGAAAATCAGCCTGTTCCTCTGAAAAGTTTCACTTTTAAGGAAATGGTATATTTGACAGTAACTGTTCTTTTAGAGCACTGGGTGAAATGTTCCTCCTGTGGAGTTCATGCTAACAGCCACGGCAGTCAGTGGCCTGAGTCCTGTCCCCTCTAACGCAGCCCTCATGTCCCTCCCACGAGGAAGAAGCAGAAGCTGAATAATGTACAGAAACAGGATTTTTCTTAGTTCTGGAGCTTTCCTTCATGAGATCATGAGTTGAACAAGTGAGGGTGTCCAGCCTTAAAGATACACAAAACTCAACTGGGTAGGACCCTGAGTGATCTAATTACATGACGATGTTTAAGTTGTGCCATGTTTTGTGAGGAAAACTGGATCAGAAACCTCCAGAGGTCCTTCCCAAACTACATTTTTCTGAGTCCATCAGACAATGAGGACCATCACGGTCAGATTTCAGTATCTTAACAATTTCAGATGATAGAAGAAATATTTCTTTGTTCCTAGGATAACTACCCTCCTCACGACAGCCGCAATGTGTTTGTGTAACCTTGTCCTGTGTTACTAGAGTTTATTGTGTTTGGATTTCCCCCTGCTCTCCAGATTTCCTTCCCCCAGGAAACAAACTGACCTTTGAATTCAAACAGGTATTTTCGGTAATGTTTTTGACTGCTTATTAGGACAGATGGAGCTTCCCTTGGCACTACGTGCAACTGCTCTTCTGACTCTAAACGCAAGGGAGGTATAACTGGCATATTTAATTGTTTTCTATCTGAGAGACACCTACTGGAAATGCTACCCGGTGCTGGACGTCAAAGGATTCTTGCGACATGCCCGATGGCAAGTTTCTGCAAGTCACAAGAGAGTAAATTTATTTGCAGAAAGGGCAAAAGAAAAAATTCAATAAATAAATGGGAAAGAGCAGCCAGAACACCAGCTACCATTTCACAAGTTGAATAAACAAACAGAAAAGGGAAACCACGATACACTGCTAATTAACTACAGCAGGAAAACAATTCTTCCAAGCAGTTTGAGTTATTACATTTCTGTACTTCTATCTCTGCTGCAGCTGACAGCATTACACTGACTTCTACATGCTATTAAAGGCCATTAGAGTAAAAATTATGCCTGTAAAAATGACATCTTAAGCTCTCATATTTCTTCCCTCCCAGTGATTCAGCAGCAATTTTCCTCCACTTACATGTCAAAAGATTATATATTTTTTTTTTTTAATTTTTTTTTTCTAAATGCTGCTACTATGACTTCCCTTGTGTTCAGAAAATTGAGCTGAGTTCCTCCTGCCCTACACCGTTATCGGTAACAAGGTTCTACAATCAGAGTGTGGGTGACAATTTTGCTGATGGCAAGGGAGGCAGAAGAAGCACATCGTCCGCTTTTCCATAGCTCAGCAGGATTTCCATTCACTGGTCCAGAGAGTTGGATAATAGAAATCTGTGTATGCTAACAGAAGTCATTGAAGTCACACGAATTTTTGCAGTAGCTGGTGATTTGCTGTATGTGATGGTTTGGGCATTTAAGCAGCTATTTATTCACTGAGAAAAAAGTAATTATATCTTTAAGATTATCAATAGTTTTAGTCAAAACCTGAAATTAAGACATTTTTGTATTCTACATTTCTGCTGTTTTCAAGCTAAAGCTGTTTTCCTATGCTCACAAAGAATATCTATTACATACTGGTATGACAGTGTGATGGATGGATATAAAACATAATACATACACATGATTAATATGATGTCCACGCTTAATTAAATATTAATTCTTACTATTATCAGTCAAGACCTGTGTTTCAGCAGTTCCTTGAAAATGTTAACTTCCCTGTTACCTACAGCAGAGCAGATGATGTGAAACACATCCTCTCCTCTGCCTCTGTTATGACATTCTTCGCTGCAGGGGAAATACAAGAATCCCTTTCTGGAGCTGCAGATCATCTAAGTATCTCCATAAAGCAAAGGTTATTACAATACTTTTCCTTTCCCACATCACACATTTGTCATACGAATGAATCAAGTGCTAACATTTTACAGATGGCTCAGAAGAAGAAATCCATAGCTCTTACGGCCCTACTTACGACTCTTATGGCCACCATGGATCCGTCTGGCTACTGAGGCTTTGTGACCTGCCCAGTGTCACTTGGTGGCCCTATGTCAAGGAATTTAAATCTGATGCTCCCTGGTCTTCCAGTGGAAGTTCCAGTGATGTGGGTATGGAGGGGATCGATGAGTGCCAAGTGGATTGATTCCCAAAAGGAAACCTCGTGTCGCAAATATTCTCCCAGCGTCTTCGAGGGGATGCAGGTGCACCTCAACCATGTTCACAAAAGCTATAAAAAGCACCCAAGGTTCAGTGACTCAGTGCCCCAATCGGTGGGGCAACTCCCTCTGTATTCCTACGAGCACCACCAGCAGGAGCTGCGGCAGTCACACGGAGCAGCCCGTACACGGTGTCCACGTGCTGTAAGAGCAAAACCTTTCATCCCTTCCCAACAGGACTGGTGCGTCACCCGCTGGCGAGCTCCTCGCTACAGTCAGAGCTACACGTAAAACCAGAAAGCAGATAGAAATGCCCGTGTATCAGCAACACATTTGTACCCAACAGCCTTCAGCACTTTGGGTAGAGAAGACATAATATCACACTCCTTAGCAGTAGGATCAGGGACAGCTTGCCTAATGTTAAACTTGTGTATATGTGTAGACAGGAGATGGCAGATAAGAGGGAAGCTGTGAAGCCAAAGAGAAAATAGGCAGAAAATGAACCTCAGTTACATTCTTGCCTTGTGCAACTGAATGTTGAATCTGCTTTTGTGGAAATACAAGTGTTGTAAGTCACGGATGTTTGTTGTTGCCATTTTGCCTGTATGAAAAATCCTACACATACACACATGCATGCACACTCCTTGTATCATACTCTGCCTTTCCTCCAGGAAAAAAAATGAGAAAAAAAGTAGAAAAAAAGGATTCTTGAAAAGCACATCAACTTTTAAGAGATGACACCTGTAGTTATTACAAGTTTATAGCTGCTAGGCTCTTGTAGACAAGAAAGAAAAGACCGAGAAACAGCATTGCATTTCAACACAGTGGTGTCCTAGATCTGACAGCACCATAATTTAGCTGTGGTCCGTGGCAAGGATGGCTATTTGTAGTAGTGACTCTCTGCATACTCATCAAAGTACTAACACAATGAGATTCCATTTGTGACTGGGATCTGTCATCAAGACTGAGATCAAAGGTCCGAGACTCCAGGTAACCAGCTGGGCCAATAATGTTAACATACACCAGTTTCTGTGGCTGAAGAGAAGCAAGCAGGGACACAGCAGCCAGCACATCTGGCCACCCCTCAGCCTGGCCATCCAAGCGCCTCCTCAAGCCCATGGCAGTGGAAAAGCTGCCAGGGCCACACCTCCAGAGAGTCCTGGACTCCACAGCTCCTGCCTTGGGATCAGTGAGGCTGCAACCACACCGCTGCTCTTCCCTTGCCTTCCAGGCATTACTGAAATATAATTACGTAGCTGCATTAGGTAATTCCTTGCCCTTGGAAAAAAATTAAAAGTATCTTCCTGGTTTGCAATACAATTTTGTTTGAGCTACGGGTATGTAGACAATACCCTGCAAGAAGCTCCTTAGAAATCGCAGACAGACAAATACACACCCACCTTTACCAAACAGACTGGTTCTGTGGGTGGCCCACGTTTAAAACCATTTGGTGTCATGTGCATGTATAAAATTATATACATACCATATGCTTTATCATCAGCGGGGCCAAAATGAGTCAAGGAAAATTTACTGACTATCGTAACTGAATAATTTTTACCCCCCTTAAATAATTCAGAAAAAAGAAGACAAGAAGGTGGGAAAACCATGGGTGCTATTAGCTCTCTCCCAAAGCCAGGGTGCAACACCCATGCCCATCCATGCCCTGTGCCTGTACCTCTCTGCTGAACTGTGCCTTGAACACCAAAGTGGGAATGGTTTGTTTGTGAGATCCTAAAGAAAGAGAAGCCAAAGAAAAGCAAGAGGGGACAGCAGACTCCACTACCTGCCACCACAGGGGACTCTGCTCTTAACCTGAGCCCGGCAGGAGGGCTCCGGGGGCTGCACCCCCAGGCAGCCAGCTCAGACCCTGAAGACACTGAACTGTGCTGATGGAAAACTCTTGTGGGTAACAAAGACATTTATTTCAGAAGCTGCTTCTCCTCGCAGGACACAAGTTACATACAAGGATTTGACTAATTTGGAAAATCTTTGTCTTTTTGGAGCTCTGTGGCTGTTGCGCTCCACAAAACCCCAATCTGAGTGTGGTTTTGCACACTCCTCCTCTTCCTCAGCCAACCCAGCCTGGGCCTGAGCCTTCAGCTGAACCCTGACCAAGCGGGGAAGTCTAAGGAGCCAGGATCCCAGTTTATTTTTGCCTGTGTGAAATTCAAACAGCGCTACCGGCTTTGCTGATACTTCAGTGAAGCCAGATTCTGGCCTCCACATAACCAGATTTTTACATTTTTTTGGAGAGAACAGCTCTTCTCTTTTCCTTTTTCCCACTGAGCAAATAAGCTATGGTCTCTGACTGAGCCAAATAAAACAAAGTTATGCATTGCTGGTCCAGAAAAAAAAAATGTCCTAAATTGATTATATCTAACAAAATTAAATTCTTATTAGAAAAACAACGGCCTGCTGGTGTTGAGATAATTACACTGAGAAAAATGCTAAAGAGAACAGTTAATTGGAACTGGATAAATTTAGCTAGTAATACAAACAAACGTATGTTGCCAAACAGAGATAGAGGACTCCTTCGTGGTCCCCGTGTGGGTCGGTGTGTGTGGAGGGTTATTGGCAGCAACAGTGGCAAAATAAATTACCATATTTCTAGAGGGTTAGTAAAGATTAATAAAGGACGGTGCATCCCTCAGGCTGTGCCATGGCCATCTGCTCCGCTATTTTTCTTAATGCTCTTGGACCTGAATTCTGCAAATCCCGTGTTAGTTTTCTTGCTGAGCTGAGTGCCGACAGGGATAACTCCGTGGTCCCGTGTCATGTCTCACAGCCCTTGGGGACGGTCTGCAATTGCCCTTGCTCAGCCCCTTCCCATGCCATCTCTCTGTTCCTCCACCAAAGCAACTGGGAGCTGTAAGAGATCAGACGTCTTTCCAGCTGAAAAGGGCACAGGGGATTTATGCCCTGGTTCAAAGCTATAGCTGGAATTTGTGTCGTATAATCAGATTGCTGACTGCCTAATCATTACTTACTGATAGCTATTTAAATCCTAATAAGTGACACTAGTAATAAGCTCCCCCCACCCCTGGCCAGCCGGCCGATGTTTCACAGAGCACCACTAGGCAAGGCTACTGTCTCCCTGTCCTTGAGAAAGACATCGTGCTCCTGACCTCGAGCTCCACCATGGCCCAGGCATCCTTTGGCGAGCTCATCACTACCCCTGCACCTCAACTGCACAGTGCTGTGAGAAAGAGATGAGGGTGGAGAGGGATGTGGTGCAGCATCAGGAGCAGGAGGCAAAGGGTAGGGTGGGCAGAGCCAGCGACCACCCAGACCTTGCCACTCCTGTGCCCCCTGCACAGGCTCCCTTCCACCCCCTGGAGAGGGCTTCTTCTCCAGAGGGACTGCCACTGAAGAGCACTGGAGGTTGGGAGTCTCTAAAACATCATCTCTCTCAAGGGACTCTGCTAATTTGATGTCTGAACAGTACATTAATGTTAATTAATGTTTGTAAATGGTGCAATGAGCATCTGTCACTCCGGTGCTCCAACACTCTTTGGATACATCTGCTTTGCTTTAGCCTTTATTTAGCAGTGATTATGTGGTATGTTTGAATTCCAGTAAGATTAGGGTTGACTATACAAACACACAGCCAGGGCTGTTTTGTTGTGTGTTACGTAGCAAATCTGCAAATGTTCCGAACGCGCCAGGCAAACAGTGTACCTAGTGCCCAGCAGAGACACAGACGGGGAGGAAAGCTTCATGGGCTGGGATACAGGCAGGAGAACTGGAGGAAGCAGAGGGAGGGTGCAGGATGCTCTGGTTGCATGAAGAGCAGAGGTGCCAGATGTGCATCTAAGCCCAAGAATACAGACACTTAGGAGCTGTTTGTTTCTCTGATTTTGGGGGTTTTGGTTTGTTTTTTTTTTTTTTTTTTAATTCCCCCAAGACTTTGAAAAGTAATTGTATTGCAAATTGTACTGCAAATATTGGAGAAGAAAATTGCCTTTCCTGACAGGTTAACTGTATTTGGAGACTCTATCATAACCACTTGGCCTATTTATATGCAGTGCAACTATTTTTATTGTATGGGCACAAAGAATGGATAGATATGCATAAAACATGCAATAAATAAATAATTCAAGACTAAATCTTACTTTTATATTCTTTTATATTAGAATACCAAAGAGATGATGAAAAAGCATAACCTAGTGACAGCAAAATTTGGATTCAGTGAGCCCTAAGGTACCTCTGGTAATTTTTCAGATAAAACTGTCTCTCAGTCTCTGCAGTGCTTTGCTCTCTGTGTCTGACTGGTAAGATCAGTTTATCCTGTGGCGATTTCTCCAGATTTTCTCAAATGCCTTTGAGAATTAAAGCCTGAATGCTTTTTTTTTTTTTTTCCAGAGGCAGTAATGGAAATAGATACAAGATATTATCAGATAAAAGTCTTTTCAAGCAACACGTTCTAAGAATGTTGAACAGAGTGACTTTCCAAACTGAGTCCTGAGGATTAGATTAACCACCTAATTTCTTTTAAAAAAAACACAGTTGTATGCCCCAAAATAAAACAGAAGGGAGGAAATATATGAATCACAGAAAAAACACCAGCTAGAAAAACCATACTCCCATACAGTCTGAATGAACAGAGGGGCAACAGCTAGCAAAAGTTAAATAAAATAGGAAGCAGTGCTGTCAGTGCTCCTCCAACCCAGCTGCCAAGACGGGCGAAGCAGTGGTGATGGAGAACAGCTCAAGGATGGGCTGAGTCATCCTTCCTTGCACAGAAACCCAGGCATCCATCTACCTGCTCGAATCTTTTCAGGGCCACCCACCACTATCTCCTCATGTGTTCTGTCCTCTTAACACCATTTGGGAGTCACTTCTCACTGGGAAAAAAAAACAACCCCAAACCAACGAAAGCTTGTCACAGAAATTCAAGTTTCTGCCAGCAACCTTTAAAGCCTGGGCCTGACACTTTGCAGACAAGAGGGGAAAAGAAAGATGTGTTGCTCTTACTCATATCAGACTAAGTATTTTTTCAGCTGACCTGAAAGTTTCTTGGAGATGACTGCAGAATACTGCAAAAATTATACTGTCTGGAAGACTTTTCAAATCTCAACTAATGTTTGCACAGGACAGGGAAGAGCTATGTTTTGAAAGCCTGTAGTCCAAGTCCCAAAGGAAAATTTGACACAGTAATTGGAAATTAGAAGACTTTTCTAGCCTGTTAAATCCTTGCTGTGAACAGCACGTGCTAGGTACACTGCTTATTTGGGTTAGAGGATGATTACTCTGCCAAGTCATTAATCTCTATTAGACTGCGCTGTCAGGTACCCACATTTTAACTAATAAGGCACAAGGAAGAGCACAACTTTTTGGGTTCAGTCCGCAAAAGGAAAAAGATTTTAAAAATTGGAGATGCTCAAGCAATAGATGGAATTTAGAAAATTTTTGTTCTCATATCTATTCAAGATGACTGAAGTCTGGATATTTTCACTTTTCATCTCTAGGACAGAAGTGAGGTTAAAATTTCCTCCTTGCCCTTCTCAGGATGATGACAGACCAAGACACATCTGGAAGTGATGCTCCCATGACAGTCACAGCAAGGGGCTGGCACATCACGAAGGAGAAAAAGGCAAATTTAAAAGCCTTCTTTTGTTGTGCAGAAATGGATCTTTTATTCTGTATTCTGTATCCACTCCACCCAAGCTGTGTTGAAAATCCCTGTTGTCCTGCTTGCCGAGAAGGTTTGGAACAGCAGCCAAATTCATGGCAGCAAAAGTGAATTATCTCTGTGAAAAGGACACAGGAGTGAGGGGGGACTGTCACTGGCTCCAGGTGACCTGCAGTAGGATATGGCACAAGTGTAATATCCCCCTGAATGCAGCAAGGAAGAGACCATGGCATGTCTGAAGGGATGTGGTAAGGGCCAAAATCAAAATGTCTACGTTTCCCTGTCTTCTTTCACCCAAATACCTCCTCTGAGAGAGGAAGGGAAAGAACTCATGTTTCATTTCAATTGGAAAATGTTTTTTCAAACAGGCCTAGCAGGAAAAAAATTCATATCCTTTGTCTTTGTGAATGTGTAGATCTGACAGTGTTGCTAGGTAAGTGGCATCAGGTTTTGGATCTGCAAGCATCAAGGGCTGCTGCTGGTGTGGCGGAGAGTAATTGCTTTTATACAAAGTGTTTCCTGATTTACCTAATCAGACTGCCAGACCATGCCAGTGAGCAAGCACTGCAGAAATGTAAAATAAGATATACAGTGGTAATTCAGGAAGAAAGGAAGTCTTGGGATATGAAAGAGCTCATGACTTAGCACAGAAGTTCCCGGTCGGGTTAGGACTGTTGCTGTGCTCAAGGACGATGTCCAGGTGGAAGTTAAATAACTTCAGCAATGGTTACAGCACCATACTGGTGTCCTACTTAGTTGTATTTTGAAAATCATGTTAACAAGTCAGTCAATCAATCAGAGGAAGAAATATAACTTTAAGAGAGGAATATGACTAGGGGCTGACCCACCTACATGATATTTTCATTTACAGCAGTTTCAGGAGAGCTGGTCCAGTGCTATAGGAGGCACCTTGGTCTGCCTTGAGCATTGTGGTGGACAGTCTGAACTGGACATCTGGTCCTGGGAGAACCCAGAAGCCCATAGTCTTGGAACTCGATCAGATTCATACTGAGGTGTCTGATCAAACAGCAAGTGATGAAAGCCACGCAGTTGACTTGGGATTCTCCTCTTCACATGAGACAGAGAGATCTTGGGCTTTCTCTTTCAGCTGACACTCACTGTCAGCAAACACAGACATAATTGTGCCTTCTTGTACTGGGAGGAGAAATGCAGCTTTTGAAACATCTGAAATGAGATCCTGGCTTTTTTTTCATGTCAGTGGCAAAGCTCCAAATGATTACCCATGGAGTCAAAATAGCATCCAAGATGAATTTCTACAGCAAGACTGTAAGGCTAGGAGAGCTATACATGCTCTGCGGAGATTAGATGACAGAGAAAAGTTTCTATGGCAAATTTGAGTGCCTTTGGAGAGAAGCAGCCTGCCTTGGGGGTGCTGCTGTTAGTGCTCTGCTAATGGTGTTGTGTGTGGTGGTCAACGCTCTAACAAGCACTCGATAAAGCCATTTTGAGAAGATAAACAAGAAAAAACCAGTACCAGAGAATTATCTAAAATTTAGATCGGCTCTGCAGCTAGTCTGCAGAGGCATCATTCTTCGGTGTGAAAGCACCAAGCAAACGATAAAGGCTGAGATAATTATCCGTGTCAGGCCGCATCCAGCCACCAGCCTGGAGAACCTTTTCTCTCTCTCTGCCTGAGAGCGAAGAACAGCACATGCGAAAGAGAAAGAGCCTTTGTGTCCCCTGAAATAATTCCCTGACAACTGGCATTTTCAGGTTTGTCAGCAGTGAAAAATTGCTGCTGTGTTTCTGTATCCCAGACAGTGCAGTGCCCGTCACTCTCTGACTCCAGTGCAGGGGGTGCTGCACCTTCCACAGAACACACATGTGTTATGAGAATTAGAGAATGTTTCCTCTAAAACATGGTTACAGCTTCTGTTTTCTTTCAAGACAGCCATTCTCCTCTTCCGTGTCATGTTCTAGTAACTAAAGTATTGGCTTGGAATAGGGGGATGAAGTGGGGGTCCCCAGAGTCAGCTCCCCATTTCCCACTCTCCAAAAGAAGGAGAATCACCTCTGCGTGTCTGTAGGCAGAGACCCTCACCCATTGCGACAGCAGCCCCACATCTGGCAGAGAGAATTCAAGACTCCCTGGGCAGAGAATAAAAGAGCATAGAAGGAAGAGCAGAGCTGTAGTCCTCTCCAGGTGTTCATACTCTGCTCTGAATATTTCATTTACTACAGAAGAATCTAATCCATCTCATTTTAGGGTTATTTTTTTTTTGGTTGGTTTTTTGCCTTCCATTTCCAGTCCCTTCTACTGAGCTGAGTGTTTGCAAACTGCCTGAGGTCTGTTTATAGTAAGAAAACCTTCCCGTGTAAAACTGATCTCTGTTCTGTAGCCCTAGAACATGAACTCTGAGCCACACATTTCGACCGCCATAGAGCCAAGGCTGCCCCAACCCCTTCACCACCCCAGACAAGGCTGTCCCAGGAGCGTGGGGACCAAGGGGGACAGGGAGCGAGAGCAAGAGGTGATGATGTGGGGAGGATTCTGCAAGAGGGTGTCACAGGCAGGAGAAAGGGGGGAGTTTCCCTTCTGTGCACCCCACACGGGAGCCCCCTCATCGCCTGCGGGTGTCAGAGGTGAGGGGGTGGAGGGGGGAAACCACTATTTTCCCTGCATGTCCCTTTCTCTACACAACCCCCTATGTTTAATTAAGAGCCTGGAGAACCAAACTCCAACATTTTATATAACAAGGCCACATCCAGAGCACATCTGCTTTACTGGTAATTGGCTCAAAGTGGCAGTTTGTCAACGTTTTTAAGATAATGAGCTTCCTATTTGTGTTCCAGCCATCTAAACTTCCAGATAAGGAAACGTGCTGTAGCTATTACGTGTCAGCTTCTCTCTGGACACAACACTGCGTGTGCCGGTGCCCCTCTCTCCCACAATAAAAGAGCAGTGCCCATCAATGGAGAAGTTAATCAAGCATCTTTTGAAGTCTGGCTGAGTACAGACTCTTTGGATGAAAGATGCTATTTAAATACCAGTTGTCACGATGACAAAAATGATTATGGTTATTTGGCCATATTAGTAATACTAAGAAATAGTATTTTAAAAGGTATTGAAATGTCTGCACAGAAGTCAAATGAAAGCTCTAAATATTGCTTATTAGATTAGTCGGTCAAGATGTTTTCTTCAAAGTATTTATCCCATGAAAAACTCTTGCTATTCAGTATGGAAAGTTCTGCCATCTGTCCCAAAAAACTGCAGACAACAGTAAAACAGAATTGTTTGCCACAAACTATTTAGGATTTTGGCTTCATTTTAATTTTGCAAGAAAAGTTTAAGAGAAAATAAAATTTTTAGGATCTCCCACAAAGCCCGTGCGCGCCCTTTTCACCAGCTTTGTTTACCTCCTTGTTAGCCTTCACTGGTGGAGATGTACAAATGGACACCTTAGCCCATAAAATTAGGGGTGGGAGGAGGAGTTGCCCTTTATATTTTTCTCCCAATAATGTAGTAATATATGCCACGATATGTCATATCGGTTTTCATCTGCCCTTATGGCTGCTAGCAGCAGGAAGAACAGTTCTGATAGCACTTGAAAGATATGTCAAATATGTTTTTGACACAAGAGAGGAAGCCAGATAATTCAGTGCTTTGCTTCCTGGGAAGACAGGGCTCAGCACAACACATCAAGCCTTGCACCAGCCAGGGTTTCCCTGCCACCCCAGGCAGCCAGCAGCACCTGACAGCAGTGTCCCTGCTAAAACAACATCCTGTGCACGATGCATCTCCTTTTGGTTTTTTAAGGCATCTTTTCTTTACTTTGATGAAGAAAGTATGCCACATCTGATCAGTAATGCAAACAGAGCTGTGGCGGAAAGCAGCCGAGAACCTGGCTTGCTCTATCGATATAAATCTCATTCCTTTCAAAGTTTTGAAACTGCTGAGGATTCAGAGAGCTCTCTAAAAAATCAGCTATCAGGAGGGATTTATTGCTTACTGTTCCCAGCAGGTTCATATTTGCCCTTTGGTTACTGCTGACAAGCACAACGCTGAAGAAACTTAAACCAACTATAATTATTGTCTCCTCTCTTCTGTTCCTACCTGTCCAGCGAGATACAGCAGAGGTGCAGGATTGACGCTGTGGTGAGCAGGACATCGAGGGACGTTCGGACCAGGCAGAACATCTCTCCATAGATCCAGTTGTCCTGAACCAACTCAATGGCTCCAAATGGCATCACCAGCACTGACACCAGCAGGTCCGCAAAGGCAAGGGAAACAATGAAATAATTGGTCTTGATTTTCCTGCAAGACAGATCACAACGTTAGGGTGGAGTAGTCTCAGTCCAGCATCTTCTACATGTGGACAGAGATTTCAGCTTGTGTTTGGGTCTGATTTGCCCCATCACCCTGAAAGGTCCTCTCTAACGTACTCCTCACTTTACATGGTCACCTCTAGCTTGTTCCCTGTTTTTACACCTAAATATCCCCTGGATTCCCTGCATAAACACATCTTTCTGTTCACAAAGAGGCAAATAGGTGCTCACAGGCCTCTGCGTGCAGCTCAGCCTCACAGCTTGCATCGGAGAATTTGGGGTGGAGGAGGGGGATTTTATTTTTACTTGTAAATTGAGAAAAATCTTTCCAGAAAGCACTGAGAACAATCTAGACTGAAGCTGTAATTTTAACTTGAAGAGTACTTTTTAAATCATAACAATAAAATAGAATTAAATCCATTAAAAATCCCACGCAGAATATGAATAGAGGCTGTTGAATATCTCACTCTGCTCCTGAGGCTGGTCTGACAACTCCCAGGGTAGCAGCAAGCCTCGAGACAGGAGTTTTGCCTGTGACCACCCTCCCTCCCCACAAATCACTGGCAGCATTTGTCAAGCTGCAGCAGAGCACCACAACTTCAACAGGACCTTGATCTGTGTGGTCTTTCTGATGGGCTTGTTAGGAAATTTGAGGCGGAAAAAGGGTAGAGGCCAACTTGCTTCTCCAAGTAATTGCTGCACAGATCTGTTTTTCACTGATTTATCTGCTTTTTTTACACTGAGAGTGCTAAAAATGTAGAGGATGGGTACTAAAATGATCTGAGTGGGGATGCACTGAGGCGAGTGTGAGAGTCTGACATTGCTGTGGTGCAACACCTGGGCAGAGACACCCTTCATCATGGCAGTTTATGCCCTCAGCTGCGGGCATGGGACTTTTTAGGTGGGGATTCTCCCCTGTGCCTCCCCATGGAAGGGCAACGTGAGGCCTGGGGGGGCTCACCTGAGCTGCCTGTCCCGGCACACAGCCACCATCACCAGCAGGTTCCCCAGGATGGCCATCAGTATAACGGCGGAGATGAAGGTGAGCAGCACGATCTTCTCCGCTATGCCAAAGCCCTCACTCGAACTGGGGAGAACACAGGGAAAAAAAAGAGAAAAGGAAAGAAAAGAAGATGCAGCAGCACTGGGAGAGGATCGCCAAGTGTGAGAGCAGCATCCTCACCACCAGCGCAGCGAGGCAGCCTCCCCACCAAGACCATTAACAAAGAGCATTTCGTATTTATGGGGAAAGCTGCGAGGCAGCAGAAAGGCTACAGGCGGAGGATACCTGCAGCACCCGTGGCCACCCATGTCTCCCAGGGGTGGGCAAGCTGACACGTACGGTGGAGGAGCCCACTTCTGAGAGCTGGAGTGAACTGTGCCCAATTTCCAAAAACCCCTTCCAATTCAGAGCCTCTGGACAAAAACGTTTGCATTCTCTTTTCACCCCAATAAATAATGCTATTTTCTCTGCAAAAGCATTTTGGTTTCCCTTCCTTTCTTTTTTCCATTTATTCCCAAGGTTTTCCTCAATATGAGCATTTTACATCTTGAATTTTGAAATCTCCTGCATAATACTTTCCCTTATTTTCTCTTCCCTTCACTCTGTGCCACAGAACAAGAGGCAGTCTGGCTTTTTTTTTTTTCTTTTTCACTTGGTAACTTTTCTAGAATTCGGGAAAAGAAAATAAAATTTTTTTAAAGGAAGTGCCCAACTTCTCCCTATCTTGACATGAATAATTTCTTTTAGTTAATGAAGAGAAAGGAGGAAAAAAAAAAAAAAGGATAACATGAAAATACAACATTGGACATATTTTAAGTCTGCATTTCTACAAATATCTTGTTAACCGTTTCAAAAAGTGTTGGGGTTTTTTTTGGAGTCTGCAAAGCAGGAAGGTAATACACAGATGCAATAGCGTTCCATTCCTCATAAAATTGATTTATTACAAAATTTTGATCCACTTTGCCATTAAAGCTATTTCTAATTATGTATCCAGAACAAAATGCATCCTAAACCTTCACCTGCTTGTGTAACTTTCCCTATGACATTACATGGGTGAGAACGGGTGTTTGTTCGTGTTATCAAGTGTGTCTAGAAATAAACTGGCATTAAGAGCAGCGGTTGACACTAATTCATCAGGGAAATTTCTTCACAGCATATGGAGCTGGTATTTGGCCCCCAGGATTAATGTTGTGAGATTGTTCAGGTAATTGAAAAATTGAACTGTTACTCTGTTTTACTTTGACTTCCCCTGAGGTCACTTTTTATTTACTAAACACATTCCAGACTTTTACACTTTATCTCACTGAATTCTCCTGATTTTGGCAAAGCTGAAAAAGATTAGAGACTGCTGAAGTCCTGCCTCTGCTACCCGTGTTGCGTTAATAAGCTTCTAGCGACTGACTTCATCCTGAGCCCGCATTGCAGAACATCCACTTAATCACAGTCTCCATTTTTGTTCCCGAAAACAGTGTCACTTTGAGTATGACTTTTCTCTCCACAGTGTCAGACACACCAGTGGTCAGATTGCAGCCTGCTGAAATAGTACTTTTCATATTGATTAGGAACAATATCTTAAGAATTCCTTGATTTTCAATGTTGTAAAAGGAAATACATCACTGGGTATAGGCTCATCCAGATGGGTGAGAATGTTATAAGCAAATAAAGAAGAGGAAAGGAGATGCCCTGGAGTCACAGCAGTTTCACAGAAAAACACAGCACTGGGCAAATATATGCAGGCTCAAAAACAAGTGCAATTATCTGACTATAATAAGAAAGAGTTCCAAGGCAGCTACACGTTCTAGATTCATACATGTATGTCCCTAAGCCAAGTAGTGCTTTCTCACATGAGAGAGCACAGGTAGCTTTTAATTACAGATAACCTCCCGTGTTAAAAATAAGAGATTAATAAACGTCACGTAGAGTGGACAGTTGGGTGCATCTCACCTCTCCACAGAGTTTTCAGGCAAAAATTCTCTGAGAACTGCCAGGCAGGTGTCCTTCTGGAGGTGGTTGTTGGGGTACCAGTGTGCCAGGAGAAGGGGTAGGGGTGGCTCAGGGCTCAGGGTACCTGCTAAGGAAGGGGATTTTATCCTGTGCTGGAATGAATGATCCCAGCCCAGAGGCACAGGCATGACTGCTTCTTTCGCCCTGCCGTTTTTCAGTGCTAATGTCAGTAAATCCACTCATGCTTAACAGAGGAATGTCTCTGGGGTTCAGACACAGCCATGGGTCTGCATCCAGCAAGACACTTATTTTTCTGCAAGCCAATTATAGATCCTAAGATAGGAGAAAGGCAAAGTCAAGAGGTGTTTTTATTTAGCACCTGAAAGAGTTTGCACTTAATTAGAAAGAGTCGTCTACTGAACTTAGCACAACTTCAATGACGGCAATTAAGGCTCCAAGAAGCCTGGACAAATCCTTCAGTACATTCAGAAATGTTGACAAGGCTCTGTCTGAACTAAAAGTGGCTTTCCCAGTTTTTATGGGAGAACACTGCTTTCTGACACCTTGGGTCATTAGTTCTTGGACAACTCCTGCAACAAGTGGATTTTGTTTCCGCAGTTCTTGCAGTTATACTACAATTGCTGCCTGCAATTTGCCTACAGTGGTTCAGTCATACTTCCTCCCCTCTGACAGAAAAAAACCACCCCTATCCATCAAAAGGATCTGCCTCATCCATCACTCTGACAGCGGCCTCTAGGAGATGAAATGCCTACAGACATATAGCAGTGCCTCCCATGCGCCACAGTGGCCTTGTGTTTAACAGCTCTTGGTGGATTCCTCTGCCTTCCTCCCTCTGGTCTGTCTTTCGAACTCTCAATACATTGTGAACGCTATCTCTGGGCATCTTTCCTCCTTGGTCTTGTAGTAACATGCTAAATGCAAAATCAAGCAAATGGCATCAGTTTTTGTGCTTGTCAGTCACTAGTGATCACTCCAAACTGCATACAGAGATTCTTTCCTCAAAATTAAAGGCAATTGACTTCTAATTCCTTATCCTAACACTAAAATCCCAAGCCACCCTACAGAACCAGTCACTGGCCACATGGCTGCTCCTAGAATAGGATGTCACTCCTTCCCTCTCTCCCATCCACCTTCACATACATCTGACTTGAAAAACCTCGTTTTTCCCAGAAGCCAAGTCCTGCCTTGGAGATTTTGTGAGGCAGGAAGCTGGGAGTTGCTGACACGTGAACCCGCACTGCAGCAAAGTCCTTTGGAGAAGGATGAGCACCTGGGAGTGGGTCTTTCCCCATGGGCACCATGCACAGCAGGATGCACAAGGTGAGTCTCCTCTGGAGCCCCACAGACTGCTCTGGGCCCACCGATTTCCCACTTCAAGGCCCACCACTTGCCTGCAGATGGCTGCTGCATGGCTGGGGAAAGTCAGACACTTGCCAAGCATCAGTATTTTGAGCACAACCGAATGGCAGAGCCTTCATTAATAAAGTTCATCAGCAGAAAAAATTAAGGCGAAATTGCAAGTAAACAGCTTCTAAACAAGGTCTCAGGCACAGGCCTTCTAGCTGGGTACCCAGAGGGATGAAAAGCCTCAGGAACAATGGGGATGCTGGGATCAAAGGCAGCTTCACTGCTGAGCCGTAATTGTACCTGCCTAAATCGTCCTGCACAATAGGCTGACACTGCTCTGCGGCTGCATCTGTGAAACAAACCCCACTGAAAAGCCCCACACAAAAGATATTCCTTCTCCTCCGAGTGAGCACGGCAGCACACACATGCTGGCACAGTGGTAAAGAGGATGATGATGGTTTAGTTCATACAGAACCAGGCCAGGTTAGATTTATATTTTGTCTTATCAAGTTTTGCCTGTCCTTCTGCTGTTCCTAAACAATTCTCATCGCCGTGTTATTTAAGCACCTTGCATCTGCACTCTGTGGTGTGAACACAGGAGAGAGACACTTCCCTCCTCCCTGAGCCCTGCCGGGGGGTCAGCTGGCCATCGCCTGTGGATGGGGCTTCCCCCTCCACCACACAGTGCTTTGGGAAGGGAGCTGGCAACTGAGCCTGCTGGCTCTTTTTTTAGGGGTTTTAAGGCTGCCTGCTGAGAGATCCCTGTCCCCTCCAGGGATGCTGGCTCTCAGACTGTGCTGAACAGGGAGAGGCACTTGGTATTAGGGTGTCCTTGGGCCTCATCCCAGGGAGGGAGGTACAGAGGAGGAGTGAGGCATTTTGATTTGTCCAGTTCCTTGAACAGCTGCTCTGATCCTAAAGGCACTCCTCTCATTTGGGCTCGTGAAGAAGTACAGGGACCATAGTAGCAGGTGAAGACTTAGATCTGCTCTGTGCTGCCAGAAACCTTCCTCAAAGAACAAGCTTATTGCCTGGTACAGAGACCTCCATCCCTTCCAGCCTCATCAGCTGCAAAGAGCTGTGCAAGTCAACAGACACTGAAGAGAATTACCCACCTCAGATCTTCTTTGGTGCGCAGAGATTTTGAGTTTTACTCATCAGAACAATCTCTGGAAATGCTCTCTGGAGACCAGTACTGAGCCACATTTCACCGGATGTTGTCCTGCTTGAAGGCTGATGGGTGCTTCAGCTTCAGCCAGGAAGCAGGGCAATGTTTTAAGCCCACATTTCCCATCTGGTATACAGAGGAAACCCTGCCCTGAAAGTGGCAGCATCCTGGTCTGCATCATTTGACTTGGCTGGCTGCAGCCCAGGGCTCTGAACAGAGACCAGCAGGTCAGAAACACACACTGGTACACTTATCTCTGGGCATTTGTTGTGATAATAGTCTCAGAAGAGTTTAGGAGATCTCTCCAAAGAGTATTTCTCTTGTGCCATGTTGCATTGTTCCCCTGGGGAACATTAAATAGGCATATGCATCACTGGGGGTGCAGGAAGGATGTTCACCTGGGGCATGTTTCTGTACATCTGCCTTTTGAATAATCTATCATCGAGTAGGAATATTTGTTAATTATTCAGTCTCAGTAATTCAAAGCTGTTAATAATGGAAGAAGTGGATATTGCTTTAAATTAAAATCAATGGTTTGCATAACATCTTTGATCAAATCTGAGTTCTCTGGCTTCCAAGCATGCTTCCCTGTTTAATAAAGCAGAGATTGATGGGTTTGCTATTATGAGGAAATGAGATTCAGACAAAATGATTGTTGGTTAGTAGGAATATAGAAATCACTTAAGGAAAAAGGTGAAATACTGATGTGGAATGAATTCTTAAAATCCATATATGGACACATTTAAAAAGGCTCTTCTGTATAGTCATTAATCTGAAGAAAAAAAAGTGTAATTATTTTTCCAAGCTCAATTTCTACTTTCCTGTAAACACCCCAACTTTTCTAAATGACCTCAAGTGCTTCTGCATATTTTATGCAGCAATTAAACTGCACAGATCAGTCATGTTGGTAAGACCATGCACATCGCTCCTCTGGTTTCGTTACACACATCACACCCTGGCCTCCCCACCACTGCAGTGGGAAAAAAATCAGTAATAAACAGCTCAGTGCTCAGGGCACCATGGGCACTGCACAGACACTCCTGCGGGAGTGAGAGAGATGAAGACAGTGAGGGCTGAATAAAAAAGACCTTGCTTTGGGGGGCAGGGGATAGAAAGGAAGCTGGATGGCCCATTTCCAAACTGGAGAGTAATAACTCTGCCTGCAGAGCCAACCTGGAGCACCTCCTGGAGGTAGCTAGGGACTGTAGTGAGCACTTCATAACATGGGATGTGTGGAATTCTCACTGAAAAAAATTAGAAGTTTTGAGCAGTGGTAGCCTAAAAAAGAGCTTTCCTCTTAACAGTGGCCACAGTGCACGGTGAATGAATGGAAGAGTCGGTCTACTTTGTTTTCAACCAAGCCACAGCTTTTCCCTCTGTAACTCCAGCTGATGTGATATTTCATGTAGGTCTTTAACTACAAATAAGCTGTCATTTGCCTCTCCTCCTTTCTACTCCCCTAATTATTCCTAGGCATAAAATCAGAGGCTGAGTGTTAAACACTTAAAAAGCAAGTTACATTATTTTATGAGTAAACCTAACAACGCGTGTCTCAGTATAAAGACTTGACAATAGGGAAGATATTATTTGATCTGTGGCTTTCCAGCTGTTACCCTATTCTTTTCCACTGCCACTTAAAAATATTAATCACAAGTCAGCATTAATCCAGAAGTATATAATTTCTTTTAATGCCTTCAAATGCTACAGTGCCTGTGCCGCTTCGCCTCAGACTGTGCAGATGGCAGGACAACTTCTAACAGATTCAAATCAATTATGTACTTCACTTCTGTTTTAGAAACAGATTGAAATTAATTAAAGTATTGACAAGACAGAAATAAACAGCATTCCACATATCAAAATAATTCAGTCATATGGTTATTTATTTGAGTGGTTTTTTTTTTAGCAAATAAATTGCGGCAGAGAGGTGGGTGGGAAGGGATGAGGCTTTCTCCTTTTATGCTGGTTTGGACCTCAGAAATGTTCTACAAACTGACTTGCTTCCACTGCTGGTGTGGGGCTGAAAACACACCACGCTTCTGCAAACAGCAGCAGCCCAAGTAGGATCATGACTGATGAAACAAGGACCTCAGGCCACCTCCTCCTGGACAAAACTACTGCAACATCACTGATTCTGCACCTCTGCTCCACGTATCTCCTGAAGGCTGAATGCTAGAGTGCTTCAGAGAATTAAGTGTTTTAAGCAGCTGATAACACTGATTAAAATCAATTGTCAAGATGAAGCAAAGAAGACAGGCTATTTAAATGTTTTAAAAATTGCTGTGTGTGGGCTGCGCAGTCAATCAGTATGTGCGAGGAGCGCTCTCCCATCCGGGAGCGGGTACGTGCCGGAGCTGCCAGATGTTGCGGGACCTCAGGAGACACCGGGGCCAGAGCAGCGGCTCCAGCTCTGCAGGCACCTCAGGCTTTCAGACTGCCCAGATTCGGGCTGACAGGCAAGGCAGGAGGGGTTCCAAGTAACAAACCCAGAAAAAAATGAGCTCTCTGCCAGTCCACGCGATTTCCTTAGCTTACACCAGCAGAAATTCTTGCCTTTTCTACATGGAAATTTGATCTGGGGCTGAAAACTGTTTCTGAACAACGTGCTGCTTTATCATGATCTTCATACGGATAATGTTCTGAGACCTCAGGTGAGAGTCAACAGTTTGCACAGTTATATGGGAAGGTGTGACAGAGGTAGGAAACAAACCCAGACCCCGTGAGCCTCCAGGTACTGCCTAAACTTAGGACCTCTCCCCCTTTGCAGGTAAGTTAGATGGGAGTCCAGCAGCCACATCCATTTCTACTGTTCATACAATGAAGGATGAAGCCCTGGCTCTGCTCTTCTGCAAGCAGCAGATCAAGTGTTAGATAATTTACACCCACATACAAAAGGATATTGCTGCAAGGCTGATGCATGTAAGTACAATCCTTAAAAGCCATTAGACTGTCACCTAAAATATAAGCTAAAATTAACTTACGAAATTAGCATTAGATTACAATAATGATATTTACATGGAGGAAGGGCAGCTGCTGCAATTTCTCTGTTCGGGATCCAGTAACAGGACCACAGGAGAGCTCTCCTGCAAAGCCCTGCACAATGACAAATCGCAAACTTACACATCTACCTGGAGTTTGCACTGTTTGCAGGACCTTGGCACTGTATTTTGTTCCTTTCAATATATTTTCAATTTTTTAAATATGGGTCCCAATGACCCACCCTTCACATGCCAAACATCCCCTTTTTATTTTCACATAAACATAACACTGCTTTTTGGATATGCAGGGTCTACTTATTTTAATGAGGTTGCCAAATATTCTATAGCTATGGAAAAATCAAATCTCTGCCTTAGGCATAGGTAGGATTTTAGGCACATTACAAAGTGCAGCAGAGATGTTGTAACATTCATTTCTCCTTTGTAAATGCTGAATAAAACCAAAGATCAAACATGCCTTTAATCAGAAATGTCTTGATCAGTTCCTAATTAAAATTGTTCCTCAGAAGTAAGCCCACTGCATCTACCAAACTATATGCCAGTTTAATGAAGAACAGAAGATGATGAAAGAAACACAAAACCAAACCTGGCTTTTGATGCATATTCCATCTTAATAATGCAATTATTCACTATTTTCCAGATAAGTGGCTCTTGCCTACCTCATGCCATACAGAAGTCTTACACAGAGCAGGCTGTACGTTCAAACGACAAATAGAACAGAGCTGTGCTCAGGAGATCTGATTGAACAACGCACCTTATTTCCCAGCGGCTCTCCCATTAATTGTCATTCATTTTACATCTATATTCTATAAATGTTGAAGACAGAGTCTAATATGCACTTTCAAGCAAGGATGTTTGCAATTCAGTTATTATACAAAAGAGACATAAGTGATTTCACCGTTACACGTCCAACTAGCTCAAGTTTACCTCATCAGTTTAGAGACAGAGAGTAACTTGATGCAGATTTGTGGCATAACCTCCTCTGGCATCGGAGTGAGCTGGAAAAATCAAAGTTTAGACTTGTGCTAAACATACTTGGAGTGCCCAGATTTCTCACAGAAACCTGTGTGATGCCTCCTACAATAACTAGGTGCAAAGCTGGGGGGCACTGAGACCAATAGATCAGAGCTTGCTTCAAGAGTGAGCTGCTGGTCCTGGGTTAAAAGTATTTGTTGCCCTGTCTTACTGTAACTTTTTCCATAAAAACAAAAAATTAACTCCTGCTCTACCCACTTACATTTGTTTCCTAAAAGATAACTCATTATCAAAACACCATAATGGCAGTTCTTCACTGTTATTCCTGTACTGAGTTCTCATTTTCAAACCAGGTAAAACCTTTGTTCCCATCTTTGCCGAAAGCCTAGGGGCTGCAGGGCTTTCAAATCCAAAAGCATGGAGATTCTGCTCTGCTCTTGCAAGCAATATTTGTAGTCAGGGAACTATTATTAAATGAGAGACACTTAGATAAGACTGGTAGAAGAACCCTCGCATCAGGCTGTATATTAAAATGTCCAGGCTGTCTACTTTTGCCACTACTTGTTTACACCTCAGGCAATAAAAGACAAATATAGCTACTGGCTGTGTAGCTTCTTGTACTTCCTGGATAGTTTCCCAGTTTCAAGAATCTATAGGAATGAAAGAGTTTCTTCTTGTTACCCCTGCTAATGGAAGACTTGGCTCAGACAAGATAATACATTGATTTCTGGAATATATTTTATTTGAGACACCCCCAGGACACCCCGTGTGGCCACAAAAAAACAGTTCCCACCTCATTATTATGAGACAACAGGAAGAGGTACTTCCACTTCTTTTTTGAAGGCACCATAGGACTGTATGTCCCAAGGAGTTTTTTTAAAGCACTGTATGGTGGAGTTCATCTGTCCAGCTCCCAAGGTGTGCACCCCTTGAAGTAGCTGAGTGATTGCCTTCTGTCCCCAGGGAACGGTGTGTCTCCTTAGTCCCTTCTCCAGTGCCACAATTCCTGAACTGTCTGACCAATTCTCTGTATCCCAACACAAACCACATCAGTCAAACTGGATAAAAGTCATCTTTGAGATTTCATGCTTTCCAACTCTGCTACCTCAATTTGAGCTTTACCATAAAGACCAGAGTTTGGTAAAGCTAATTACAGAGGTGGTAGCCAGAAACCTTCACCCCCAGAGTACATGTTCCTGCATGAACCTCGCTCTTGTATTTAGGCTCCAGATAGGTGTCCTCTCTAAGCAATGACATGGCAAGTCCTTGATTCAAGAACAGAACGCTTAAGTTTCTTGTTTTATTTAAACCTCCTTCTATGTCCCCAGCTAAGTGCACATTCTGCATACTCTCCACAAAAGCCTCATCACATTTCTCACTTCAAATAAACAAGAGAGGATGTCAACCTGGGCAAGCAGCAGGACAGAGGAAAAGCAAACACTTGGGACTGCTCTGTAGCTGGTGAGTTCAGACACTGGGCTCAGACAGAACCCAGACCTCACCCAGAAGTCACTACCAGCACATTGCTCTGAGGCCAGCCTCAGAAGCTCTGGAAGTGTTTGTTCAGTTGTGATTTCCTTTGGCTAACAAGTACAAGAGCTTCCAGGAGGAACGTCTCACTGTACTCATCTGCAGAAGCCCTTGACAAAGATTCCTAGAAACAACCATTCCTGGAGGTAAAAGCAATGCAGAGGGAGAGACCTTCTTCCCCACAAGGGAATGAAATGACCCAGAGGTTTCTTGGCATCAGCTATCGACTCTCCACTCACTAGTTTTATGAAATGCAAGTTTGATCCATAATTGGAGCTACTTGCTGCCTCTCCCAGTCATCTCACTGCAGGCTGATTTTAAAAATTTATTTTGGTTTGATAACTGACCACCTGCAAATAAGCTACACCCTGATATGCTAGGTACCACAGGTCTATAATTTTCCCTGTCACCGACTGAGGAAACTGTTCCAAGACCTGTGAGGGGAAAAAAAAAGAAAGGAAGAAAAGAGATAAAGCCAGCAGCATTGTGATGATACTGCTTATGGTGTCCCCATTCAAGGCTCAGCACCTTCAGATGGTAAGTTCTTTACACCAGAAAACAAGTCATGAAGCTGCATATCAAAATGGAAGACAAACTAAGAATCCTATTGGAAAAGAAAACCTACTGCCCAGACATACTAGAAAAAAAAAAAAAACAGGCCTGGGGAGCTGATATTTGACAAAACAGAGCAGAAACACAGGATCAGTTTGAGGGTTTAAAAGCCCATGGAGGAAGAAAACCTGGGCATGTCAGTTGGATCATGTGGCCCTATTTGTAAAGTTTTGAGACAAGCGAAGAAGAATAAGTTTTAGATGCATCTGGAAAATGACATTTGCAAACGCAGTGCTCTTCTCAAGTGTCAGAAAAGGGACCAACCAAGCATACAGACACAAAGGTCCAAAAAAAAACCCCCCAAAAACCCCAGACAACAACAACCACCATTTGTCTTTGTGTCTTTGTAGGTAATTTGTTCCTTGGCAGAGCAAGGAAATTGGATCCCAACTGGAGATCCCTGGCAGCGCTGAGCAGCCGGGCTGCTCATCTGGGGGCAACCAGGGAAGCACGTTCCCATTGGGCTTAAATTCTCTGCTTAGGGGGTCTCCAAGGCTGTTGGGAACCTAATAGCACCTGCCAATTGCAAAGCCCTGGAACCCTAATTAGTGACATTGCTGAAAAACCAATGGAGGGCATTTTAACTGAGGAATACCGAAAGTTAGTTTGTTTTGTGATTAATTTTCTGGCCATTTAAACTTTGTTACTAACTTCAATAGTTATTTCAGGAGAGGGATACTGTTAGCTGAATCAGTGAACAGCTTTGAGCTCCAGTGACAACTTCTGTTTTACAGAAACGGATCTTCAGATTGCTGCAGAAAGGCAGCATCAACAAGGGCTTTGAGTGTGGCTTAGAGGGAAAAGTCCAAGCCATACAAAAACACTAGGTGCCTGTACTGGACTAGACCCAGCTCTGCTGGGCTCAGGGAAGCATACTGAACAGTAGCTGAATTGCAAGAAATAAAACCCCCATGTTTCATTGTAGCTGCCAGCTCTGCCTGAGAATCACATCCCCATTATGGCCCATAAAAATGGAAATTGCAAATAATGGCCGTAATGGGACCAAATCCATTCCAGCTGCTTGAGAATGGAGGGGAAAGAAAAAAAAAAAAAAAAGCAGTGCATTCTTCCTCTCTAACATGGCCCAAAATACCACAAAAGCAGTTTAATCCCCAAAGAAGTAAGGCAGCCTGTGTATCGTCCAGGGATCTCTATCAGCAAAGAGGAGGTTTGTATCTTGATCTCCAAAGAAGCTTCTCTGGCAGAGGCTGGAAAGGCAATGGCCCACGTCTTCCACTGTCTCCTTTCCACAGAGTAACTAAAAATCTGTCTTGACTCCTGTGACATCCTCTGCATGCCGTAGTCCTCCAAATACCTGAGAACCTAGTTGAATCTGCTCAGAAACACGTCACAGCTCTTGGGCAGCCAACTCACCACTCAGCTGTCAGTCCTGAGAATGTCTTGGCTAAGTTAACACAAACCAGGGCCTTCCTTCTTTTGTTGGATTTATTTCTTCTCCTATTACACTCCCTGTTGAGTAGATGACAGCCTGTTTTCAGGTAAGTCCTCAGTGCTCTCAGGAAGTTCATGAGAAAAGCAAGCCCTGGACAGGTCTTCAGACTAGTCCACTGAGAATGAGCAATGAGCTGGCCCATTACCACAGCATTATGGTCTCCAGGGAAAGGAGGCTTTGAAAACACAAAGTCTACTTGTTGCTTTGAAGACCACGACATGGAAAAGTTGACCAGAACTTAAATGCCAATAGATACAACTTTGGAGATAAGGAGATGGAAAAAACATCATCTGATTTCTAGGAGCCAACTGGGGGCTCTAGGGATTTTCCTGATTAGGCTAAGGAACTGGGGACTAAGTGAAGCAATCTGTTTACACACATTTGACTTCTGGAGCTGACTTCTTTTAAAAGAATGACAGTCACCAGGATGTGCTCTTGCCCAGTGCTATAACTGCTGGAATCTGCTTTTATATCCATCTGGTATTCTGCTGGAGCAGTGACCCAATACTCCCACAGGGAGGGTGCTTGGGCTGTGAAAGTCACATCGTGAATGAACAAGCAGATTCTGGGTGCATTAAAGCTTTGGAGGCTTAGGAAAAGCAAGGAAAATGTCTGCATCTACGGTTAGATAGAAATACTCTGTGCCTGTGTACAGAGTCACAGTCGGAGCTGAGCTATGAAATAAATGCCCAACCTTGGGAGGGGTGACAGAAGACAGATAGGACCCCAAAACAGCCATGACATGTCTCCTCTGCTCTCATGCAGGCATGAGCTCACGTGCCCAGGGAAGGGAAAGGCTCTCCTTGATTCACTCTCTCTCCTTCACTCTGACCCATCAACAGGCAGACAGACAAATATTAACAGCCTCCTGCTCACCTCATCCCATCCCTCGCTAGCAGCATCCCTCAGCAAGCAGTGCCCTTTTCTCTCTCCTTCACTCCTCTGAGCTTACAGCAATGCCAACGTGCAGCCGAAAGGTCAGCTGCTGGTCTGTTTATCACAGGTATATACCAGCACAGCACCAGAAACCCAGCTCCAGCCCCCAGCAGCCCTCTCCAATGCTGAGATTCTGTTTCTAATGCTTTTTTTTTTTTTTCTTCAAGGATGCTTTTTTCTTTTAAATTTTCTGGATTTACTATTTTTCAAATGTGAGAAATAGAAGCATGAGATCAAATTCTCCCCACAGCCCAGGCATCATACCCTGGGAAGGACTTGAATTGCATAAGGCTATACTAAGCTTTCACAAACTGAGAAGAGAGCAGAAACTGCACCAACTGCAAAAAGTCACCCGCAACAGGCAGATCCTTCACCTCTCTACCTCCTCTGCATGTGCTTAAAGGTAGTTTGGCCTCCAGTTATTTGGTATCTCCTGAGGGATACAAGCACAAGAGCTGAAATTGTCCCTTTGCAGGTCCCTTTGCAAATGTGAGCTCAGCAGTTCACAGCACTAATGGCACTTTGTCTTCCCATGGGATGGGGAAGAACCCCCTGCTTTGCTACGCTCTTCTAACGTGCCTCAAGTTGGGGTTTTTCTCTTTGACTTTTTTTTTTTTTAAATAACCTGCCCTGCAATGGATTAACCCCCAAACAGACAGAGACTCCTTGAAAGCTTTATCTTCACAAGGTTCCTGTCCATCAGATGGCAAAGCTTGTGTTTAGGCAATGGCCACTTTTAATGTTCTGACCTCAGGGAGGCACAGGTTGCTGCTCAGGGGACACGTGATGGCAAGTCCTCGGTTAACAGATGGGGCAAGACAGTAAGTTCAGACAGTGGCTGAGGTTCAGCCCCATGACTGTTTACCAGAGCAGAGAGTCACATCATTGATGATTCATTGTCACAGCACAGTCAGGGCAAAATGAAGAGCAGAAAGACTGAACTAGGTAAGAAGAGGAGCACATTTCTTACTTGCATTGTAGATGCACTCTGCGCCAAGGCAATAGTCTATCAACACTCATTTATACTACCCGACAGCAGGTCCTAGACACATGGCCAAGCAAATAGCACCAAATATTTTGCTGTGACATCTTTCATATCTGAGAAAGAGCATTTTTACTTTCTCAAGCAGTGAATGGCTTGTTCTGCAGCTGCACACACTATTGCAGCAGGATCTGGAGCAGGTAACACTCACAACAGCTCTCAGCATCACAGCCCTGTTCCCAAGACAGCATTCCCAGAAAAGATTTCTACCCAGGGCCCCGGGACTGTTTCTGCACTTTTCCAAAAGCAGCTCAGGGAATTTTAACTCACTGAGAGCAAAAGCCATTAGATTTCCACCCAGAGCCAATACCCTTTGGTTTTTAGACACAACATCATGACTGTTCTATAAGGAAACAGCTCTGTCAATATTACTCATGGTGCCCTATTAACCCTTACATGCCTAATCTGGTCCCCTGCCTCCCACACAGCTCCAGTTTTGCCGCAGTTCTGTCTCTCAAGGCACCCTGATACTCACAACCTCAGAGCACGGCTGGCTTAAGAGATACCAAACATGGATACAAATGGAATTTTGCCAGCCTGATGGCGAGGGTCAGCCCTCAGAAGTCAAGGAAGGTGTCCTGGAAAGCCCCTGGTGTCGGAGCTGCTAGCCCAGCCCTTCCGTGCAGCCAACGTGGGCAACAGCTGGCAACGAGGGCCAGCCCATTTTCCTGTACTGGGAAATCTGCTGCTTTCTAGGGCACTTGCCCATTTTTGCCAACCCCTAGAGCCAGGTCTGCCCCAGGATATCCCAGGCTTGGACTATTTGGACAGCCTTTTCCAAATCTTCACTAGCTACCACTCTGTGCAGAGACACTGAAGCTAAAGAAAGGCTGTGCTGAAAGCCACCAAAATGTTAATTTTTACGGCCCAGCTCTTTATCAAGGGCATTTTCATCTGTGCAGATTCCTTAGGGCACGCTAATAAAAGCCAAGTGAAACATCACAGAAGTGTGTGATAGCCCTTCCTCTCTGGGGGGGCTCAGTACACACAGACAAATGGTGGAGCTGCCCCTCTGCCTCTGCACCCTCTAACATATTTCAGAGAGTATATATATTTCCCACTTGCTCCACAGCTGCCATAAAGAAACAGGCTATTAATTTGCAGAAGCTGGAGTCAGGCTTAAAAATTCCATTAATTAAGTGTTGGCGGAGGTGTTTGGAAAGACGTTCCGATAAATATAGTGCTATAAAGTGTTTCCCTAGAAACTGAGAAAAAAGTTGAGCAATATGAAAAGTACCTAGGCTGATAACAGCTATCGCTCCCACTGCGCTATGCCTGGGCTGTATGGAGGATCTGGCAGAGAGGCCTTTTTTTTGCAGGGCTCTTTTGGCTACCCAGGATTTCTGGTTGGTAGCACAAAAATATGAAAGTGAACCTCTACACTGTGCCTCGCTTCCCTGTGCCCTCCTGTTTAGCCCCTCTTCTTGCAGATGGGAAATGTTCTGCAAAGTCTATGCCAGCAGGTGCCCCTGCTGTGCCCAACCACCCCAGCACCCCTGGGATGCAGTGGCTAAACCCTACAAACCCAGCAACTGGCCTTCTTTCAAAGGGCTGCTCATAAAATGGTTCATTTTGTTCAACAGCACAGCTTATATATGGTCGTATCAACAGGTGACGTAAATGAATACTGTCAAGTTTTGCCCCATAAGGGATCTGTAGAGTTTTGCTTTGCCCTTTTCTAGCACTGTGTGTTCTGCCTGTCATTATCCTTAAGAGAAAGTGCACTCGTCCACACCAGCTCAGCAAGCGGAACAGGACATTATATCACTTGTATACCAAGGGATGAAAAACACTCAGCTCTCATCTACGTGCTCCTCTGATCGCTGCACCGTTGCTGGCTGGGGATGCAGGCAGGCAAAGTGGGGCTCCGTAGAAAATCTTCTCCATCAGTATTTCTGTCTCCACAGAAATGCATGAACAAATACCTTTCTGGATGGATGCAGCGGGTCTTACAGGAATCCCCTTCCCTTAGAAAGGGGACTAGGAAAAGAAGAGTGTTCTATGCTGATTCTGGACTGTTAAATGACATTTTAGCCCTGTATTTCTCACCTGAACAGAAATGTGATCAGAGAGGTTGAGATAAACAATGATCTAATGACTCAAAGTGTAAAAGCTGGAGAGGTTTTGAAAAGAGCTTGTGTATATATAAGAATAAAAACTTGTATTGCAACCTGCTGGAGGAATCTTAAGCTGTTTGCTTTCCATGAATCCCCACTAGCAGGGCACTTGGAGCACACGAGGTCTTTCCTAAAACCCTTTCATTTTCCAGTTTGGGTCATTAAGTCAGACACATATTTTGTTCCAACCACTCAGCACAGCCTCCTCCCTTGCCCAACCAGCCACTTCTGCTTTCAGCTGTTTTCTGCCTATCCTGCCTCACAGCTCGGTTCTCGGCCCCCTCAGTCCTTGTTGCCAGCTGTCAGTGTCCTAAGCAAGGGGAGCACAGGGACCGAGGGCACACACTGACTCCTCTCCTAGGACATCCTTCAGCTCCTCCCAGGGGTTGAGGGATGGAGCTCTTTGGGTCCCTCTCTCTCCCAGTACTGACTATCGCTCCTGCTTCCCCCCAGGTCTGGATGGGGAGAGCAAGCCCAAGACCTTCTGTGCCTCTTTCTGCAGCCGGCCATACTACCAGCATACCAGCTTTAGGTAACGAACCCATCTTGGAACCAGCCATCAACAGCACCACTTCTTGTGGTCCATGGAGAAAGGAGCATTTTGGGGCAACACAGCAAAGCTCCAGAATTGGGATTCACTCAAACACACAACCTGACCCAAGAGGGCATATCATTGAGAAGGTCTTCTGTCAGAAATAACATTCACTGTGCCTCTGTATGAGGACTTTGGGAGCAGCAGCTGGGTTAAATAATGGAATATTTTCTTTGCTTCAAAACATATACAACTAATTCAACCAATTTGATTCCTTCTTCCCTCAACTTGGCTTCTCATTTCTCAAAGTCAAGACAAGATTAATGAACCCACACAGTACTGCTGGAGGGCTCTGCATTTTTCAGAGTACTTCAAGCCACAAAAATACCTTCAAGAACAAACTGAGAAAACTAAAGCTGATAAAGCCAAGTTTGGAAGCAATTAACATCAATCTAAAATTCAGTTGTTTGGGGGGCTCCGCTTAAAAATAAAAAGCAATTACTGTTGTGACAAAGTCAAATAATACATTGTTTCTCCATAGACGATTTAGCAAAGGGAGTCTGCTTTCACCAACAGCTACAATAAAAAGGCTGATATAAAAGCTATTTACTCGTACTGGACGTTCTAGCGATTTTTTTTCAAAAGTTTATTTCTCAAGAGTGTAACAGCCTCTCCCCAACACTTGAGGAAGCAAGAAACCTTTATACGGTGTGAAGTAGACAGAACAGCCCTGACCACACTTGGAAGTCTCCGGTCAAACTGCAGAGGTTTCTCTGTGCTGCTCAAGGGTGTGAGAGGAGCTCTGGCCAGCAAAACCACAGCTTTGCTTGCCCAGACCTGCCTGTAAATGCCAGGCAGCTGCTCTTCCAATTCTCCCCTCCCAGCTACAGACTTGAGGTGCAATAAGGGCTGCTAGTGCTTGTATGGGACTCCAGTTGCCACAGTGGGGAGAATCAATCAGTCTTGAAGATTTGCCCAACGTCCTACAAAGAGTTTGGTGTGAGAACTGGAAAACAACCTGGTTGCCAAAGCCCAGAGCACAGCCTCTTGGGTTAAAATGCTAACAGAAAAGCTGCTTGAAACAGAACCGTATGGTCAATATTTAGCATGCAACAGTAAGGTGCTTGCCCAATGGAAACATCAGCCAGCACACAAAAATCAATTTGCAGCTTTTGAGAAGTGTTCAAATTGCCTCTCGTTAGTAACTCCAATTTCTCAACCTGTTGCACTGTTGTAAACCAAATTAGAGCCTGACTGTGCCAAAAGCTCTTTCAAAAAGCTTGAGCCAATGGTTTTCAAACTGTGTCAGTAGAGCATCTCCAAGCAGTCCATTGAAAGCAGCATTTGAGCACCCTGCAGCTGTAGGGTAGAGGGAGACTTGCAGAACTACATCACAAAGAGTCCTCTATGGTGCCTGGTCAGCTAAAATTGAGCAGCCCAGGAGCTAGAAATGCTGGGCTTGACATGCAGCACCCTTAGCAATGGGATGAATGAATCAACAATGAGTGCTGGAGCTCAAAGAAGGGAAAACACGCGAGAATGGACAACCATGCCATCCAGAACTAGCATAGATCTGAATTACCTATGCTCCCAGCAATGTAAAGGAGTCAGATTTAGCTGCTACCAGATAAGGAGGGATTGGTGTGGTGATAGGAAGCTTTACTTCATTCCTGGCTACAGGGAATGCTCTGCAGGGAGATGATGAAAGTCTTACCAAAGGTCTTGGAAGGCTTTAATAGTCTTTAAGAAGGCCATTGCTCACCCCCTGTGCATGGCACTGGCAAGTACCCAGGAGAAGCAGAGGCCACCCTGTTTGGGCCTCTCCAGATTGCTCAGCAAGATCTGCAGGTGCTGTTCCTGGTACATGGAAGCTCCTCTCACAATTTTCACGGGCAAAGTTATTGTGTACCTACACACTCTCTGTAAGTGCCAACTGCCTGGTTTGTACAAAGAAAAACAAGAGTCTGTGGACTCCTGGGTGGCTTCTGTACACAGAAACTATGTCTATTTTAGCAGGCAATTTGGCACAAGAGGAGCTGATCAAAGCAGATGATACTGAGGCCCCTACATCTCCACTCTATGCAGGACATGGGGGATATTTTGGACTAGTTTTAGCCCAGTCTCCTTGCCTGAATGTCCCCACCACACCTGAGTGTGGAAGCTGCACAGTTTGAACTCATGCTTCAAAACCTTTAGTCCTTATTGCAGACTGCAGAGCTGCTGGTTTAGTATCATCCAAGAGGAATATCGTTCACAAGTCCCCTTACTAAGTGCTATGTGATCTGAACAGACACACTGCGTGTAGGGATGACTGGGGGATTCACCTTACTGCTGCTCTGCACTGAAATGCAAGCACAGGCACAGTAAAACAAACAGCACCAAAGCCATCTCTCTGCCTATTTTCCTTTTTGTGCCCAAAGAGATTCAACCTTTTCCTACGTTCTCCGGGGCTGTCAAAATCATTGTGTTTGTATGAAAGTGAAATTACCTAATACACCAAAAAACAGAAAAAAAACCCAACCCTGATAAAGAGAAGTACAAACATGTTTTGAAGGTTTGTACCGATTTACCAGAACCACAGGCAAATGCCTTGTCATGCGCAGGCAGGGCAGCCGCTTGCTTGCTCAAAACCTTGCGCCAGCTCTGACTCCAAACAGAAGATTCAAAGTGGTACTTCACAACCTTCAGGTGGAGGTTTGTGCCACCAAGGGTAGCTGTGAAGGCATTTGCAGGAGCTCCTGCCCTTTGGCCGTAGGGCATCAGCAGCAAACAGCCTACAGCTCACTAGGTGTCTGCTGTGCTAGAGCTGGGCAGTGGGAAGGACCACTGTACTCTAGTATTTATATAAAGTTATTTGAAATGAAGAGAATAAAGAGAACAACTCTTTTTTCCATAGTTTAACCAATTCAAGGGTTGGAGACTTCATTCCAAAGCACTTGACAGTATCTCATTAACCTACTGCCTATAATAAATGTGTCCAATAACAATCACCAAGTCACACAAAATTAAAAAAGTTCTATAAAATATAAATCGGAAATACTTGGGAGGTCATTTATTTTTCAACTCTAGAATTAGAGAAAATGAGGTTTGCCACCCTCCTCAGCTGTGATAAATACAAGTCCCAATGCAGACTGTCTACAATTTCCAGGAATGTCTCTCTAACCTCACACTGCAGCCTTTGAAAAATTCATAACCAAATTTTTCCACAGCAATAAAACATTTGTACAGTTGAATCCGCCTGCCATGCTTCAGGTAGCTACAGAGATGTAAAGGTGCTCATCACTTGGCATTCTCTGCGGCACTTCATTGAAACCTGTCAAGGGCAGGAGCCCTGCACCCATGGCCATCCCAGCTGGCCGGAGCAGGACAACTGTGGCACTTGCTGCTCTGGTCTGAAGAGCACCATGCTGTTTCCACAGGGCTCAGCTCAAAACAAAGTCAACCTGTCCCTCTCCCCACCCATCCTGCTTGTTGTCCCCAGGTTATTGAAGCACCTCCCGTTTCTCCAGGCTTTGCTCTGCTTCTCATGCAAGCTTCCCACTGGAGCAACCCTGAGCCCTTCAGGGATGGGGAGCCGGGATCCGAGTGCTCACTGTGTGGCTCTGGAAAATTGTGGGTGGAAGCTCCTTGCTTCAACAGAAAACATTCAATATTTCACATCTCGGCAAAAAAAAAGCTGAAATCAGGGCAGATAGGAGAGACATGAGCTGCTTACTGGTAGCTGACAAGCAAAGCTCTCAAACTCAAAAATTCATGGTTTAGAAAAATGTGGAGTCAAAATAAAAACATATGCCTACCACAAAGTCTGTGTATGCAAACAGCCACACAAAGTGAAGGACTGTGTTAGCCCAGCTCAGAAAGAGCCTCTGGGAACAAAAGAATGAAATCATTCATGAAGTGTAAGAAAGTGAGATCTGACCACAGTGTTTGATCAAAACAGCTGGAGAACGATGGATCAATACTGATTCAGGAGAGCTTTCAAATTCCCATGGATTTTCATTCATCAGATCCCTAGGACTACCTTGCCTTGCCTTTTAACATCTAAAAAAGAAGGTGGATGAAACAGTTCACCAAATGAGAATTTCCTCCTCAGAGATGCTTCCACTGTCCTGCCAGGGTCAGACCACACCAGAGACGGCACTAACCAGTCTTCAGGAGAAAACAGTCTCCTGAGGGACTCTTTCTTAAAAAAAATAAAAAATCTTTTCCCGGGCATGTGCAATGGGCATTTTCTGCAGAAGGTTAACAGAGGAGGTATGTAAAAACATATTCTGGCTACAACAGACTTTCCTTCTATGAATGATTAAGTGTATAGTGGGGGATTTTTCTTCACCATAGTGAGAAATAGAAGATTTTTTCCTGGTGTTTTTAAAGGGAGGAAAAGATTGCAGGGAAAATTGCCTGGTGTCAGCACCTTAATTCCCTCTACAGAGAAACAGCAGTAGCCTACGCATTTAACCACGCTGCTAGTATTGAAAAGGCAAGACAAATTTCATTAAGCAAAACACATTACCTCTCAGCATTGATTACTGGGTTATAAATGTGACCTGCTAAGTGTGCATTAAAGCAGCAACCCAGAGTTGCTGGTGACTTTCCCGACACTTGACTAGGTGAATGAAGACTAGAGATGTTCTCTCTGATAGTATAGTACTTTAAGGAGGCTCGTTAAGAACAGAAATTGTCTTTGAAAATGTATTATCTCGCTCTGTGCATGCAACTGGAGAGAATGGTTTGTGGCTTGCCCAGAGGCACACCCCAACCTGAAAGCCCAGGGGCTAGAAAGCTGTGAGGACATGGTTGCATGACAGGAACCCCTTTGAGGTGTAAGACATTGTTCCCCCCACTTTTCAGCATCATCGGCAGCCTGGCCAGTCAAAAGGCCAAGAAACAAAAGGGACAAATCCTAGTCCTACAGAAAAGCCCTGCAGATCACACCTGAGGGAGAATGGCAGAGTTGATACCAGCTTTGTGCCCTGGGAACAGCGACAAACAGGATCTCCAGCCTTTCTGAACAATTTATGTTGGCATCACACTTCCAGGATCAAAATGATCCATACTGAAATTTCTCTCTCGCTGATCACAGTAGTGTGCCCATGGGTTTGAAATGACTTCAGAGATGTCAGCTTTTTGCTTGCCCCAGTATAAGGCAGCAGAGATGAGGATGTAAGTTTTTAGACCATTACACCAAAAAGAAAAAACCTAGGATCAGACTTTCAGCAGGCACAGATGGGCTTGTGCCCGGTCTTTGATGAGGTCCTGTCCATCCTACTGCAAGGAAGTCCTTGTCTTGGCTATGCCACATCTGACATTTACACAAATAGAGTGACACTACATCCTCATGGAAGCTCCAGAAAACTCAAAAACCAGGCACTGCTGCATGAGCAGAGACCTTCACCTACAGACAAACAGAAAATACCATCCTGCAGCTTTGCAAACACACTGTACAGCCACTGCCCCCCCGCAGCTGACCAGACGCGGTACAGTAGGAGCTGAGTAGTTTATCCTACCTCACATTAACATCAAGTTCTTCCATCACAGGCAACAGGCATACGTTGCTGGGAGTTCAATGTCCATAGAAGAGATCTCGTCCTGCAGTGGAGAGAGTTAGAAAGGACAGCTATAAATGAAAGGCTCTCTCACAGGTGCATGCTTACCCCACTGAAGACACCCATGCACTGCATTTTGCCCCTCTGGCCTGGCTTCTCTTGAAAACAGAAGTTATGTAGACATGTCAAAATGACCATTGCATAGAGCTGTCAAAACACAACTTTCTGTTATCTACCTGGACATATTTGTATCTCACAACATTATGGTGCATGCCTGGAGGCATGAAATCAAGCTGAAGTGACAGATAACCCTCTGTGGCTGTGTATACACCACCCATTCATGCATAAGCTAGGGCTAGCAGAGTGCTTTAAGCTCCCAGTGGGACACTACTGAAAAGAACAATAACTTTCACCCTTTTATGAGCTTCCAGCTCTTTATCTAGAAGCTAATATCAACCTTAAATCTGCTCCATGATCATCATTTCTCCTGGGAACTTCTGGGATTTAGATTCCCAGAGGATTGTTTCAACTGCAGCAAGGTAGTAAAATATTGAAGGACTGCTGGGCTGGCACAAGGAAAAGGCTCTTCTGAACAAATACTCAGTTTCCACAGGTGTCAGGAGAAGCAGCATAGGAGAAGAGCATATATAGCACAGGCTATAGATCCCATCTGAGACTGCAGACATCTCATGTCACTTGTTGAAAAATCCCATTCTGTGTAATGCCTCCCCAAAATGGTAGCACCTCCTTCCCTCTAATTGCCACAAATGAATTAAGTAGGGAAATAATTTCAAAAGACACTAACTGAAAGTACTGTACCAGAAACACCCTTGGCCAATCCATCCTGTCCTTCTGCAAGCGAAACCCCCAATGACCTCAGAGGAATCCATCTATATATGTTTTCAAAGACTCTCACAGCTGAAATAGTCTTATTTCTAGAAACAAATGCAAGCAACATAAATTACTAATACAAGCACCGTTCTCGAAATTTGCTCTCCAAGGCTAACTTTTAATTAAGTTTACGAAAATATGTTATGTTGCAATTCTGGTGACAATGAGGAGCTGAGCACTGCGATATAAGTGTCCTCTTCCAGTCTATGTTTACATTCAAAATTACATGTTATAGCATGCACACATGTGAGCTGCGCTGGACTTAAGACTTTTCGTGGTAACTTCCAAAATTGCAAAGCTACAAAAAGCAGTTTAAAAACAATGAACTGAAAAAGGCTTGCAAAACCTGGGTTGGAAAACACAAGCGACAATGCTTGGTACATTAGTTTCTGTTTTTACACAAAATTTAAAAATTGGCTTACCACTAAATTAAAATAGGTTTCCTGTGACACTATATTGTACAGCTTTATGAATACTTAATAGCAGTACTGTAATTACAAAGAACTAAATGATTTGCAGCTCAATAAATAAATGTACTTACTCCCAGTAACATTAAGTGATATAAATATTAATGGTATTTTTAATTCTATCAAAATTCCATCATGACTCCGAAGAAATGAATGCACCTTCTTAATAAAGCATTTGTATGTTTGTTGCTGTTAATCCAGTGGAAAAAAATGGGGTAAGTTTCTAAGCACTTCAGACCGTTGATTGCCCCTTGTGTTGTGTCTCCAGAGAGCCATGCATAATGCCACCACCACGGTGCTATTAATAATAACTCGAACGCAAATGATGCCATTGTGGTTACTTGGATTCAAAGAAAAGATTGTAATAATACTGACTCAGACGTCCTAGACGTGATGCCAGGTTTGCACTGGAAATGAACACCCACTATCCTGGCCTGGTTCAGTGTTTACCAGAATTAGTACTTCAGTAGGTATAGACTACACATAGTTTCACCAGCAAAACTTACTCCAGTCAAAAGGGTGTTTCTATCTGAGAGTGGAAACCGTCAGAATTTGGCCACTGTTTGCAGCTTAAGCCTTCAACTGATGTTTCTAAGGGCACTCTGGAATCTGGTGACTTACAGACTGCTGCATTCTGCAAATGCAAGGGTCTAGAGCTTCCAATCAAGCCACCTCTGCCTAAGAACTGACCTCCAATTTCAATTTAGAGACCCAAGCCACCTCTCCTGTGCCCCTGCTCTGGAGTTCTTCCACAGAACAAAACACCTTGCAGGCTGCTGGGACAGCTGCCTGTCAGAGATGCAGAAAGAACATCCTGGAAGATGGTAAAATACAACCAATAGGCTTTGAGATCAAACAAATGGACAAAAAGAAACCTAATTATTTCATCTTCAAAAAGGTTTTAAGTAACCACTTAGTTCAAATAATTCCTTTGGCATATAGGTTAAAGTAATTTCAATTTATTATGAAGGAAATATTTCAGGATAGGTCTGATGCAGTGCTTTGTTTTAGATGGGGACAGGAACCCATTCTTCCCTGTCCTGTCGTTTCAAAAAGGATAAATATGAAACAAACAGAACCTTGATAAACTGCAGTCAAAACACGTGAGATCCTGACCCATCTCCTCCGCCTGCCAGCACAGTTTGCGAGCACTGGTTGATTCTGCCATATAGCATCCTGCAAAAGCAAGTCATCATCTCCACTTACTCTGTCCCCCAGGCTCCCTTCAGTATCGGGATTTAAGAGGTCTCTTGGGTAACTTTCTAAAACAAGCAAAACTCAGCATTTCACTACAATCAAAATTGTTGTCTTATCTATTCATCAAAATGTACGATTTCGACATGGCACCAGCATATCTGTTCCTTCAGTCACAGCAAGTATTATACTTTAAAACACAGGAAAACTTATTGTTTCCATTAATATTTTCTTCATTTGTTTTGTGTTTTTTTACACAGTAGAAATACCATTTTTGGTACAAAATAGGTAAAAATGAAGGTCTTGAGGATTTTGATAGAACTAGGAATTTTGCCTACAGAAACCCAGCTACATCTCACTGTGCTGTTAGGCGTGTTTCTGGCAGCCACCCCATACAACGTGGGACAGCCAGCAACCACACTTCTTATATTATACTTCATACATTTTAGTTTTTCTTATAATTGTTCACATATTCCTAAGCTCTGCAGCCCTCAGAAAACTTTTAGAGTAATTTGTAACATTTTTTTGTCTGCACAAATATAGAAACCAGCAACACTTGGGTCTGTAGCACTTACAGCATCCCACTCCACAGCCCTCTGGGGTCAGAAACACCCCACCCCTGTACAGAAGATTCTAGGGGCTGTTGGTACTTTCGCCTCTCCCCACGTGAGGAAGCATATAATGAACATACAATGAAAGGACACTAAACCAATGACGTTATTTAGCTTTTGCCAGCTTTTCTGTAATGGATTTTAAAATTGGATTTCCCTTCCCTTTTGCTCTCCCCATGACACTGCAGTGGTCAGACTCATAGTCATTGGAGTCCTAACAAAGAAAGAAAAATGACGTCAATACCATGTAATAAAAAAAGTCACCATGAGTTACTCTGTAAATACATCTGGCTCACATAGAGGGCCTGGTGCTATTCTTGGTTATTAAAGTGATTACTCATACTCAATTGGGAAGCTGTTCTCTGCCTAGGAAAGATAACATTGACCTCTTAACTCAACCCTTATACCACCCAGCCCATCACGTATACGTTCTCTTCAGCACAAAAGAGCTCTTCTGCTGTTGTGTGTGACGGTGATTACAGACACGCGGAGCCACACACACCACTGCAGCCAGGTCATGTTTTCCTGAACAGGAATGCCCAGCTTCCAACAGCTCACGAGCAGTCCCTGCTCTGCACCATGGGCTAAGGACAACAGTCCTGCAAACCCATGGTCTTCCTCTCCTAGGCTCCAGAGCCTTTCCATCCTGGGCTTGCTGAGTGCAGCCCTACTCACAAACTGACACAGAACCCAAGTGGGACTCCGGCTTTGAGACAGGTCCACTCCGCTGGCCAGACAGGAGAATCATGCTGAGTCTCCACACTCCAGATAACATCTCAAAATGAGTCTTCTGATATGTGTTCCCCTCAGATTTGCTACCAAGGACTGCAGTGAAAAGCTCACTACAGTAATAATCTACCTAAGGTCTTTGCTTACCATGAGGGGCTACATTCAGGCAGTGAAGTGAAATGGTTTAAGTCTTTCAGGTGTCAACACAAAATTAATTTTGATAATGCCTGGAAAATGGAAGAAAAACTTTTCACTGAATTTGTATGTCAGAATTTCAGTTTGGGGGCCATCTTGTTTGCTTTATTTTTCTGCAAAATTTTGTAATCTTAACGTGAAGTCACACGTTGTCTGTACCATCATGCTGTCACAGAGACCTCTACAATAACTGAAACTTTCTACATTAGAATTAAAAAAAAAAAAAATCAAACATGGAACTCAAACAAAGAAAACTAACCAAACCAAAAAAAAAGGCCTCTGCAAAGAACTGTTCACTCAGAGAAACTCAACTGAAGTCAGTACTCTTGGCAGTATTTTCATTTCAGCAAAGCACAACATTTTTCAATGGAAAAAAAATCCAGGCACAGCATCTCCAGCAGGCTTGACATGACAGCTCCATAGAGTTCCCTTGTGAGGCAAAGACTCCTCATCTTATTTTATTCTCCACTAATCACTGGCACCAAAAAAGAGCAAGGCAGATATACCATATGTGTATGAGTAGTCCTAGTCATCACTGCAGAGGAGACTGGCTCTGACTCGGGAAAGGCAATCCAGTAATAAGCCTCGGCAAGGCTGCACTGATGGCATTCAGGGAAATCAGAATCTGTCCATCCATCTGTCAAGATGAGATCAGCTGCATCCTTGTGCCTCACTCCTTCACCTGACACACCACCAAGTCACCTTAGCAGATGCTCCCCTACTTCTGTCCTTCCCCTCCTCACCTCCACAGTGGTGGGGTTTTAGAATGGGGAAACCCAACAAGGAGATAGACCTACCTATCTTCCCAGCCAAGCTGTAGGGACTCTTGGCAAAACTTTACTCAGTGGCTGTAAGATATTAACAAAGAATTCACTTCTCAGAGAAAATAAGGAGTTAGCTGCTGGACAACATCTAATCCTGTCTCTGAAGCGACCACAAACTTGTCTGCCCCACGTGGTGGTCTTGGTCTGCCTGGTAGAGATGAAAATGTCCCACCAGATGACAGCAATAGCCACACCAGCCTTGCAAGACATTTTCCTTGCAAGGCACTGATTAACTGAGACACTGACACATTCCTCACCCACTTTATTTCCATCCCATCTAGTTCCACTTTCTGTCAATGCTGAGCCAATGACAACAGAAAAGTTGAGTCATTCTCCTGAAAAACTTACACCCCCATTTCCTGCAGTGCTGGATTGTGCTGCTTCATCATTTGTGACACCTTAAATGAAACTGCGTCTAGGGTGGACTGAGCACTCTGAAAAGCCCATTTCATTCTACCTACAGATGAATATTGTACTGTTCCTTCTGCTGTATTACACCACAGAGGAGAGAGGGGAATATAAAAAAAACCAAACCCTAAATTCGGTTTCTGAGTGTCTCATGCTCTCTGCAAAGAATTGGACTTATCACTGCAGTTCTCTGACTTCACTCTTCTCTTTATAAATGTAAGGTTAAAAAATGCCCTTTTCCTCCATCCTTTGCCAGATTTGTCTTCTTACAGTGGAGTTTGGTGTGCAGTGACGATGACTTGATGCAGCCTCTGACTTCATCATAGATCTGCAGTCACCCGTTGTTACTGAGTAACAGAGAGCAGTGGATTGATAAAAAAAGATGTTGCAGATGTTTGGAAAGCTTGTTTAGCCTTCCCCTAGAAACTGCTGTGCTCCTCTACATCTCAGAGTATCAGTTCTGGGAAGTACAGGCAGTCATCACTGGATGCAATCCTGTCCAACCTGCTTTAGCAGGGGGGTTGGACCAGATGATCTCCAGAGGTCCCTTCCAACCCCCAACCATTCTGTGACTGTCATTCTGTGATTTAGCTTTCATCCAGTATTTGTGATTCCTGATTGAGGCCAGAGGCATCACTCTAGCATGAATAAAGACTACGACTACTACCTGAACCTGTGATTTTAGGAGGCTCCTTGCTTCCTGTGGTGAAAATCCTCAAAATTAAAGATGGGAATGAATAAAAAAAGGTGTTGCTCAATTCCCACCACATTTCATATTTGGAGTTGTGAGTTTTTATCGCAGCTCCATCTTCAGTGTTATGAGAGAAACAGAATTTGTTAGCAGAGACCAACTGGATAAGATCTTCCCAGGCCACATTAAACTGGTGCTGTGGAGTGACAATCACCTCAATCCAAAGATAATTTCTTGCTCATCACCCTCCAAGAGTTGCAAAAGAATATTCTGTCCATGAAAACACTTGAGGAATAGGAAATACCAGAGTGATCCAGCTTGTTCACTCCCAGATAAAATAGCTCCATTTCTGATAAAGGCTCTGTCCCCTCCCACAGCATTTCTTGCCTTCTCTGTCACTGCTGACTCTCTTCTCCTCACAAAGGACAAATGCTGATAAGAAGTCCCTCAGTTGTCAGCAGAGACAGATTGCTGGACTGATTTCAATCAAATGTTATTCCAGCAAGTTAAAATGCACCACTTTGCTTAAACGGAGAAAAGTAAAAAGATGGACACAACACTTCGCCCGAAAAAGAAAATGAAGCCCAGCTTTAAATAGGAAAAGACACAAGAAATGTCTTTTCACTGAAGGGTTATTTTACAAAACAGCTATTTAAACTCACAGAGAGAGCCTCTGGCTTGACAGCCCAAACCACAGGCACCAAGTTTAAGGGGTTCACATTCCTGAGGGAGGCGGGAGTCACAGGTGGCACACGGGTCACAGTGGAAGCCAGCACCTTGTACTTGCCTCTTTGCAGACAGGTGGGCTTTTCTTCACACCAGGCAGGCCCTCGCGGCCTCTCAGCTGTGACCTCTGTGTCTTTTCAACGTTACACCAAAGTATTGTGCACTTTCAAAACAAAAGTTTAAATTCCATGCTTGAATACCAAGAAAGTACTAATAGACACCAAAATATCATGGCTGTTCCCTTGGAAAGGGCACGTGGAAGCAATTCTGCCTACTTGTTCTCCTGGACAAAATATTTACAGCAATAACGTTTCTATGGGCTGTTCAAGGGTGACTTTGTTCCAATGCAGAGACACCTGTATGAAATCCTTGTGTACACTGTGCTATGTTTGTATAAGAGGTCTGAGGAGAGAAAGCAGCTATAAAACCTTAGGGGTTATTTACTGTGATAGTAGTACTGTGAAATTTCACAACTCCCCGCTCTCGCCTGTAGCAATTATCATCACTTAGTAACCAAAACGCTCCAAGTCTTTTACTGCAATATCAAACCCTCAGCATAGAAACCCAAGAAAAACATTAACCATGAGACTGTGCATCTCTTAAAAGGACCTAGATGCAGCAAGAAGTATCAATCAACAAATGAAGGCAAGAAGGGTGGCTGAGTTCAGCAAGTGCATCAGAAGTGTGGGTGGAAACACAGACGGGCATGATTTCCATGACACTGTCCCAACTGGGTTTGGGTTTACGAGGACAAGCCACAATGTCATTTCTCCTCATCACCACAAAGGATAAAAACCCATAGGTGTGTTTGACGGGGATTCATACAGGGCTACGACATTTTCTTCTTGCTCACTTCTGATAAAACTATCCTATAATTCACTGTAAATTTGCCTTCCTCAGAAAACACACTTTCCAGCTACTCTTGTTCTTACACCAGCACGGACCCAGGGTGTGTAAACCAGTGCCCCAGGAAGGCACCAGCCATGCCCTCTGTGCCTGCACTCAAATAAACTCACTTTGCATCAAGGAGAACATGCAGCAGAGGAATGCACATTACAGATGTCAGGAAATATGGGAATCCTTCAGCTTTGACACAGTGTGATGGCACTGAGGTAACACACACCCTGAGCTGGACGCAGCGAAAACACATTTCCGGCTCATGTTGAGCTTCTCATCAACCAATACCCCCAATACCAATTATGAGAGAACTGGTAAAAGCAAGGATCTCAGGTAATGTGTAGAGCTACTCTCAGCTGTGGAAAGCAGCAGGTCGTGGTGTGATTGCAGCCATCTGTAGAGGCAGAGCTAAGTTAGTGATGGTGCTGGGCTCAGCATGAGCTGGCAATGTGCACTCGCAGCCCAGAAAGCCAAGCCATGCCAGCCCACCATGGCCAGCAGGGTGAAGGAGGGGATTCTGCTGCTCTACTCCACTCTGGTGAGGCCCCACTTGCAGTATAGGGCCCTCCCCCTGAAAATAAACTTTAGAGAGAAGTGCTGGTGGTCTCAAGGCAGAGGTTAGCTTATACCCCAACAAGGACATCGCAGGCAGCGATGGGCAGTGACTGTGTCACTCAGTGGCAATCCTCTGGTTTACAGCAGCCGTAGGCTTCAGCCTCTTGTTTAAAAAGCCACCCTGCTCCAAAGCAAAGAGAAAACGGCCTGTGGAAAATGCACATTACCATGGGCATTCATCTTATCACAGAGATACACCGCTGCGTTGTTCTGAGCTCTGCTAATGAGCGTGTGCCAGCAGGTGCCACCATGAGACAGCCAAGGGAAAGAGCAGTGAAAGGAACTCTCTCCCTTCTACCATCCAGTGCTGAAGTGTCACAGGGAGAGCCTGGACTCACTCCCAGCTGCTGTTTCAATACATTATCTTATTCTTTGCTTTGCCAACTGTGCAGGCAAACCTTTCTCACCTGTAAAAACAGATTTCCCGTTTGGATTCCTGTCCTGCCAGCAAACACCCTTGGGCATCACTGCGCCACCGGGGCCAAGGAGGGGAACCTTGAGTCAAAGCAGGCGAGCAAGCCAGGAGAGACTCCTCCTCGTGCTCTGCAGACAGGAGCCCTCCGAGGTGGCCACCGCACTGCAGGCACCGTGATTCATTTGTAGCACGATGAGAGGGACTCGAGCATAACCCGCCTTTTGCACTACCTTCAACTCCTGCCCAATTTCCTACACGGAGCACTGTGTGATGGGCATGTTCTGCTCCCCATCTGGAGGTCATGCATGACTATAACTTTATTGTGTTGGAATAAAATTCCTCTGCTTTATTGCTGCCATAAGGTGGTTTTGTAGCCTGTGAAATGCAAGCAGGAAATAACCTCCTGCTTTGAAGCCCAGCGCTGAGACATGCCAGTCACTGCGTTTATGGCTCTGTAACCCCTGGACTTCAGCAGAAACAAAAGTAGTTCCTGGCGTAGATATCTTTGTTCATTGTAATTACTTCTGTGTAACCAAGCCTAAGAAATCAGTAGTACTGTTTTTCATCTTCTGTGATTTCAGCTGTGCAAAGGGTGTAGGTGAAGGTTTAGACCTCCAGCATTAAAGATTCCCTGTTACTTCTGTCTGACCAAACTGACCATTGATGGAAAGTTTTGGGGTGCACCTGTTTGAATAACTTTGCAGCAGAGGACATCTCACAAAGGCTTAGCTGGAAATTTATAACCCATGACTGCAAACCTACAAGCACAGACCTTAACCCCCCCTGCCCACGGTTGCCAACAGGCCTGCTCTGACATGAGCACTGTCCTTGCTTAAAATAAACAAAAAAACCCTCCCAAACTCTCTACACAAGGGGGGTTAAGACAAACAAGCTAATACAAGTGTGAAGCTGCTGCCAACAGACTCATCTCTCTGAGCGAGGGCGCTGATCCCACACAGTTTAAACTCATTGCACCACATTCAAGCTTTCTCATCAGCTTTCTTGGTTGCCACAGGCAGACCAGAGCCAGGAGGTTTCTACTGCCCCTGCGCTGGGGTAGAAACTCCATGACTGCATGGGATATCTCAGAAAATGAAGCAGAGACAAAGCCCCCAGCGCTCTGAGCTGCAGATATATGTAACCACCCCAACTGACTCATGCCTCTACTGCCATTTCTTCACACTCCATTAAAGGATGACAGCTTCTGGAGGGAAAACTGGCTGAGTATGTTCATTTAAACCTGATCTGCCTCTGGCTCACTTCAAAAAATTAGTTAGTTGAGCAGCAAGCTAAAATGATCACAGTTCCCAAGAGACCATGTGATTCTCCAGATCTGTACAAAATATATAAAGTGCACAGCCATCATCTTTTCTGGTTAAGAAGCTGATACCATGAGGGAAAGTCAAAAGGTTAATTAATTAATTACTTTTTTTAAAGATGGAGATGACACAAGAGGGAATGTGCTATAATACATTCTCAGCACACAGGCGCTGATGTTACCTACAGAAGAGTTTGCTCCAAATACTTCCTAGCAGAAACAACTACTTTGAGGTGATTGTAGGTACTTACATACTACGGCAACAAAGCAGCGACCTTCTCTGGTGCTGGTCAGAGGGGAGCAACCGAGGTACACAATTTTTCTTGAGAAAGCAGTTAAAACCATCACTGCGGGCTCACTATCTAAGCAGGCTGTGCCAGAAGCCAGGCTCACTGCCCTCAGGCTGCCGGCAGCCGCCCAGGCCAAGGGGACCCAAACAAGAGCCTAGGCCCCAGCTGCAGGCTCTGCCAGCTCATCATCCCAGGTGGAAGCAATAGGTGATCCTATCACAGAGGAGATATTTGTAGAGTCAGGCCCAGCCCTGCTGGGCTATAAAGGGCAGCCTGGGGCCAAGAGTTGTGTTGGTTGGTGTTAAGTAGAAGCTGGGTCTGGTGCTCCCTTGTTTAGGAAGCATGACAGTCAAAGAAGTGTCTTTCCCTGACAGACAGAGCTCAGCACCTTCCAAAATGCTGCTGATGTTTTCAATGTCTTTTGAATTAAATTATCAATTTACTCAATGCTTTTCAGGTCATTAAAAGTAAAGAAACCAAAATAAACTTGGAGCTATGAGACCTTGAGGACTGATCCTGAAGGTCGTTCTTTGGTGGGCCAAAGCTGTGACCCTTACGGCACTCCTGATGGGAAGAGGGGAAAAGATAAACATGCTTATGGGGAAAGCTGCTTTCAACCGGCTATTTCTAAAGTAAGAATGACAGGATGTGCTTTAGGTGGGCTGTGAGTTCTCATAAGACAGACTTTCCAGGTAAAACAAGCTGTCCAGGCACTAATTGTGTCTGGCACCAGACACCTGGCAGCTATGAGATGTCACGTGGCTCATTTTCAGTGGTTTCTCAGAGAATAGTTATTTCTACCAGCACACGTACCTTGAGCAAGTGCATTTTTCAAATTCTGCTCATTTAAGGCTGCTACTCCATGAATAATGTCCTTAGGCTGGTTTCTGTCAGGCTCTCTCTGATGTACCCCATGCCATTGCTTCCCTCCTGGGGGAAGTGTGGTAACAGCATCCTGCTTTGCACTACCAGTGAAATGCAGGCTTCCTAATCCCCCTGCTTGCTTTAGCTCTGCAGGGAATCAGCAGATCCCCAAAGGAGGAAGAAGTGAAAATTTGTCAGGACTTGAAAACAGAAAACTTCACCCCTCGTTTCTGGTGAAACTGGAGGGATTTTTGGATGTGCATCCCACTGAGGACGAGATGTGCTGAAGCAGCAGACGGTCACCCTGGACCAGGCACCAGCTCTATGGAGCTGGTTTTGTGGGTTATTCCCTCATCCTGCCGCATCATGTAGAAGAAAGGATGAGTGAGTGTGACTGCATTTTCCCAAGGCTTCTACATAGGACATCATGGTGCTACACTAAGAGGAAATGTTCACTGGACTAAGAAATGGTGATCGTGACAGCTCTTTACATTCCTGAGAAGCAAACAGAAAGAAAAGGCAAAGCAAGAATATATGAAGAGACAGACGTGTGCATTAAAGAGTTTAGACAGTATCTAATGTCTTTTAACATGGCTGGAAACAGTGAGTGAAAACAGAAGGAAGGATGTAAACAGAGAGAGGGATAACCACCAGGTCACAGACCTGCAGCACAGAGAATCCTCCATGACAACAACCCTGTAGGGAGGCACAGGCCGGATGTCACAGATATGTAGTATTTTCAAAAAATACTGTAATGAGAAGAAAGGGGAAGCTGGTAGCTGTGGACATATGGTAAAAGCTTGGGAATGGTCAGAAAGCAGTAACAGATGTAGACAAATCTGTAGGCTGCAGAAAATGTTGATTTTTATAATCTTGGGAAGAAAAGAAATATTGAAAGTTAGGGTGATCAGCTGGAAAATGGTAGTGTTGTTGACCATGATTCAGGAAAAGCAGACAGTGCCGATAAATACTTCTATTTTTGGGAGTCATATTATGTGGTGATGAACTTTTCCATCCCCACAGATATTAAACCAAATGTTAAACAGCAGTTAGTAATGCTAGACACTTCAAAATTAGCAAGTCCAGATAATGGCATCTTTTTCTTCAAAAACACTTTCAAGAGAGCTGGGTAAGGAACTTTACACATGGTTGATCTTGATTTCCAGTAAACTTGGACAATCAGAGTCAACAAAAGAAAGTATCAATATTTTAAAAGAATAAAGTGGATAGTCTAGGTAAATGTAAGCCTATCAATCCAAGATTGCTCTCCAGCACAATAATAAAATGGCTCATAAAGAAAACAATTCATCTAGAATTAAAGATGGGGAACAGAATTTGGCAAATTAGTGTGGATTAGAGGAGAATAAATTTGGCATCTTGATATTTTCAGTGATAAAGAACAGCAATACTGCTGTAATAAGTTGCTATATTCTCTGATTTCAGAAAAGCATTTGATTTGGTGTTACATGAGGTTTTGATCAAGAAGCAGGGATACTACCAATGCAGTACAGGACTCAAGCATCACGAAACCCATTATAGTGAGAGGTCTCAAATCTACATGCAAACATGAGAATATTGTCTAACAAGTCTGGTTTCAGCACAGTCCTTTTTGGAATCTGTTACTGGGTTTTCTGATTCTCAGTTTTTCCTCCATGTCATGGAAAAATCCCTTGAAATCATCCCTTAGAATTTGCTGGTGACCAAGATCTGAGGGACTGATAAATTTAACAGGGCAGCATACTCACACAGAGCAATATGGATTGCCTGGATACAATAGCCAAGGTGAGGCAACATATTTGGAAACAAAATAAAGGCAGTATTTACAGGACAGGGGCAATTCGGCCTCAGGAAAAGATCTCTGCTCATCGCCAGCTCAATGAAAGTGCCTAGAGCCGTCTGTTGTGGCTAATATAACTCCCAGGAGCATCTTGAAATGAGAAAACAGGTACCAGGCTGCTGTAATACCTTACTCTATGCTGATGTTGACGTATAAGAAAGATGTTGGATAGCTGGAAATGCATAGGAGAAAAGCCACGAGCCTTATGAAAGAACTGGGAGGTGTTTTTTTCAACATAGGATACTTCTGGAGAGTAATCGATTTAATTTATCCCAGGACAGGAGAAGGAAGGAGTTGAGTATGTCCTGCAAGTATGTATTCAAGAAAAAGGGACACTGGTGATGGGACAATCCCGGTGGTAGAAGACATTCTAGAGGCTGACAGCTGAAAGCAGGCAAATTCAGATGAGTAAGAAGATGCACATATTTGACTTGTAGTGATTACAACTGCCGCAGTCAAGGAGCACAGCACGACCAAACACACTCCCGTCGGGAGGCAAATCTCCGCAGGTAATGGCAAGGCAAAACCTGTGAGCAGATCTGATGAACGGAGAGCAGAAATGGGAGCCATTCCAGACAGTCTGGCTAATGGAGGGGAAAGCTATGACTGAAAAGAGTAAATTGCAATGTGAAGGCACTGCAGGAGTATCCAAGGGTGTGAAGATTGAGTAATATATCCAGACTGATGTGTGTGGCATTTACCTAGTAGTTATTTGCCATCTCTAGTCACTGATTTCAGTCCTTCATTCTTTAAACACAGCAAATCATTCAGGGGAAGGAAGATTCAGCAAAAACCCGTGAATGCAGTTAACTGATTGAGGTATTTTCTTTCCTTTCACATATGAGGCGCCAGAATCTCACTGCCTGTCTAAGCAAGAAAAACTTCTGATGTTCAGACAATAGAACTGTGGAAACTTGACTCTTAAAATAGCAAGAAGAGGGAAAAAAAAAAAGACATGTAAAATATAAACCTGTGCTTGAGGAGCAGAACTTTCCTCTTCTCCCTTTTGTAAGAGGAGAGGAAAGAATTACTCCTTTGTACCCCCTGATACTTCAAAGCTCTTTCAGATGAGATTTAATCACTCAGGAGAGCTGTTTGGAGCTTTTGTTCAAGATTTCATGCAACTAAGAGAGAAGCAGGTGCCACTTCAGAGCCTTATGTTACGATAATCGCAAGGATAAAGAGAGGCAAAGAAAAAGATCTGCATGTTCCCCAACAGTCCTAACTATGCCTGAAAGCACTTGCTTCCCAAAGTAATCCCCTACTTACCCCAGATACTTCATGACTTACTGGTGGCATTCAGTAAGAGGTAGCCATCTGCAACAGACTCTCTAATTATAGCATGACCTGTATTGCATTATCACACTAAATAAATAATATCCACTCTCCTCTGGCAGTGTTTACAGAGCTGATTTCCCACTCAGCCTTGACTCAAATCCATAAACAGTCCCCCAGTGACACCAGCTGCTCCAGTCAGACCCCACGGGTGGGAGCCCTGCCTCACACATTCGTTAGTGGTGAGTGATGGAGTGATGGACACAAGTGCTGAGCAAATGTGACAGCCACCGCCTTGGCCAACAAACGGCCAGCTCAGCTGAGGTCCTCAGGAGCTGGAAGCGTGCACTGATGTGGCTGCAAGGGAGGTGCTGAGGGTCCCACGCGCCCCAGAGCAGGACCGTTTCCAAACACCATGTTTTCAAGGCAAGGTACCAGTATTGTCAAACACCAGATGTTTCATCCCACCATAAGCATTTTGGGAAGAGTGTTGATCAAATCTGTCTGCTGGGTCCAGCCCTGCATGCTTTCCAGACACTTTCCCTAGTGACCTGCTTAGACTGAAGGATCACAGCCTTTCCAGACCATCTCCTGCTGAGGCTGGAAGGTCCAGTTCATATTCTGCCTCTCTGAAGCTACCACTGCCAGGAGACTTTTAAACCCTGGCTTTACTTGGCCACCGTTTCTCGATGCCTAATCTCCCACCCCCTCATTGCCCAAGCAGGAATAACACACCATTTAATTCTGAAATTTTCAGAAAGAAACTTCTAAAAATCATCTTGAAAGCATTTTGCAATTCTCATGAGCAACTTAAGAAGATTGGAAATTTCCACTTTAATTCCCAAGTACAAAGAATCACTGACATTCTGGCAGTTAAAGCCACCCCTGTGAAGATTCCAGCAAATAAATTAACTGGTAAGAAAACTCATGGGAACAGCAAATTTTTAACTGACTATTGTGCACTACTTATTGTTATGTTCTGAATTTGCAATGGCAAGAACTAGCAATGAAAATCTGGTTTCGTCACTAAAATAATCCAACTGGGCAAAGGAATGAACAGCGTGTGACTCTTGGATCCCATGAAACTTAAGAAATATAGCTGCAGTATCAGCAACCAAAAAATTGCAATGAATTGACTACAAATGGAAAATAAGTATAGGAAAGAATCTGCACGCTGTCAGGAAAGTTTATCAGTCATATTACTTTACCTTAATCTAAAATTAATCTACATCTAAAATTGTCCAGTATAAACATAGGTATTCAAACATATACCCCCCATAGTTACTGGGAGTGAGATATTCCTTACTCTTGAGCTCATTGGGACCCATGGTGTGTTCCTGTTGTGCTAAATTAGTTTGGAGGCTGGAACACGCTCAGACTGTGGGGATACATGGACAGGGTGGTCTGTGACACTGGGAATGGGCCTGGCATCAGGGCACAAGCAACATCACTGAAAGTCTTTATTTTGAAATTCTGTAGTTTTAAACAAGGAAAAGGTTTGGTCACAACCAGATATAACAGCTTAAGAAAGACCCCAAATTTCTCAGCTCTTGTCTCTGAAAAATGTGATACACAGCATGTCTTTTGTGGATTCCTCTTGGGGCAGAAGTCTGACGGTGGGGAAAGAGCTTCTGCTGGCCACGGAGGCTGTAAGTCATTTGCAAGCTACCTTTTGTCATGTTTCACTAATAATCCCATACTTTCACCCAGCTGTTTAAGCTTCATTCTTTCATGGTCTCAGTACTTATGTCATAAGCTTGTTGTACTGAATATGCATCAGCTGGGGGCTAAGCTTGGTCTGAACAACTGCAGAGAATCTGAATTGTGCCATAGGAACAGGAAAGCAAAAGTTGGCAAGTTTCCTTTAAGAAGGTGCAGAGGGGAACTCACACCTTGCCCAGCACATCTGTAGGATGCTCCAGCCTATATAATTTCCTCCTTCTTATTGTTTCCAGGCACGTACATGGCAGTGCAGTGAGTATAGAAATGCAGGGGACGATACAGCACTGCTCTGCAAATTGTGTAGCTATTTATAAAAACACAAAAAGTGACTTTAAAAGTTGGTATTGTGCTTTCCTGTCATTTTGTACTCCCTTTATGGAGTACAGGGATACACAGTGGTGGAGAAGGAGCAGCTGCAGCCTACAGATGCAGTTTAGTATTTTGAGACTGCTTTTAAAAACTTCTATGTAGGTGTTTTTTTATATTTTCTTCACTGCTGATGAAACAACCAACATTTATTCCTACTTACAATCTATCATAAAGTAAATAAAAAAACCCCTACTTGTCCTAATCATAGAATCATAGAATCATAGAATCATCTAGGTTGGAAGAGACCCCCTTGGGATCATCGAGTCCAACCTTCTACCCTACTCTACAAAGTCCTCCCCTACACCATATCCCTCAGCACCACATCTAAT
>JAHREE010000308.1:70282-94446 GCA_033628505.1 Tringa tobata | reverse complement strand
AGGTGTGGCCTCACCAGTGCTGAGTACAGGGGCACAATCACCTCCCTACTTCTGCTGGTCACGCTATTTCTGATACAAGCCAGAATGCCGTTGGCTTTCTTGACCACCTGGGCACACTGCCAGCTCATATTCACTGAATTTTCACTGAATTTTTTAGAGTTGGAAGGGACCATAGAGATCATCTAGTCCAACTCTCCTTCTAAAGCAGGACCACCCAGAGCATGTCAGATCATGCCACTCAGGACTGCATCCAGGCTCAGTCCTGAGCCGCTTGTCAATTAGAACCCCAAAGTTGTTACTAAGAAGTTGTAAAGTACTAAATTAGCCAAAAATAAATGTTCTTGTTGGGAAACAAGTCCCAGATGTTTCTGCCAGACTCCTTCCATCCAAAGCTACGGTCCACAACCCAGCCTGGATGCAAGGGAAAAACTTTCACTGTCGTTGAAACAAAGACAGATAATCACTTGAAAGGCATTTCTATCCACAGTCCATGGACATCTTTCCCAGGGCTGGAAGGGAAAATCAGCAGAGGCCTGGTTCACATGGTGCTAATGGGAAATCTCGAGTCCCTGCCAGGGCTTCCTCAGGACATGGGTGCAAACGGAATTAGCACACCAGAGGAAGGGCCACAGGGAAAGTATGAAAATGGAGGGTTTTCCAGACTGCACCAAGAACTGCTGCTGGCATGAGATGGCCAAGTCCCCAGATGGGCAATTCCTTCAGAAATTCTCCTCCCTCTGTCACCTGCTATTCCAAGGACAGGTATATCACAAAATATCTATCTTGTGGGTCTCCTGCACCCTTGGGTAAGTAATTTAGGCATTCAGTGCCTATTCCCCCTTTCATCTTTTTTATCCAATTGAATCAAAACTTGCGGGGGATGGGACAGTGTTTAATGCAGCAGTTTAATGCAGCATCCTTGAAGCACCAGAAACCAAACAGGCCAGACAGTGAATCGATCAGGCCTGAGAAGGGCTCTTAGGGCAACCAGCAAATCCTTTCAGGAGAGTGACCCAGGCAGGGACTTTAATCTTAGAGTTCCCACGAGAGCTACTCCTCCTTAAACATGCTACACTGCTTGTGTGGGGAAGAATTGAGGGCTCTGATTTTGGCCTCTGGACTGCCCTCCCAGGTATGTTCCTGCTTGTACAGCCAGGCAGCTTTGGGACCACACACATCTCACGCCTGACTGCCCTGGAGCCAGCCTATGCCGCCATCTCCACTCAACAGCAGAAATCTTTTTTTAAAGGGCCTGGATAAATTATCTGAGAGGAAACCGCAGTGTCTAAAAGAAATGAGGAAGAGTAAGAATAACTTCAGAAGTATAAACAGAAACGATGCTCTCCTGAAGAACTGTAGAGGCAAACCAGGGACAGCTCCTCTCCAGGCTGTCCTCCCCATCCTGCCTGTCTCATAACTAAGCTTTTCTCAGCAGAGAGGGAAGAAAGGATTACAACCTCTCCCATCTCCAGCAGCTCACAAAGCATATGGATAACCACAGAGATGATTTTAAACAAACTTCAGGATTACAGACAGGAACTTCTCCACACAATTAGCAAGTGAAGGAAAGTTAACAGTACTGCATTCATGCAGACTGTGAGAAACGCAGGGAGGTTAAAGGCTATGACCGGGACTACAAAATCAAATTAGTAGTAGATCTAGGATAATAAATCAGCTTTTCCCTACTCTGATCCTGCACAACAGCTGCATTACCAACAGGTAATGTTCTCTCCTTCCACAAGCATGAAACAGGACTCCAGATTTTGGAGTGCCTTTAAGTCACCTGCTGGGCCTTACTCTGTTCTAACTAAGATAATCAACCATGAAAAACACGATGCCATGGTTGCAAAACAGTTTTATTAACACACTCTAGATAAGCTAAGTTTAACATTTGGCTCCTGGGCAGTTCAGATGTGTTTCCCACGTCAGGGCTATGCCACACGAATGGCAGCAGAGCTGTGCTGACAGCAGCCTAGTGGCTAATGCAGCCCGTGGCTGGCTCTGTGTGGCCTGGGCAGCACTGCTCTGGCAACCACAATCTCCCTCTCCATAGCTTTCATGGATGTTGTGGCTCTTGTCGCCCAAGGCTGCGACATGCAGCTCCTCCATCAGGGTAGCGGGTCGCTCTTCTTCCAGAGATGCCACAGAAGATGGAATTTATATGGAATTTATAATTTTGGAGATATATATATATAATTTATCATTCCAAAACTGAATCTATAATTCTTGGTTTGCTGTCTGATTGTCATACAGCTCATGCTGTCCAACCACATGGTGGCCATAACTTACCCTGCTGCACCAAGCAAAGTCTGTCAAATTCAACAAATACCAGCACAGCTCTTGATGGCCATTACCATTAAATGTTTATTCACTCTGTGAGCAAATGAACTTGTGCTTTGGAATAGCTGTGGCTACTAACACTTGTCTAACTTTAAGAAGCTTTTCTAAGACTTTGTGAACTTCTGTTATTAAATATAATTTAACTTCTATCTTCTGACAGCAACATATTTTTTTGCAGGAGGATGGCTCTAAAACAACTGCATAGCATGCTTTTAACTAAGACTTACTTCCTGTAAAAGTAAAAGTATGTATTTGTCCAAAACCAGGAGGGGAGAAAAGCAGAAACCTTGTCTGGCTCTTCTTGTGTTCTTTAGGAAACCGTATGGGAAACAAAAACACCAAGAAAATACCTGAAGTTAAAAGCTCTAACAGCTTAGAACTTCAGGTGAGCTTCGGGTAAGACCAAGTCTCCCACCATCAGTCCAAACAGAGCAGCAAAACATGGAGCTAGAAGTAACATTGCTATCAGGAGAGCGCCTCAGCACTCTATACTCTAACTGAATTTGGCGGTCTCAGTTCAGAGGTACCATGAGTGTGCTTCTATGGATGTGCTCCTACAAACCTGGAACCTGGTGGACACACATGTGAGTGGCACCATGACAAATTAAGTTCTCAAGGACCTGGCAGTTCCCTCAGCTTTCTGTGCCCTAAAGACCTGCCAAAACTCAAGGATGCAGAAACCAGAAAATGAAAAAAAAAAAAAGATGCTTCCTTGGGACAGCAGCTGTAAAGGGGGAACAAATTTTAATCCTCTCCTGCTGTAACAAACCCCATCATTTCCTTGGAGTCCCCCATACTTCCAAGTACTCCCTTACGAATGTAAGCTAATGAGCTCTCAGTGGTAATGCTTTGCCACGGTGGAAGGAATCTCACTGCATTGGCAAGAGGTGAGATTGGATAAAAAACATTAATGATACTGCCTTCATGAACATAGACTACTGAATATGGTTTATTTATGTATTTCATAGCTAAAAAGCTTGTTGAATCTCTTCTGTTGCACAGGTTTTGTGTTCTGGTGCAGCAACAAGCTTACCCCACCAGAAAAGCTGGTAAATCCCAATGCTAAGGTACACTCTTGGACTGCTTGTTTGTGGTATGTGACCAGACCCTTCTCAGGGCTCACTAGCTGTTTCCCACAGTCTAAGTTCAAAAGACAGTTTCACCTTGGGTTGTACCGTTCATTGCAAAGTCAGCAAGAATAGCCACACTGGTTGAAACACTGCCATCAGCTTCCACAAGTTGGCTTGGTCCCTGCTAGACAACATGACCCACCAGACCTCACAGAAGGGTTGAATGAGGGTCAAGAAATAGATGCCCTCTACAGAGGATTTGCCAAGTGCAGCAGGAGATGGCAGCCCTCCAATGACCATGCTCTTGCTCATCTCACATCTTACTACTAGATACCAGTTCAAAACCAGCCACCTCTTCGCTACACTACAAAGTCAAAAAACAGAGAAGGTCATGTAAGGCTTGTTATATGTTCAAGACACAAGTTTATGGTCTCTCAATGGGAAACACAGCCAAAATAACCATCTGTAAAAATTACTTCCAAGCCAAACAAGGCTTCACGGTCACTCAAAACTAATAATTTGTCATTTTTGTCTATTTTTCCTTCCTATTTGTCATTCCTGGGAAAACTCTTCAGGATGAGACTTGTCATTTTCTCCAGATGGATCCAAGGAAAGTCTGATTTATGCTTCTCTGGGATCTTCTCCCATCAGCCATCTCCCTGAGCAGCACACGAGCTGTTTGCTCTCACAAGTCCTTTGAGATGCTTCCATACACATATATTTGTCATCTTACACTTTTCTGCTTAGGAGTTTATTTTACCCTAAAAATCTCTTGGCTTCAGCAATACTGCACTTTCTTAGTGGGTCCTAACTTGTCTTTTCAAGAAATTCTTCCATTGGGGGGAAAAAAGAAAATCAAAATCTTAATTATAGAGTTGATTTTCCCACTACATTAATTAATTCTATTTCCTACATTAGAATTAAATGTGATTTCCACTACCACAAGAGCTCCAGCTAACAGTACTATGGCCATAACCTCTATGTATAACCCTTAGAAATTAATTGTAGCTCACAGATCTTTGAGTGCTGGTATCAATTTACTGATTTTTATCACCGTTATGGATATTAACATTACATATTCACAAAAAAAAAGTTTCTATGAATACAAAGCACTACATAGTCACTTTGACATCTGTATTCATAATTCCTCATTCATCAGTTTCTCACATTAGGTTGTGTCTATTCTCTGTGCTCAGCAGCATGGAAGGGGTAAAGACAAAAGAATCCATGAATCCTAGCAAAGCACAAACGCTCAGGAGCTTAAAACAGTTAAACAGTAAGTAAGCTGGTTGCCTCAAACTTTTTTTTTTACTTTCCAGAAAATAAATAAATAGTAAAACAGTCAAAGTATGCGGGTAAACTAGACTGAATGCATAAATACTGTTCTTTCCCAAGTTATTTTTTCAGGTGCATAATTAATTCATACCGATGCATGCAACTTCCAGATTTTTGGAAGATGCTCATGAATAACCGCTCCCTTAAGTCACAGCAAACCGAATCAGCTGCTTCAGTTTATTGTATTAGCAAAATTGTTCTTCACTGACTTTCAGGACAAGGAGAAGACAGGAATGTTGTTCTCGGCTGCATTAGGGTCGTCTCTTGGTGCAGCCTTTAGCCCTTTGCCCTCTCGGAGGAAGCGCCGCCTGCCCTGCCCACCAGCTATCTCCTGCCCATGGAACAGCAAACCGCACCTCCACACTGCCTTGCACAGCGGAGCTGCCTTTGAACAAATACGCCACTCTCATCTAGCCCAGGAAGCTCCTACAGACACAATATGATTTAAAACAACTATGGTAAAAAAGCCTGAAGAGCATATGATCTACAGCAGAGGCTGGGAAGGGAAGGCGACACTGCAGTTTGCTGTTGAAGCTAAATGCTTCTTACAGGTAGGGCTTTTGCATGAGATCAAGAGCCACACGGGCTGTGAATTTACAAATATGACAATCTGCATGTGCCTCATTGGGACTTTGGACCTTAGCTCGTGTGCTTCCTACCCTTGACCTTGGAGATTACAAAGATGTTGGCACCATTTGAGCTAACTTCCCCAAACTCGTTTCATTTCTGCAGTGTCTCTGGAAGCACATGTGGCTCTTGGTCACAGGCAAAAGCCGTACAGGTAACAAGCTTTAGGTAATTACTCCCCCAATCTTTACATGGGGACCACAGGAATAGGACATGAGACCCATAAAGCATTCACACACAGATAAGTTATCCAGCAATATGGCTATTTTACAGCTGCAGACCAAAGGTTTTCAAAAGCAGGAATGGTCTGAGCTTCGGCATTCTGGGGTGCCTTTTTTTAAGCCCATTTATGTCTTTTTCCATACAGTTCTCTCAGCTACTCTGGTTACGAGAACAAAAACAGTTGATTTGGTGGAGGGTTAGGAACATGCCTGGTGAACAACAGCCTCCTCACCAGATGCCACTTGGACATGTTACAGAGGTCAGAAAAAAGACAAAGCTCCAGCCAAGACAACCCTGTGTAACAGCCACCAGTGACAAGAGAATAGTCCACCAGAATGCCTACCTATCTGCATTTCTATAGCAAAGGTAATATTCTTTTGGAAGGGTTTTAGTCAGCTGTAAGCAGTAACAGCAGCTCCAAAGTGTCAGCATACAGCTCAGAGCGCTCTGTCAGCTGCCAAACAGCCAGGAGAAGGGCAATCAGGAGTGTATGTGCTTTAGAGATGGAGGCTGAGGAAGAGCTGGGAGGACAAATCAGAGCTGCTAAACTCCAAACTGCATGTTTCATTCAGAAAAACAGCTCTTCCCTTCCTCCTTGCCTTAGAAATAAGGACCTAGCCTTCTTCATGTCTAAAGGCAAACCTCAAATGAGCAAGGAAAGGGGGAAGTAGGTGAAGAAGACCCCAGTTACAGGCTGAAGCACTGGTGGGCTGCACCCCAGGGAGAGCATCACTCTTTCATAGCCTTTTTTAAAAAAAAAAAAAAATTCTATAGACCTCTGAGTCCAACAGAGAGAAGACATTTTGAGCTGATGCTCTCCTCTCTTCAGCAGAGACAGATAGAGGTGCCTTTCTGAATTACAAGCATGGTCCCAAATTTTCCCCAGAAGCCCTTGGTAAGTCCTTGGTGCCAGCCTGCAGCCCTGGTCCTCCTCCTGCTCCAGCCTGGGCTCCTGCTGGGGAGAGAAGATGGTGGAAGAGAAGGAGGGCAGGCTAAAAGTGGGAAGGGGAGAGCCCTCTGAGCCTTTCAGTTGTCCAGAGCTGTCCTAAAGCTTTTCAACCAACCCAGACATCTTCCTCCCCATCTCCTCTTTGTTTTCTGAGAGCAGAGGAAGGTGGTCCCTCAGGGGTAACTCCACAACCGCACAGACCTGTGAATTGTTTGTTTGACTGTGCAGAGCATCAAAAGGAAATGTCAGTGAGATCTCTGAGATCCCTTTCCTGTGAGGCAAGGTTTTGATGTCTTTGCTCACAGCAGAGAGTACTTTATTCCTGAAGAAGTAATGTTTAAGGCTATGTTTAAAGAGGGAGATACCGGTCAATAGAGCAGACACCAGCTCACTTCACCTCCTCCTCTGCTGCTTCCCCCTCCCTCAGTCAGTCCCTCTACTGTTTCACTGTATCCCATTCTCATTGCTAAAAACCTTCCTTATTAAAAGCAATAGATTGGGCGTTTAATTTTCTCTTTGCATGGCAGGAAATGACATCAGGTTGCGCTATGGATGATCCAGAAGCGAAGTTTCAGCTCACTTAGTACAAGTCACTGTCTAATGCAGGAAGGGATGCTATCAGCTTGAAGTGCTTATTGAGAATAGCTCAGCTTTTGTCACACTAGTTACCTCTGAAATGTGTTCACTCGAGGAATTCATGGGCAGCAATCAGATGTTTTCCTGCCTGCTTTTCATTACAGCTCTTCAGAAATTGGGATACAGTTGGGGAAAGGGCAGGGGAGAGAGAGTCTGAGATGTGATGAGAGAACTGAGCCATCCTCGGAAGAGGAACTGATTTTGCATTTTTTTTTCCTGCTTATTTTACAGTAAATAAAGAATTAAGGAAGATTGCTGAAAATGTGTCCATTCAGGCAGCAGCTGAATTTCCTGCTAATTGCTTTGAGATGGTGAGGGAGGAGGGAAAGTGTTGGGACATTACAATAAGCAGTAAGTGGTGTGATTGGTGACTACCCAAAACCTTGCGTCTGCACATGTGTTGCTAATGATAGAAATTAGAGACGTGTTCATATAAAAGCCCCATATTTAGTGAAGGATAGTGAACACTAAAAAAAATAATAAATAAAACCATCTTACAGGGAGAGAGAGAAATGGAGAGTCATATTATCATGGCATTTACCTTGGCTGAACAAGTAGTGCCCGGGGTCTGCTCCCCAGCTTTTCCCTGGGGCAGCCCCACATGCAGTGCTGCTCCTGCGGCCCGTGACTCCCCCTGGCCAAGGGAGCATCTCTGGCCTCGCCTGGGACAGGACCCAGCTGAGGGCAGACAGAAGGATGGCTTCACCAAAGCCCACCGGGAAAAGGAGCGGCGCAAATCAGATTAACCTGCATCACACACTAAGTCTGTCTGTCTTTCTCTGCTTCCCAGGTAGGTCTGGGCTCACAGGGAGGGGGAAGCTGCTGGGAAACACCTGCTGAATAAGCACCAAGAGGTATTTGAATACACATCCTGGATGCATTCAGGAAGAAGGCAGGAGTACCTGTGGTTACAATGCACCCTTTAAAAACACCCGTGGCAACAAGCACAAAGTGCCCCTGTACAGGGAAGTAGGAAACACTGAACTGAGACAATCTCCTCCCCTGTTATCTGTGTCTTTGGTTTATTATATTTAACCATGATTTTGATTGAAAGGAAAAATATCCTAATGGGAAATGGCATCAAAATCTTTTGTCAGCACCAACTGAAACCAATAAAACCCCTGATCACCATCAAGTCCTGCAGATCCAGTAAGTAAACAGGTTTCCCCCACGAGTTTTCTTTGTGATCTTGGCTTTTCCACAAAAAAACAGATTACACTGAAAACAGACTTTTCCCACAGCAAGTTTCCATTTGTTACTTAAAAAAACCCCCACAACACTACCAAGAAAACCTGCTAGGTCTGTAATTTAGCTGTTTCAGCTCCACATTTCTCTTCAGACAGACTGTAAAACAGATTCTTAAGCCATGAGGAAAAAAATCAGATGGAGGAAAAGTGCTGGGAGAGACCCTGAGGAGCTGTTTAATCAGAACCGACTATATTTTAACCTGCTGTAGTTGACATTTGGGGATGGAGATTCCACGTTCTCCATATGCAGTCTCCCATGGGGGAGTACACATAGGGATTATCCTAGGGTCTATCCTAAATCTTTCTTGCAGCATTTTATTGCTGTGACTTCTTTTCCTACCCCCTGCAGACACTGAGATCTGTTTATTACTCTCCTTTCCACAGACACTCCTGCATCTGAAGAGCAGTACCATGGGTCCCTCCCCAGCCACACAGACACAGAGCCCAGCCTGCCCCAGCTCTGCTCCTCTCTCCTGCTGCTTCCTGAGAGCTCTCCCTGATCTCTCCTCTACCTTTCCTGACAGGCAATTTCCAAACCTGAAAAGAGTGCTGAGAGGAAGGACTCTTCCCCCTGCCTTACACATCACCTTCCTCTGTATGAGGTTGCTGATACTGTGTTTGCTATTTTTCAGCACTAGTTTGCGGGGTTTGTTGATTCCCTGTTTTTTATGTGTGTAACTTTCACGTTCTTTCCCACGCAATACCTTCTTAATCGATCATTCTCCATCCACTTCTTCTGCAGTCAGTGATTCCTGCCTAAGCACAGCTCATCGTCATCAGGTCCATCAATCTTCACGTGAAGATCCTTTCCCAACAGTTACTCCGTGATGAATACAGCATGAGTCCTAGAGAAAGTCTCAGGAGAGAGATTTCTGAGTTTTGCACTCGATCCATCTTCATAACCTCTCAGTCCGGAGACATGGGCACTCGGGTGTGATAAGGTTGACCCCCACCATAGAATGATAGGAAGCAGGCTCTCTGCACCCAGTTCCTGACATGAGACACACGCACCTCTGTCACTTGGGGTATGAAAACGTGTCAACAAGAGCTACATGCACATAACAACCTGCAAATTTTCATGGCTGAATTCAAGTGGAGTGCACCACACCAGAGAGGCCATCGCACATCCAACGTGCAGTGGAAGTGGCAGATTTCTGCAAACACTGTTGGTTCCCCAGAGGGAAGCCTGCCATGTGCTAGGGGAAACTCAGCAGAAACCCTGATGCAGTGTGATCTTAAAATCTGTTTAGGAAAACTGTCTGTATTTATAATCAAGCCTGGACGGATGACTATGGCTTCATATTGATTCATATGAGATGTGTGCACTGCCAGCAGTGAAAATGGCATCTCGATGTTGAGATGGGAGCCCATGATCTCATGCTCCTTACCTGGCCAAGCACATGACACCGTGTTTACACCAGCCTCATACTCCATCCCCAGTGCTGCGCTGGCTGGAGGACACCCAATACCTGATCCAACACATAGCCTGCCAGCATAAAAACCATTCCATTTAAGAGCGTTCTGACAAACTTAGATGACTGAGAGGGGGCACACAGCAACTTGGTGCTTTGTGTTTCTGATGGGGCACTCGTCAGCCTGAATCTGTCCTCACGTGGGGGCACAGCTTTACCACACGTAACTACATTAAGGCCTAACTTCATGTACAGCTGCTCACTGTGGAATTTGGAAGACGGTGTTCCCCAGACCACGCTATTCTCTCAACCGCTCCAAGCACCACTAATGGCTTCTGTCATAGCTTAGCATTGCTGCCCGATAGAGGAGGAGACAAGTTTACAAGAGAAGAGGCTCCAGATAGTCTGGCAGTGCCTCCCCTACTAAAAACACAGCAGCGGAGCAGATAAAGGAGCCCCTTCCTTAAGCCAAGGAGAACAGAAATCCTAATTCATTCATTGTTTAAAAAGGGCAGGAGGGCAAATTAATTTAAACTTTAGCTAGGTTTTTACTGTCTACGTAATGCTCTTGTAGAGGGACGGTCAGAGGAAAGCTGAAGGGATGAAGAACCTTTCCCCATGGTGTCCACAAGCAATGTGGATAATCCATCTCACTACCATAAAAGGAGGGAACTAGTCTTGCTCCATGCTCAACAGCAAGCCCTACAAGTTCTCTGGGATTTAAATTATAAATCCTTTTTGGTGCTGCCCACCCAATCTCTTAATTCCCCATTTAATGGGAAGAAGAAAATAATCTTTAACAGCGGGTTCCTCCACGAGCTCCACCAGCACGCAGTGCATGCTCTCCTCCCTTTGCCAAGCTGGGGAGGTCTCCCTGGGACACAGAGGTCATTGGGCGCTTCATGGGGGCACAAAGTTCCACCTGAAATGGGCTGGACAGGAACTCCTGGAGGAAGACAGCCTCTTGGGGCCAGCAGGCCAGGGCAGACCTCTGCAAGCACAGGCTGTGACAATGGGGAGGGAGAGCTGCAGAAAGCTTCCCATGTGCCTCTCCCTGTGCTGCAGCTCTCTGGGGAGATGAAACGCATCTTCCCACCTTCCCTCCCCGCATCCTCGCTCGGCCACGCTGCGGTGACTGCCACTGATCCCAGGAGCACCTCGTGTCCGGCCCCGGCTGCCATCCCGGGGCGCTGAGGACCAGGGCTGCCCCTGCACAGCCCCACACCAAGGGACACCTTCCCCAGAGGAGCGCGGCAGGAGGCGCAGGCAGCCACGGGGGGCCGGGAAGGTCTGCCCCACGCCGCCTGCCTGATGCCGTGCCAGCGGCGTCCTGCCCCTGACAGTATTTTTGCCTGGGGTTTGAGCTGCAGTGAAGGATGATAATCAGTGCACACTGTGTTGGCTATTTTTCTTTGCAGACGTCTTTGGGATGCTTTTCTTGCTGTTGTTGCTTTTAGCTGGGCTTTTTTAAGTCTTCATCACCTAAAAATGTTCTTGTGAGCCAAGACCAGAGCTTTTAGTCTCTCTTGGGTTTCCTATTTTTGGATCCTTGATCTGGGCTCTTGTTGCTAATTTGTATGCTTGTTTTTAAATAAGCAAAAGCTGTAATGATAAATGTCCAGGGGCCCCAAAGAGTAATGAAGAATTAGATGTTTGCTAAAGAGGATGGATGTGGCTGTGGAAGAGAGAGGAACTGAGTGGGAAACACTGCAGAGCCAAACATCCCCAAATACCTCACAGCTCATCTGTCAGGCAGCGATGCCGAGGGGGAAGGCAGGGAGTTCTCGGGATGCGGATAAATAAGGATGAGCCAGAGATGCAGTCAATCTGCTGCTGCTGTTATCGTTCTTGCTAATAACAAATAACGGCGTGTGCTCACAGACCGCAGTCCCACTCATCACCAGAGTGCCACGCAGCAGGAAGGCTCGGCTACGGGCAATGCTTCATCTGCCCCCAAGCTTCTCCCTTGCCTTTCTGCCTGGCCGAGTGAATCCTGGTGTGGTGCTGGCTCTGGCAGAGCAGGGCAGCACAGGGATTAGCAAAACAGGACAGGAGTACATGGGCTGTGTCCCCTCAGCCTCCACAGCAACCACCCACCAAGGCAGGGGCTCCAAAATCCACCCGAAAGGGCCACCAAGTGTAGTTAGAAGACAGGGAAGGTCTGGGACTATGTTACATCAAATGCAAAACATGCAATTATCCAATTTACCCAAGAACTAGAAAGTAACCTGAAATATAAATTAGCTTTCAAAGCTTGTTTCATTCCTCACCAAGCAAATGTCGGTGTCCCTGGCTTACAGGCACGGCTCAGAGTGACTAGTGAACACACGCCCTGACACCCCACTGGCACCACAAATGGGAGGAACCTGGAAACACACGAATGCCAGTTGGGTCCCCAGAACTGTCCTCTGGGGAAGGCAACCCTAAAGTCTGTCCTGGAATTAAAAGCTCTTCCCCCAAATGGACTTAAAGCAAAGTTGAAGACTCCTCCTTGAAGACAAAGCTGTCAGCCTTGTCCAAAACCCTGAGACCGAGCAGGGAAGCTAAACCTGACACCTTCTGGCTTCTTCACCCTGTCTGCCTCTCAGCATCCACTTCACCGTGCTGTCAGCCCTGCTAGGCAAATAATGTGTCCAGAAATGCTCTTTTGACCAGGACATTTTCCCTGAGATAATTTGGGAAGTGTGAGAGATGCCAAGAAAGCTGATGCGTGTTCAGGAGGAACACCTTCCCCTTCGCAGACCACACTTGAGGATCTCCTCTGCTACATCCCAGGGCTTACTCATCCCTCCAGGAAGTTTCAGAGCTTTCTGCACGTCCATACACAGCCCATCCTCTGCAAAACCTCCTTAATTTTTGCCTTTTCATAGAACTGTGCAGCAATGTCTGTATTTGTTCCAGAAAACCCCAGCAAACCAGGTCTCCTCTTCCTTCTGCCTTCAGCACTTCAGCCCAGGAAGAACTAGCAAAGGGAGACCCAGAGCAACCCAGACCCTTGTCTGGATGGCCATAAATCCACCTTTGCAAGGGACTGACTGATTCTCTGGGACACCTGCTACTACAATCACAGCTGTGTACTATTAATACTAGGGGCTTCCTCCCTGATAACAGATGTGAACGCACTAAGAACAGACACCGAAGGGCAAGGCTGGTGTGAACACAAGGGTAGGGGGAGAGGAGATGAAGCACTGCAACAGCATCAGCACAGCGAGGCAAAAATCTGTGGAGACGGCTGTAAATAGCTGGTGTTCAGTAAAGGCCTGAGGGAGATTGTTGCGCGTGGCACAACTGAATGGTAAAACGATGAAGCACTGAAAAGCACTGAAATTTGGGATCCAGCCCTGACCAGACCTGCAGACACTTGAGATTTGTTCATCACCTCTGCAGTGTGTAAACCAGGCTGAAAACTTCCTGAGATGGGTCTCTTCTGGCAAGATCTCAAGTCACTGCCTGAGGGCTGGTGTCAGAGCCGATACCAATTTATTTGCCAGATGTTATTTTCCTTCATTTACTATCTTGAAGGATAATAACTCAAATGAAAATCCACATGCCTCACCTTTGCTTCTTCTAACTAATCTTTTTTGGTATTAATAGAGCCTCCATCTCCTGGCACCGAGGTGCACCATTTGCTCTTTCTCCAGGAGTTCCCTGCCAATACTTGCTATCAGAGTTATTTCATTTATCACTTTTCTAGTTATTGTCATGTCCATCATTCTGGTGAAGTATGAATGATACCAGGGAGCTTCCTTATCTCCTTAGCCCAAGATCCTTTCCCCTCTTAAAGGCAGTTCGAGTGCCTTTTTGGTCCTTATGACCTTGTCAGCTTTAAAGCAAAACCAGGACAATGTCCTGGCTGAGCAAAGTAATCCCTGAGGTCCCAATCCCGGCCATGGGGATCACCACGCACATGGATGCACCCTGTGAGAGGGGCCAGCAGGGAGCTTGTGCTGCTGAGAAGGAGCTGTTGCCTCCTGGTGTGTTCAGGATGGCAGCAGTAGCGGTGCAGGGTCCATCCCAAAATTCTCCCTGAGCAAATACAGGCTCTCAGACACCTCTCTGGACTCACAAAAAAGGACACAAGCTTTGTTCCCTCCAATAGAGCAGCTCCCACACCCTGCTACCTCGGTCCCTCTGCCTCAGCCATGTCAGCTCCCCAGCACTGTTGCCTCCTCACCCAGCAGCATCCCTATCTAGACATTTCTTCTGCCCCATTCATGGACATTCATGATGGGAGGTGGGAACCAGCAGTGTCACCTCCTTTCCAGAATTTTGCCTAAATAATGACTCATTTCAAATACAATGAGAAAAGCCCTGCTCCAGGCCATGGCAGTGGATGATCAAGGGAACAGTGTGAGCTGCCATTCCCTGCTCCACCAAAGCCACTTTTATCCCAGTGCCCGCTGTGGTCCTCACTGGAAGTACCCAGCAGCACCACCTGCTCAAAGGGATGGTGGTTTGCATCCCCTGCAGCTTGGGCCCAGGTGTGGGGCCAGGACTGAGCCTTCGCATGGGAAACATAATGGAGCAAGAACTGGTAGCTCAAGAAAAAGGGAAACCTTCATTTGACAGAGAGGGGGGAAAAGATGCTGAAGTGTTCTGCTCTTTCCCTCTCACCTGAGTAGGGCAGGTTGGACTAACACATCTTGCAGCTCGGCTCAACTTCAGCAAGCAGGACTGCAGGACGCAAGCTGCCAGCAAGCACTGATCCATTGCAAACACACTTAGTCAAGTATTCATTCTTTTGACAGTTCTACCTTCATGATTACACTGAAAAGAGTCCCTGCTCCAAACCCTTCTTTCTAAAAAAAATAGTTAATTTGAAGAAGCTAGACCTCAATATAGCCCTAATTCCCATTGTTCTCACATGTAGTTCACTGGAAGCACAATTTGCCGAATAGATTATTTTTTCAAGCAATGTGTATTCACCAACCAAACAATGACAGTATGGTGAATTCAGAGGCAGTTTATTGGCATCCCAATGTCATGGCATTGTAACGTAAAACATCATTGTGGGCTCCCTACTGTGACAGTTTCAGAATAATATCTTTAAAGTCACTGCTGAAGAAGCTATCAACAATTCTAAGCAAAATCAACACATACCCCAATGTCAGCATTTCTAATGTGCCTATATAAATCAAAACCAGACACCTCAGGAAAGCACCAGGTACGACCCCAAAAACATCACGCGCAAGACACAGGTTGTGTTGAATCGCAAAATCCCCAGTAACCAGAGCCCAGTTCCTCCTTCTGCTGTCCCTGCAGTGCCTGACCTAAAACTGAACCGACAATCTCATACCCATCACGGGCCAGTACAGTTTAAGAGAGAGCTGGACAAGAGCTGATGCTCAAGGGAGCCATGGAGCAAGGAGGTATTCCCTGTAGGAGCACTCTAATGTGTAGAAAGGAAGATGCAAAGAGAAACTGGCCTGGTGCATGCACAGCATATAGAAAGGGCATTCCAGCAGCTGCCCAGAGAAGGAATACTGGGGGCAATCACAGCTATGGACACAGGAGGGTCTCAGGGGTCAATGGTTGTGGCTTTAGTTATGGAAAGACAGAACTGGAGTCTCTGCAAGGGATTGCCACAAGTATTAAGGAGGATTTAGTCAAGGCTCTGTAACGCTCATAGGGACAAGAAACGAGAGGGATGGGAACATGAAAAGAGAGCCAAAGCTTAGTGCTGGCGGCCTGACATACTTTTCTTTTATGAGCTAATAACTTACCTTGGACAATGGTCTCAGCAGATATTTGCACTCACTTTGCCCTGATTTCACAACAAACTGTCGCCCACAGGTCTCAAACATCACAGTGCCTCATGAAGAGCCCATTTCTTTCCTCTCTTTTAACAGTTATTTCCTTCAGTGGTAATGGTTAGCCAATGGATCTGGGAAATCCTGACCTGAACGGGCAGAAGAAAGAAAATTCACTTCTACTGATTTCCTACTTTCCTGGTTATTTTTTAATCATCCTTGTGCAAGTAACGCTTGCTTTATTTTATTAAATGTAAACAGAAGGGCAGATAGGGCTGGTTGTTTTCTTTCATGAGTTATAATAGAGGGGATCCAATCAATAAGATAATGCAGCCAAGCAGAATGCACAGAAAACCATGCACTCATAAAAGGCATCTTTGCAATTAGTTTTTAATCAGCTCCTGTGATTTTCCCCTGACCAGAAAGGCTCTTAAACTCACACCAGCAACGAGCTGCTTACTCTGCACTTTTCTGACATGCCCCTATGCCTGGCTTCTATTGAAAGACTGGAAATTGCAGATGCTGAATTGCCCGTGTCTCTGAAAGCAGGTCCACGTGTGAAATGACCTGGAGGTCAGACACAAGAACATGGATAAATCCAGAATGGAAAGTGGAGGAAGGAAAATGAACTTCAGCTTCCACCAGCAGCACCTGGCTTCAAGCAACTGTCTCATACGTGCTAGCACAGTGGGTCTCTCTGCCACAGGTTCCTTTTTACTTTCACCAAATTCTCACCCACCCTCATAGGAGGGCAGAGGAGTGAAGTCCAGACCCATAGCACTGCACACCACAAGCAAATCCAACACAGAAGAGTCTTCTGTGCCTTGCAAGTGTCCCACAGCATGTTGACTGTATTCTCCCTTTTCAGAACAGTCTTCTATTTCTAGAAAAAAAAATATTTTTTCTAGAAATCTCCTAGAATTAAGCAGGGCACTACAAGCCCCAAATATTCAGTCACCTGCTACCTGCCCCATGCAGCCTCTGGCTTCCTCCCTTTTCTGTCCCTCCAGGCATGAAGGCTGTGCACATCAGAGTATTTTCTGAATCATTCAGCCTATGGAAGCTGAGAAAACTTTCTGTTCCCCGTGCATGCTGCAGGGCTTTCTGGCACAACACGACACTGTGAGGTGAACCTGGCTGCTCCACCTTTGCCAGCTGTCCTGCAGGACAAGCAGCGCCCGCTACATTTCAAGCAAAAAGATGGGGCATCAAAATTCTCCTACTTCTTCCTGCTGGCAGTAGTAGGATACCAGTAATTTGCCTAAGGTCAGGCAGGACAGACCTGCAATATCCTCGTAAGACACCAAACAGGTCCTGTCTCCAGCAGGCAACGAGCTAACTTTCCTGGTTTCATCCCAGAAAACACTGGCTTCAGAGTAGGTCCTGGAAGGTTCCTCAGGACTTCTTGGAATCTAAAGCTTATCCTATGCCCATTTGTACTAAATAAGGTTTAAAAGCCAGCTCAGCCCCACATGAACGATGGCACAAAGTGCACCGGGAATGGGGAAGGCAGCAAAGGATCTACCCAGCTGGCAGGGAGGAGAAGGGCATCCCAATAGGGTGGCTCTGAAGGCTGGCTCCTCTCTGGGAGCTCACCTACTCCAGAAGCACAGCTCACCCACCGTGCGCTCAGCCTCCAGCACCCTGCCCACCCCCCAGGAGGATGCCGCAGTGCCAGCATCGCCTTTTCTCCCTCCTGTGGGTCCCTATTCATCTTCTGCCCAGTAAATAGGACCTCACTTCCCAAGGTGCCCTGCCAGTTCCAACAGCCGTGCTCACAAAGTGAGGCGCAGTGCAGCATGCCAGGTCTGGTCTCCAGCAGAGAGCACCCAGTCTCTTCTCCCTGTACACACTCCACCTGGCACCGCACCAACTAGAAGAAGACTGTGTGTCTTCTCACAGAACAAAACTCCCAGGAACAGCCTGGAGTTTGCCCTGAAAAGGCAAAAAAAGGGTCAAACCACTGCCTGAAATCATTTCCTTCCATTCTGTCCTTCCAGACACTGTTATATGGGCTGTTTGGAAATCCTCACAGTCAAGTGAGGATTTAAACGGGGTTTGGGGGTTTTTTTTGTCTTCTATTATTATTATTAAAGAAAACAACTGGTTTATTTCTTTTTTATTATTCCCCATCTGATATTTTGGAATTAATCATGAAGACATTTCCTTAGCTACAGTTTTTCTTTTGTTTATGTCTTTCTTTTGTAGATAGGAGATTGTACAAGATGATCAGAGAAGTCCTATTCTGGCTTTAAAAATCCGCAGATTAATTTAGTGATAACACTACTGTCAGCTTCAGGGCGGGCAAGATTTTCAGCTTTGGAATCTGTTTTTCCATGGATGAGCCCCCTTTCACTGGCATAAATCAATGCAGTGCCACAGTAATGTAGAGTGCATCCCCTGTGCCCTGGACACTGCTAGACCACGGACAAGTGGCTGGGGCTCTGCAGAGCAGGGGCTTACACCTGGCCCTGCTGCTAAGCACCACCAGTGATATAGATAATTCCATTTTTCTCTCAGCATCCATTCCAAAAGAACAAAATGACAGCATTGCTGTCTTCAGTAAAGTGTGCAGAGTAAAAAATGTAGTAGGTTAAGACCAAGGTATTATTGTAATGACAATTTATGCTCCTTGACTACCTGGCCAATAGTTTTTCTCACCTGGAAGTCTGATGATAGCAACGGCAGATGGTACTTCCTACCAGGAAGACGGGTGATTTGGAGAATAACCCAGATTGAACTCTGTCATATAACGCTTTCTTTTCCTGTTATGACTCTACCATTTGACCCCAGCAAAGGCGTAGTGTTCTGTTGATTCCTAATGTGCTTGGAAGATACTTTCTCTTTATCTTTAACCCTCCCGCTCATTACTATTTCACTAATTCCTTTAGCCTCCCTTATCAGACACCTACATGTTCTAATTTATATTCATTGCTATTACCTTCACTTATTTTTCTGGGTACAACATTGCCTGCTTTGAGGATTTTATTTTATTTCCTTTTCCCTTCTCTGCTGAATGATAAAAGTTTTGCTCAGTAGTTTTTCCTGTTAAGGAAAACATGTTTTTGTGACATCCCCATGGAGGGCCCATAAAAAGGAAGCACGTTCCACTGCTTTGACTCATCTAAAATCAGCTGAATGCTTCAAGTCCTCTCAGGCAGACCTCTGAGAGGGGCTTTAATGGTGGCAGCTTCGACTTCACTAACGTTAAAGCAGCCACGGCACACCATAAAAGAGGCCAGTACTTCAGCAGATTGTCACAAACATTCTCCTCCAAGTTTTCTGGTCCGTATGAAACCAGCCCGGGTCTCACCTTGCCAGTCACTTCACTACAAGGGCCCAGTTGTACACTCTCAGCTCAGACGTCCCACTAGATTCAAGACGCTTTCTTGCCTGATGAGCAAGGACTCTTGCATGGAAGAGTTCATTTGTTGAAGCCAAACATGAAGCTGCATCCTTCAAGTTCTCTCAGGGAGACCTCTGAGAAAAGCTTTAATGGTGGCATCTGTGACCTTCCTAATGTTAAAGCAGCCATGGTACACCATAAAAGAGATGGATTCATTTGTTACCATCCATCAGTCCAAATTAACCCTTCTGCATTTGAAGACAGTATCGTGAGCTTTTCATGGATGCTATGAGAGTGGTTGCTCAGATGCCGAAAGAAATAATGTCAAAGTTTACTTATTTCAAGGATTTTCAAGCATAAAGATAGAAACCTTCAGGCAGGACTAGCCACAGTGCAGGTGTCTCCAGGAGTGCCAGAGCCCAACGGCAGCAAGAGTCAGACGCTCCTGCTGTGCCCCACGCACAAAGAATAAGAGAGGAGGACGTGGTTCAGGGGTTTGTTTCTGAAGACAAAGAAGCTGACTAGGACCCCGAGCCTCAGTTCCCACCGGGAGAGATACCGTGCAAATGAACAGGCAGAACTGGTGGCCTGGGTGAAAGCCAACTGTGCCTCACCCCCCTTTAACGTATGGCACCAAATCTGTCTCCATGGGAACTATAATAAGGGCACAACTTGTCTCTGCCATCTCAAACCAAAAGGGGGGGAAAAGTCAAAGAAAACAGTGAGCCTCACAGCAACGTGAGCAAATGGAGCCTGAGCAGATGGCTGAGCAAGTGCCCTGTCATCACCCCACGCCAGCCCTTTGCTTCACTTGCTCTAAGCTGGGATGATGTCCTTCTCCTGCTGCCCAGCCGTAGCCAACAGCAGCTCTGGCGCCTGCGGCTGTAAAGCTGTGCTGCTGCAATGCAAACACTGAACAGTAGCCACTGGCCACAAACTCAGCTTCACAGTGTGTGGCTGGACACAACTGTGTCCCAGATGAGAAGACAGGCACCCATCTCAGGAGGGAGGCAGAGGGAGTGTGGGGACGCGGCTGGGAATGGGTCCACGTGTGAGTGGGACCACCCAGGCCTGATTTTCAGAGGTGCTGAGCCTACGCAGAGCTCACTGACTTTAAACAATGCTGGGGGTGTGAGTACCTTCACAGACGGAGGAGATGAGGTGGAGTAGGAGGGGATGAGATATACTGAGGGCATTGATCTCCTGCCTCAGCTCTGTGAGATACAGACCCAGGGATCCTGGGAGCAAAGGGAAGAACCCAGAAGAAAATGCTCTCCTGCTCAACTTTGTGGAACAGGTCCAGATCCAGCCCCTGCTGCACTGCAAAAAACCAAGTCATGGCTTTGTAAAACCCAGATCATCTGTGAATAAGCAAACCCTCCTGTCTGCATCAGGACAGGGGAAAAACACCCCAGCATCACTAGCAGAGAAGGCCGGCAAGTGGCTTTTCACTCTTATCTTCCTATCCCAGTCTGGAGACAGGACTGGGGTGGGCTGTTGCTGCTGACACCACCGTGCCCTGTGCTCAGGAATGATTCTCGCCCTGGAGAGCAGCCCCCACCCCACCACCCATCTCCACCAGTGCACAAACCACCGGGCGAGTGCGCCTCCCGCTATTTTCTCTAATTGTTCCCCTAATCACATAAAATTGTCGAAGTTCAATTTGTCTTCTTACAGAGTAATTTGCTTTCCACTGTGCATTGCTGGCTGTCTCTCACTGTAACCCATGTGTCTGCAGCCGCTCGAATGCATTAGGGTTGAGGAGGGGCCCAAATTAGATTATTTGGTCTAATAAAAATAAATCTAATGGAATTACACAACAAGACCAGATTAAAGTCAGCTGCTTTGAAAACACGGGTTTCGGTTTCACATTAGCCAAGAGAACAAGCGTATGGCTCATCCCTCTCCCATCTCCTGACCCACTCATGAAGGTTCCTGTGGGAAGTAATCCACCCTCTGCATCAGCTGAGGCAAAGGTTAGATCATGCTCACAACCAACAGTTTTTTCAGAAAAAAAGGCAGCCCCACAACGAAATGCACCAGGGAGAAGAGGGAACCCCAGGAAACAGAAGTGCAAAGAGATTAAATGTGAAAGCCACGAAGCACTCTCCCCTTCCCCCTAAACTGCACGACAACAAGGTTCTTTGCAACTAAATGCAGCCCAGCGAAACACCAGCGGTCACCTCTGTCCACGTAGCAGCAACCTCAGAGCTGCAGCTGGCCCTAAGCTAAATGTGTGTTTTTCCTTTCCTATGGCTTTATTCCCACACACACGCAGGAGGCAGGGGCAGAAAATACGCTGGTGTTCAAGTCTGGAGACCTGAAGGAACTGCCCTACTTTCCTACCCCAGGAGTAATTCATGCATGGTGAGAAATGATGCCACACATTTATTTTTTTTTTCCCTCATCAGCGCAGAGGAGGAATGAGATGATAAGACAGCTGAGGGCAAATACAGGCCACGAGTGCAGGCCTGAAGGTAGAGGTTGCCACCACCAGCTGAGCCTAGTAGGGTGAAAATTTTGGAGGTGTTTGCAGGGCAAGCAGAAAGGGCCCTTCCTGCTCCTCAGCATCCTTACAATCAGTGTTCAGAGTGAAAAACTCCACTTCCTAGAGCAATCAACTGGGTTTCCAAAGAACCATCTATACCATTTAATTCAGTGTATTGGTGGTCTTAGACTTGGAAATTTTTTTGAGAGACTACCTGAGGAATCAAGCACAGGAACTGTCACATCAGAACAGAGAATGGTCTCTAACTTGGCACTCATCACTGTCTTTTTCAGCAAATGGGCTAGGGAACTCTAAGTGGATAATTAATTAGTAGTCTTCCCACGAGGGAAGATTTTCTTTAACCCTCAGGAGCTTAGTGATCATTATGACCTGACACAGGAGGCTCTATCAACTTGGCACACTGTCACCCGAGATGTTTAGCTGCAGAATTCTCAGTATTTATACCAACGTGCACTGCAGTCCTTGTGCTAGAGCCCCAGGCAGCTTAAATGAGCAGAGCTCCTCAATGAAATTACTGAGGTTACTTCCACTTACACAATCTGGGCATCTGCATCTGTGCCCCAACCCAGGTATGGGGCAATCCTACCCCGCTTCTCCGCTCCTATACACCAGCAAGAGTTGGAAGGACAGCCCTCCCCTGCTTTTCACTCAAATGACAGCTTGAGTTTCAAACACAAACCCACAGGGAAGATTTCCATATTGTGTAGTGTGACAATTTGATGTGCAAGGCAATATGTTGCCTCCTCACACCTTCCTGGCATACGCTCCATATCCTTCACCTGCTGCTCCCACAGTGTGGGAGACATTAGGAAGCCTGGTCAGTCCCCACAGAGGACACTGTGGTCTTCACCTCAAGGAACTCAGCTCCTTCCACTGCCCCAGTCCACTGCTGGGTCGGGATCCGGATTTCTCCCGCAGGCACTGTCTCCTGCTGTCTCCAGACCTGGAGCAGAGAAGCACAGAAGCATGAGAGGTGCTCTCCAAGGACCATTCACTACACCCTGTCTGCAGTCCTCTGTCCCACATCAAGCCATATCTCCCTTGCATTCATCTGCCAACCCCTTCCACCAGGTCCAGACAGACAGTTCTCACCCAAAGGACTTAGACCCATGCTGGCAGACACCCTTACCCGGAGGAGTACCTTGCTCTTTGTCCTGCCTCAGGTTTCCTGGAGATAGGGACTACTTGAAAGAAGGGAGCAAACACAGAAAACCAGACGTGCCAGCTGGCTCCAGAGGATGGGGAGGAGGAGGTGGAGGAGAACCACTGATGGCACTCACAGGAACACAGTTGGCACAGAGGAGCTGCATGTACGATTTGGAGACTTCTTAGAGGGCTTTAATGAGCCAACAAGTGCAGTCAGTGCACTTGCTCCTCTTACTTCTAAATCAATGCTTACAAAGTCCTGGGGAAATTAGACTATTTATGTCTATACCCAGTAGGCAACTGTTTAAGGAAATAGGATACCTTAGTGTGTAATAGTTACTTATTACTTAAGTAAACACACAGGTTCACCTATACGTTTGTTTTTCAACGGACAGTATGAGGCCAGGCTGGGAGAGGAGAAAGGAATCAGTGAAGACCTTTCCAGAGGAGAGGCAGGCTCCTTGCTGCTGCTCCTTGCACATCGCAGGAGTTCCCTCTCCTGGCAGGAACACTGTGGGGAGCCAGGACCCCGGGTCCCCCCTGCCTGGGAGCAGAGGTGGGCTCACCTATGGCTCCTGAACCGCTGGTGTCCCCCCAGAGAGCGGCACCGCGCAGACTGCTGCAGCATCCCGAGCTGCCGCTGCCCGCAGCCGGGCTATGGAACCTCAGGGGTCTGAGGAAATGACACTAGTTTTTCACGCACAGACACAGCTCCGTCTCTCCTGGTGTCAGATCCACAAACTGGCTCCACTCTCACTACCTGGACCAAAGCACTTAGAGGTGAGCAGGACTCCTGCTAACTTTCCTCGGCTTCGGAGTAAATCCGAGCAAGCGTTCAGCGGTGACGAGAGGCTTAGCCTCGGTGACACCAGCCTGGAGCAGACACGGGGCCTGGGTGGCTCAGATGTGACAGGGAAAGCTTTGCACTGGGGATGCGACTGTCCGAGCACAGAGCTGCCTGGATCCCCATAGCTCCATTCCCAAAAACCACCTTCCTTCGGCATCTTCACTGAAGTTGCCTACCCCTGCAGAGCCCGACAAACCTCTCTGCCAGGTAACTTTCTCGGTGGCACAGGGCTCCTGCTGTCCCAGCCGCTAGAATGTCTTTCACTTTCCTGCGGGTGGTTACTGATGATTCCAGCACTTTGCTCCATACCACGAGTATCATCATCATCATCATCATCATAGAATCATGTGGGGTTGGGAAGGGACCTCAGCCGCTGCACTGCGGCCGGCATTCACGCACGCCGGCAACAAACCCCACCACAAAACCATTCTAACCCAGCCGGCTGTCCGTGCCCTTACACACACACACACACACACACACACCCGACCTCCCCCACGGGAGCAACCGCGGCACTTCGAGATGCCCGTGTCACCCCACGCACACCCGTGGGGCGAAGCGAGGCTCCGCCGGGACGCCCGGTTCCCGCACCGGGCACTCACCGCCGGCTCGGCCAGGTGCGTTCTCCCCCGCAGCCGGGCACAAAACGAGCCGCGACCCTAACAAAACCGCCGGGCACCAACTCAGCTCGGGTCAAGCTCCTCAGAGCTCAGGGGGCTGCGGGACCCCCC
>JAHREE010000308.1:25284-70071 GCA_033628505.1 Tringa tobata | reverse complement strand
GGGGTTGGAACTCAATGATCTTTAAGGTCCCTTCCAACTCTAACCATTCTATGATTCTCTCTCTCTTGGCTCTTAAAGGCAACTTCAGGGATTTGTGTGTTTGTCTGTCTGTTTGTCTGTCTGTCTGTCTGTCTGAGTGCGGAAATAGCAAAGGGAAGTGGAGCCGCATTTCTCACTTGAGTGTCAGCTCAGTTCCTTTGACATTATTAGAGCTTTGGCAGCTGAAAAATCTGGCCCTGTGACCCTTAACAAACCTCAGTCTTGGCAGAGGTGGACACCACAACCAGGTCATCATCTGATTTTTTTAAATACCTATTGCAATATCGGTCTGAGCATAAAAGCAGGATCTGAGCAGCTCCATCCTCAGGTATGCTCGCCTTTCACATCTGGATCTGCGTTTTGTATTTTTGGGGGTTCCAGCTACAGTGCCTTTGTGCAGTTTCTCCTTTGGAAAGTGCCTGTAAACATCTCAAGAAAACGTGAGGCTTGGCACTGACAGCTGCAGGATTTCTGGCCAGCCCTGCTTTTGGAAATGAAGCGATATTTTTCCAACTACCAGCATTCAGCTGCAGCTGCAGCTCCAGGGTCTTGCTGGATTCCCTCCATCACCGGTACCTCCAGGTCTGCAGGAGACTAGGGTCCTCCATTCCCTCAGTGTAACCACATGGGCTCCATGCTCTGCCCTAGGAAACAGCCACTGCTGATACGGATAACTCACAAATTGAAACCCAATCCACAGGGCAAGGTCCTTTGGCTTCTTCTCTCCATCTTGATGTAACTTCTGGCTACAAGCACTGGCAGATCTGACTCCAAGAGGCTGAGTCTGTTGAGCGAGATCCATGGCATGGATTCAGGCAGACCGCTGCACTCATACAACACCTCTCGGGCTTTGTGGGTCACCCTCAGGGATGTCACTGCAAGATCTTCAAGCTGTCATTTCTCAGAGCAGAACTGCACTGGAACAGGGTGATCCAGAGTACACACAAGTTCAGAGAAGTAATTTGGCTTGTAGCTATCTGTTTCATGCCAATCAATCACCATTCAGGTCCTTGCACCTGGAAAAGGGACATCTTTGGTAGTGTGTAGATGCAGGAGAAACCAGAGCACCCAATGAAATGCAATATATGTTCCTTGCTGACAAGATACATAACGTTTAAAAAAATAAATGTATATCGAACACAACTTATTATCAATTTGTTTGATAGGACCCATTTTTTAAAGATCTGAGGGGTTTTGGCAAAGATCTTTCAACTGATTTCTCAAAAAATTTGGCGGTATTTTCAGCCATTGCAGGCAAACATGCCTTCCCAGGCTGCCAGACCTCGTGTTTGTTGCATGCATTTGTTCATCACTATAGTAACTGAAAGACAGATACAGAATAACGTTAAGAAAAGTAAAACTGGGATCAAATCCATGAAGGCACACCTTGGCATAGTTTGGATTTTCTCAGACTTGCACCACTGAGGACAAAGTGGATGAGACTGGTCTGGGTGGGGCTGAGAAGGGCCATTTAAAAACTGGAAGTTAAAGCGTTCCTGAAATTTTATTTTATTTTTTGCCTTCATTTTCTTCTCTGTAATACTAACGAAAGCTTTCCAGACAACTCATTATTATAGCCTCTAGCAGTCTCTAGCTTTAATACTGTATTTATATATATGTGGCTTGATGGAGCAAGCCGTTGTAGCTCTTCCTGACAAGACCTGAATCCTCAGCAGCTGCTCACTTGCCTTCACCGCTGTTCTAAGTCAGGATCTCCAGCAGTAGCTACTAATGAGCCTGATTGATAGCATAAAAGGGAAATCATCAGAGTGTGGAGCCCTAAGCCTAAGCAGTTTGCACATGAGCAGGCAAACTGAAGTCAAACGGTTTATGCACTTTCCTAACAGGTGTTTAAATGCTTCACTGGATCAAAGACCAGCAGCGCTGTGAGTCAGGATTAAAGCTGCTCACCTGCATCCCTCAAGTTGGAGAGTGATGGAAAAGAGAACTGAGCGGTCCCCTTCCTGCTGGCACCGCAGCAAACTCCCATCCCAGCCTTGCTGTGCTCCAGCAGTCTTTGAGAAACACACTTTGAAAACCTGAGTGCTAGAAGGCAGATTAAAACTTTCGGTCGGAGGAAGGTTTTGACATCTTAGGCCCCCATCTCCCCAGCCCCAGAAGTTGGAGACGGGGGTAAACCACGCTGTGCTGGTGGGAGTTTGGTTACGTCCTGCTGGAAGAGCGGGCAGCCATCCCAGCCTGCACCCACCCGTTGCACGAGCATCAGGTCCTGCTTGCGCTGTCTCTGCCACCCAGTTCCTGCCCTCCTGACCCTTTGGTGCGCCCGTATCACCAGCATTTGGAGGAGAGGATGTTTACGGGGCCATCTCTCCATCCAGGCAAAGCCTACAGCAGCAAAGTATCTTGCTATCTGCAGCGTGGGCTGGGTGGATTGAGAGCCAAGGGGGTCGTTAGCAGAAACTCAAAAAAACCAAAACAGAGCCCCTTTTGTAAAGACACCTGAACGTGAGCAGCACCTGACCCATGCGAGGCTGCCTGCCCCTGCTCCTCTGCACTCCTGGTCCAAGGATGCAGGAACTCTCTGCTTTACCATGAAGTGTGGAATGGATTCTGATGCATGGGGGAGGCAGAGTGCAGGACCCTTCCATCGCTGGGTGTTTCTGAATCCCAAGAACAAATCAGGCTGAACCCCAACGCCGTCATCAGTTTTGGTCACATTACATCGCATCTTTTTCTTTCAATGCAGATTCCCCTCCAGGATTATCAAAGAGTTTATTCAGCCTGAATGGAATAACTACAAAAATTTAATTAAATTTTTAAGAAGAAAAATTGGAAAGGATTAGAGAGGGAGATAAGGCAGTGGCTTTTTCTTCTTTTCCCCCGCTCCTCCTTTTTTCCTTCTGTAACAATAATAAAGCCAAAGATCTAGTTGAGAAAAAAAGTGTTGAGTGATTCATCAGGACTGAATCACAGTCACTGTGCAGTGGAACTCGCTGCCTTCGCTTCTGCAGTAGTAACTCCCGTTGCTGCTTTAGATCACTGGCTGCGCTTTCAGGCACAGATATAAGAAAGAGAGAGGGAGATAAAACCAACTTAACAGAGAGGCTTTTTGGTGTGCGCAGCGCATTGCCTTTGAACACAGCATGGTCGCCTTTGCCCAGTTGTGTGGGATGGATTTTATTAAAAAGAGAGCCTGAATAAATTAAGTTTCTTAGGGTTATACCTTCCGTTAGATCATGCAGTCCTCCCACTCTGCTGGGGAAGGACTTCTTCTTCCTTTCTATTTCATTTTAAATGCGAGCTTCCCCGCTTTCGCTGGGAGGTTACCTCTGAAGAAAGCACTCTGCCTGGGCCATGGCATCTATTGGTACCCAGACCTAAGCTGAAAAGTCAAAATGCTGTAGCTGAACACCTCGGATTTCTCAGTGGTTTGGATCCCAGTCCATTTTGTGAGGGAAACCATTGTGCAGAGGTGAGGCAGGAAGAAAATTCTGGTCTACAGCATCTGATTTACAGCATCAGCTGATTTGGTGCTCGTCCTTACTTAGAATTATGTCTCACTGTTGTCACTACCTCCTTTCTTTACATTATTAATTATTTGGTCCAGGGAGTGCTCTGGATGCTACAGGATTGCCATGCATCCAGGTTCCTGGACTCCTGATAAAAGCGCTCAGCCTGAGATAGAGATGGGAAGCAGTTCAAAACTGAAGTGATCAAAAACAAGGGGATCACACTAGTGATACCTAAAAAGACAGGCTTTAAATAATCCAACTCTGACATCTATGGTTTGAAATCTCACTGTTTGCAGAGCACTTTGATTTATTCACCATATCTTACTTATAACAACTACCTGGATATATTAATCTTAAATCCAGTTTAAGGCAGTTCTGACTTTAAGCTTTAAAGGACAACATTCACATTCATTTTTAATAGCGTAACTGTTAAAATGTCTTAATGTCTTAATACAGACGTTGTTAATTCAGGTTTCATCTGAGGGTTGTGAAATCTCTCAGATTGTTGCCTCTCAGAGTGACACTTTGAGGTATTTATTATCTTGGGACCAAAGAAGAAACCAGAGCAAGGGGCACCCATGTCAGCCCCAGCTGGAGCAGCCCCCCCAGCCAGGCAGCTGCTGGAGGGCAGCCCCTCCACGAGGGGTGGCCTGAACTGTCTTTTGCAAAAACCTCTTTCTCCATCAGCTACACAGCCCCAGCTTTGAAATGGCCAGAGATATGTAAGACCAGCTACCCCTTTCCTGGTTCCAGTCACGTGAGGTGGAATATTAAATAAGTCTGGTATCAGGGGAGAAGTTTGTCTTTCGTTTTTACTGGAGACAATTTTTTTTGAGACAAATTCCCCATTTGCAGTTCACGAGCACTAAACTACTAAACAATCGATCAGAAATTCAAGGATGAGGGAGGTGAAATGACAGTCGATAATAAAGCATCCTCAGCCTGCACAGATGTGGGTACCTGGAGAAGTGCTGGTGCTGCTGTAGCTCCGCAGGAAGGACGGGAGGCAGTGCCTGGGCTGGGGCTGTGTCCTCCTCGGCTGCCTCTTCTCCTCGCTCCAGTAAAGCCATGTCTGTGTCCTCAGGCTTGCCCCTGCAGGCTGGCGTTGCTGCCGGCTCTGTGTGCATTTTGGGGGTTCCTCTCAAGTGCACGCACCCATGGTGCTCCCTGAGCTTGGGTAGTGTCTGATGGGTTTGTGTCCTCTGCTCTTCAGCATCATCTGGCATTTCCTCTGACTCCTCCTGGGAGGGGCTCTCGGAGCGCTGGGCCATCCCAGTCCTCTCTCCACGGGCCACAGAGGTGTGACAGATCTTATAATCCTTTTCTTTTAACTGGTTTTTAAAAACCCTGGTTCTAATGAAAATTTTCCACTTGGTTCTTTTCTCCTGCAAAGAAGTTTTGGAAGAAAAAGATGTGCCAGGGAGACAGAATTACATCTTTTGCCTCCTGCCATCCCCCCAGTGTTGAGAGGAGCCAGCTTCCCAGCTCACAGCACCCTGGGGCACTTGGGTGTTTGTCTTTCTGAGCTGTAGGAGGCACTGGCTGCTGCTGCCAGGAGGTTGGGAGCACACCGCTGAAACCAGAGAATAGATTCTGGTATAAACTAACAAAAGAGAAGGAAGCCTTAGTGCAGGGGAGCTGCACGGAGGCAGCTAGGGGCTGGGGACACCGGTGTCACCTCTCCCACCAGGCAGCATGGAGCACGTCAGACACTGGGCCATGCTGGCTTTATAACCCTTCTTCCTATAAATGCCCCCTGCCAGGAGGGAGGGTGACACAGACCCCTTCTCCTCCTCATGCCTGCCAGAGCAGAGGGATGAACTTGCTGTGAAAACGCAAGCAGCAAGGAGCCAAGCCATGGCACGTGTCTGAGTGGAAACCTCCTGAAGCTCCGAAGAGCCCAGAGGCTGCTTGGCACCCAGAGCTCAGCCCAGCAGCAGCGAGGTCCTGCAGCCATCTACGATGTGTGAGATACGCTGAGCTGTAACCCCGGCTGCGTAGGAGCCCCCGCTGGGCTCCATAATTTATATGCATATGAGTCTGTATATATTTCCATGAGTGCTGCATCTCCCAGTGAATAAGGATAACTATGTGCAACTGCAAATAAAAGAGCGGAGTGAATCATTCATCATGGATTATTGGTAGGATTAATTTTACCTCTTTTTCTGTTCTCAGGATGCCCACAAGCCCCCCTGAATTTATTTTCCCTCTTTTATTAAATATTTTTGAAGACGAAGTAGATTAAAGCCACGTAATTTTTCTCCTCTTTGCTTGGCTGAATGAGATGTTTGCAGTCAGGTTAACTGCTGCAAATTCTCCTGGAAAGCAAGTGTCTTCTCTTCTGGCGTTTGAACCTGGAGGCTTCAAAATCTTTCCCCCTGAATGTTCACATATGTAAGGTTCAGTCACGGGGATCTAAGAGGAAAACGAGCACCAGACAGGGGGACAAGCAGAAACGGAGGGGTTTCACGAGGTAGCTGAAGGAATGAGTGCCAGCTGTGTCAGGCAGGGCTGAGGCAGGGCTGTGCTCAGCTGCCGGGGTGGTGGGGGGAAGCACGGTGCGAGCTCGGCTTGAAGGGTCCAATGCACAGGCATCAGGAGGCTGTTCAAGCTCCTCTTTCCGTCAACAAGGAGAAATCAGCTCCTCTGTGGACTCTTAAGGCAAAGTCCTGAGCCTCTGTGCTGCCTGGGCTGGCCTTCCAGGCACACTGCAAGGATGAACAAACCCAAGTCTGCCCAGGGCTGGGTACCAATGGTGCTGAAGGACCTCTGAAGGGCAGAGGGCAGAGATGGCCTCTGCCAGCAGTCAGCAGGTTGCACCCTTAACCATTCCTAGTGGAGCAAGGACACCTTCCTCTGGTAGGGCTCTCCAGTGGCTTTCCATGTGGTATCGGTGTGAGATCTCAGCAACACATACTCACGACATCAGAGCGTGTCCCAGCACATTTCAGTCATGAGCCAGCAGAGCAATCCTGGGCTTACCTGTCCTGCCCGAGCAGGGAGGAGGTCAGCGTGGATCAGGTCGTCCTCTGCCATTTCTCACGTGCATTCTTTTTGGGTAGAGCAACTGCCTGGAAGCAGAACCTGCTCTTCACAGATTTGAAGCCCAACGCGTGGTCGAGCGAAGCCAGGACGGGGCTCTCCAGCAGCTTTGGCAAATGCTGGATGATGCTCGGTCCTGCATGTGCTTTACGCCAAGAGCTTGGTAACCCCAGTGGCCTTCAGTCAAACTGTCCACGTGCAGAAAGTTAACCTGGCTCTGTTTCCTACGCTGGAGCAGTCGAAATTCAGCTACACAGCAGCAGCAGCCTGCCAGGTCCTCCAATGTTCTTGCCTCTCAGATGACTTTTCTTTGCACACACAGACTTCTGCTTGCACGTGAAGACGGCAGCATCAACGTCTGTGAGCATCACACGCAAAGTGCTGCATCCCCTGGGAATCAAACACTCATTCAAACCAATCTGATTCACGCTGCTTTTGCACGTCAGCTCTTCTCCAGACAGGATGCTGCTGATACTGTCTGCAGGCATTTGTATGTCCCATTATTCAGTGTGACAAGCACGACCTGTTGTGTTTCAGTGTGGCTTCCCCTTGGCCAGCCACACACCGTCCAGCACCACCTCGGATGACTTTCCACAAACAGGCCAACAATTGTTCCCTTGCAGATGGCTGTGAACTGTGCTGGGGACCACGGCTGCAGTTTCCATGGCAGCGTGTAGATGATCCCACTTGTTAGCAGCCCTACTATTAAAATACAAACAAAAATAAACCCGGAGAGTGACTTTTTCCTTCCCACTCCTTGGCCTTTGGGGAGCCTTCACCCTCTACTCCGTGCTGGAAACCTCAGAATGCCGTTGTGGCTTTTCCCACCGCGTTTCCCAGGGCTGCTGGAGCTGCATGAACACTGGCAGTGGTGTGTGGGGCATCACAGGCCGACGCCGCGCTGCACAGCCTCAGAAACACAGCCGGGTCGGCTCAGGTCAGCGATGAGATGGGAGCTCACTGGGGTCATGGCCACTTTGCAAGTGGGAGGCTGGTCCTGGCAGAGAGGGAAGCTGGCAGCCCCAGTGCTGCTCTGGGGTGCCCTCAGCTCCTTCAGGAAGGAAAACCGAGGCCTCTCTTGGAGATGGAGAATCTGTTTCCCAAGTCCTTTACTTGCTTAGCAGAGCAGCGTTATTTCTGACTAGTAAATCCCTATCAAAAATCTTCAAAAACAAAAGAAAAAAGGAGGCTTCTTTAGTCAGGGCCGTTCAAAGAGAGAACAGACTGGAGCCTGCAGGTGGTTCTGGCCGTTGCAGGCTGGATGAGAGCACAGTTATGGCCAATCTTCACCCAAGGGCAGCTGGTGCCTGAGCCTGCAGCCACCCCCTGTGCCCCGGCAGCCGCGATGGCTGGCACTTCCCAGGATGTTTTTTTCAAAGACAGTGGTGATCGCTTTTGTGCTTCCAGGATGACACTCGGTGATTTGCTGCAGCTCAGCACAACAGAAGTTCAACCAGAGCTGCCCATCTCAGAGCTGTGATACCCATTTGTCTTGCCCAAAACGGACACGTGGCTAGTCTTGCTCCATGGCTAGGATGGAAAGCCACGGCTGGGATTTGCAGAACTAGCCTGGGGTCTAATAAATACAGAAGACAATTAAGTATTTTCACTTCCAAGAAACAAATACGAAACAAATTTAACTCACTTGTTGTGCCACGTTTAACCTTCAGCCCTTTTCACTTCTCCTTCCTGCAGTTTCCATGCTGGTTTTGGCAAAATACACTGCAACATTCACACAGCCTTGGAGGGAAATTCGTTATGTGGCTTCCCAAACACTTAGCTTAGCAGATATTTTAAGCTAAGCAACGGGAATGGGAGGCCAGGCCGGGCACAGGGGTGGAAGGGCTCAGCAAGAGAAAATCGCCTTTCACCATCGGCAGCTGCTGTGCTTCCTCTTCGAGGCCACACACAGTGAATTATTTGCGTGGCACAGTTTCCAGGGTAAAAAAAAAAAAAAAGAGAGAGAGAAAATAGAAGAAAGGAAAGAAATAGCTGCCTCTGGTCCAGCCACAGCAGCCTAAAGCATCGCAGCAGTATTCAGCCTGGTTATTGTAGTGCTTGGGGAATAAAAGTGGCCCATCTAAACCCACACCTTATCTCTATAGTGGCTACTAGTGGCTACCTAAGGAAGAGGTTAAGAGGGAGTGGGGGAGTTGGGCATGTAGGCTCAGGCACGCTGTGTCCCCAGGACACTCTCCAGGCCTCCAACGATCTGTGGTTAAAGAAGTCCTCAACCAGAGAGGACACCGCTGCCTCAATTAATTGCTCCTCCATTAATTCCTCCTACCACATTACAAACACATTTTTGGCGTCTGGCAGCAAGGGGTTCCTGCATTAATTACCCCTTGTGTGAAGCGCTCTTCTGGGTATCTGGAGTCTACCACACGCCTGGTTCAGCTGATGCTTTCTACTCCTTGTGTGGAAAGAAGCAGGGAACGGTCCTTTCCTGCTCACGTAAACACACAGGCGCTCCCAGGGGCCCCTCCTGAAGCTAATGCTTTAATATGCACTAATGTTCCTGTTTCCTTCGGCACTGCTTGCACAAGATGTGGAGATCTTGACAGCTCTAAGAGCCTATAAACAGGTATATGTCTTAGTTGGAGAGGCAGGAGCTGCTTATGCAGGTAGTTAAAAAGCAGTATTAGTAGCAGGCCTGCCTACACGCTCCAAGGAAGCACTCTTAGGAGCTTGTCCTACCAACCAACCATCAAACCCTCCTGTCTAACGTTTTCTTTTCAATGATTCATTTCTCCCAACCTGCACATGAAGGTGTGAGCTGCACACCTCTGTTCCCTGCAATGCACCCTGAGGAGCAGGTCTCCTTTCCTTTAAACGTTACCTGCTCAGCATCGTCTGCTGCAAGGGCTGCTGCAGGCACCTTCCCACCTGCTGCAGGCACCTTCCCACCCGCTGCAGGCACCTTCTGGGCTGCTGCAGGCACCTTCCCACCCGCTGCAGGCACCTTCCCAGCCTCTGGGCTCTTCCCTCAGCACTGACTGACCTGCCTCTTCCCCACAGCACAGGGCAAGATATTCCCTTCCCATGAGTGGACCATGGGGAGGAATGACCCCATTGCTTTCAAGGCAGAGTGGCCTGTGGAGGTGGGGTTGGAAGGAGGGGTGGTATGAGATGAGCACAGGACCTGAGTAAACGCAGAGGGGCTCCAGTGTGTCTGCAGCATCTCATGTGAAAGCCACCAGCCCCTGACCTTTGATGGACCCAAGCCATGGCTGCTCAACTCCCAGATCCCAAGTTCTCCCTCTTCCCAAACGCACCACACTGAGGGCACTTCAGCAGCAGCAGTAGCTCCCTTCAGTCTCCACCAGGATGGCAAAGGGCCCACAGGAAGGTTGCACCCCCTGTCACCCATGGCTGCCCCACAAAAAGGCATCCCCAGCGCAGTGCCCTGGGCTGTACTCATCCTCCAGCCGGTCTCTGCGGGCAGGGAGCTGAACAGTGGTGGCACCCATGGGGACAGCTGAGCATGGGACAGACCAGGATCTTCCCGACACCCCTTGCCCTGCAATGGCAGATCTGCCAACCTGTGGTGTCACTCAGGCCATGACCACCGTCGTATCATTTTTAGAGGAACCACGGAGGCTGCTGAAAATTGGTGCCCAGCCTCCTGCGGTTGCTCCAGGCCAGGGGCCAGGGCAGCCTTGACAGCTTTTATCCGTGTGAAACAACAATGCCATCCAGTGGCTGGCGTGCACTGCTCCCCTCGCACGGCACCGCAGCCGGCACAGCCTCCACCTGCCTCGATTTTGTTTTTTTTATTTTTGGCATGCTACCTCGTCTCAAAATAAATACTCTCCAGACTTAAATACAGTCAATCTCCTTGCGTGCCCAAGTGCTGTCCCACCAGCACACACACCAAGCAGAGCTGCCCCGTTCCCGCGTGGCCCCGTCCCCACGTGCTGCCCTGCACCCACACTGTGCCCACTCGCTCGCAGAGTGGCAGGGGACACTTGGCACCGCCAACTGTTGCATTTAGAGTAAATACTGATTTGGAAAAGAGTCTGGAGTCCAGCTTAATGCTCACCCTTTCATGTGTCCAGCTCTAACGCTCACCTCGTCCGTGTCCCAGGTTTTTTTAGGAGTCTGCTTGTCAACTCTTCTCTGCTGTCTTTTCATTGATATTGAAGTATTCTTGGGCAAGCAGCCTGCAAAGGAGGAGACAATAACAATACATCAGAGATAGAAAATTTGGTGGTGTCTCTGGAATCTCTCAAAATCCTTGTCCTGCTCAGGTGGACCATGATCATCTCTTTTTAACATTGGCTTTGTCCCTGGAGGAGGACTCCAGGAGAGTCCCCTGGGCTATTCGTGCAGTTGAGCATCCAATCTCCTCTACAGTTTGCTTCCTTAATTATTTTTAATCTTGACTATTATCGTTGTTGTTATTATTATTACTAACAAGTACTTCAAACTCTCAAAGGACATGATAACGTGCACTAATTAGCCAGCCAGATGGCGGCTGCCGAGAAGGCAGCGCGGAAGCTGGCATTCCCCGGGCCGCAGTGCGTGTCTGTGTCCATGTCAGCCCCCCTCCCCTCCCGTCCCCTCCTCGCTTTCCTCACTCCCACCGGCACAGTCTTCCCCACTTGGACTGTTCAAACCCTAATTGCCAGCAGCTGAGCCAGTTCATTAGCTAATGAACTCAGGTGGCCGGCCAGTTCGTGTCCTCTCCTCGGGAGTTGCTCTGGCTGTGCTAGACCAGCAGAGCTCTGCTCTTCCCTCATTCTCTCTGACCTTTATTTTTCCAAACTCCCATCACACGGATGGTTTTCCTCGGTGGGTTACTCTTCCCCTAACACACCGTACCCAGCTGGGTACAGGCCCATGGCCACCACGACACACCCACACCACAGTCTGGCAACTACTTTCCTCTTTGCTGAACAATCCCTGGGGAAGTGGTGATGTTTGACGTTTCGAGCCAGGGCAGGGGTAGGGGTACACCATAGACCTCCCTTTATCCACCTGGGCCCTCAGGAGATGCTTGTTGCCCAACTGAGATGCCTGCCAAGGCCAGCCCAGCCCCAGTGCTTTGGGAGAGTGTTGCAGGATCCCCTGCTGAGGTCTGCAGCACCTCAGGGTCTGCAGCTCAGCCTGCCCAGGGCAGCGAGCAGCACAAGCCCTTATCATCTCAGCAGTCCTCGCAGGTCAGGCTGCAGCCCAGGGAACCACCGCCTTTAAAAGAAGCCACAAGAACGTTTTTAGTCACAGTCATCATTTCTGCATGGAGCCAGAAGAACTGTAGAGCTGATTTCCCCAGAAAGATCTCCTAAGAGTTAGCGAGATGTGAGCCTTTAAGTGACTAATAACATGTCAAGCAGAGCACCCACTTGCAAAGAGGAGGGAGCATCACCAGGTGAGGGGGAGATTGTCATTTCCTGGGAAATGACTGAGGGTAACTGTATTTGTCACTAAAGAGCCTTGACTGGGCAGCACAGGACACTGGCCTTGCCGTGACAAGTAAAATAGAGGTGCTTTGATAAGCCTCCTCTCCCTGATGGACTTTCTGATTAAAAGGCAGAAAATGATCAGGCACAAAGTGGAGCAAATTGACTCCATCCAATTCCTCTCCAGGCAAGGATGAAAAAAGGGCAAAGAGTAGAGCTAGTTCAATAGCAAACCAGCAATTGCAGAAAGATTTCCCAGTCCCCAGGCTGACTTTGCTGTTCTGTAGGAGGTCACAGAGACCAGCAGCTACTGCTACTTGTGAGTATCCTGGACACTGCAAGAATTTTGCCCAAAGTTCCCTCTTCAGCTGAATTCATCTCTGTCCTTCCTCCTTTTCTATCCCTCCCAAGAGCCGACAGCTTCTCCCTTTGGAGTGGCATTGGTCCCTATGGGAATCAGGATGTACCCGTTACCACTGGAGAGGGGTGATGGCACAGCTTTCCCTTTCAGGGGTGTATGAGGGCACCCTATCCCTAACTGCAGCCAGCCTGGGCTGAGCAATGAGCTGGGATCTCCAGAGCATGTCCAGTTAACCTCTCTGCTTTTGGCACACCTCAGGTGGGAAGAAACTCCTGTCCTCTCTCTTCATCAGTGCCACAGGATCCTACCATCCCCATTTACTTCTGCATAGCCTGAGTGAGGTGAGATCATTCTCCCCATGCCTCTCTTTCTAAAGTAGCCATCTTCCAATTTGTAGCTACAATTACCTGCATGCGTCCAATTACCTGCTAATTTGTCCAGGCAAATGGTTGTTGAGTGCTCAGAAAAGCATCTAGCATGGGGTGTATAACACAAAGGCTGTTACTAGGCCTGCAGAAGAGCCCGCAGGCTCTTTGCACCATTTACTCCCCAGCCACCCCTTGGGGATACCTAAATTAGATTTGTGTCCCCCCTATTTGATAGCTGGGGATAAAAACAAGCTCCCTCCAAGGGCTCTGAACTCCCCCCTAGAGAAACATCTCCATGTCTGGAGAAACACCTCGTCTTTATCAGCAGGGCTCGAGAGGATGAATTTCCATTGTGTGTCTAAAATTGGAGGATGTGGCTGTGGATGGATTGTGGATGGGTTGGAGGACGTGCCCCAGACGTCGCCGCTGCTGGGACATGGGAAGCAGGAAGATGCTGCCAGGGCTGGCTCCCCCAGTAGACACAGGGACACGTTTCTCAACCTCTCCAGGAAGCTGCTCTGCTTCTTTAGACATGAATGTTAATCACTCATGCAACTGCCCTTATCGCTCCAGGTGCTGCTGAGATAAGAGGTGCTACTCATGCTGTTAATGTAAATCTGCTCTCCTTTGGAGGAGAGGCTGTTTGTAAGCAGGGAAGAAGAGGACTGCTGGGAGCCCAGAGGCTGCTGACAGACAGCTGTCACCCCAGCTTCTCCAGGGCTCCCAGGGGTACTTGGTGGCTGATTAAACCGACGATATGGAGTCATATCATTAAAAAAGACCAAAACATCCTGTTTTCACAAGAACATCACTGAGAAAAGTTCCATCTCTTAGATTCACTGTGGAAAAAACAAATTGATCACATTCCCAGGCTAGTAATATGGGGGATTTTGCATTTCAAAAGCTACTGTGTCTCTTCCCCTTGCTTTTCCTGGCCATCAAAAATCTGGAAATGCTACCAAAAATGTCACTTGCAAAGCTGTCTTGTTTGACCCTGGCAGCTTCCTTCAGGGTCATGAATCTCATCGCTTCTGTTTTACAGCAGGTGGAGGGAGGGAAGGAACTCAGTGCAAAGAGGGTTTCGATGCTCAGTGATTCACCAAGGATGGAGCAGGGAACAATGTGCTGTGGTCCTGTCCTCCTTCCCCAGGCTCCCATCTTCAGGCTGCTCCACCTCTGCAGCCTTTGTAGCAGGGTCATCCTGAGGTGTTTGGAGACATGGGGGCCAGAGGCTCTTTTCCATGTGACTGTAGCAGGAAAAGACCCCAGGCTTTGCTGGCAAATTATCATAGCCCTGTCATACTGAAAGCTGTGCCTGGGGAACCAGCGTTGGAAATATGGGGCCTGGAAACGATGCAGCAGTGTGGGGCCTGGATGAACACCTACAAGGTTGGCATGTAAGTGTGTATCCGGGCTGGTGTGCCCATGTATCCACACCTGTGCACACTGCTAGCTCGATGAAGGCACCATCCTCTGCCAGAACATCATTTGTTTGATTGCACAACAGAAATCACACTCAGCCTTTGGCCTGCAGTTATCACAACTGGAAGGAGACTATGTCCAGGAGGAAATGTCTGTGAAAGCAGGCTATTGCTTAAGACAAGAACTTTACAGTCCCCCAGAGCAATCTTCAAAGAAAAGAGTAAGTGTGGAAACCACTTCTTAAGCAGACATGTGGAACTCAGGTTAGTAGTAAACTTGGTGCATGTGATAAAAACTTGGCACGCCTAGTGCAACAGTCAGGAGCAGAGAAGACCTGTCCTCCTACCTCTCCGTCTTCCCCTTGAGCCCACAGCTCATGCAGGGTGCCTGGGGACAAGCCCTGTGGCTCCAGGCCAGGCTCTGCCCCAGCTCTGCACACAGCTTTGGAGACACTTGCCCACAATCACCACCTGATGTTTGCAGCTCGGATTTTTCTTTCATATTGCCAGGGCATCATCCGTGATGGTACCTCCACTCCAGACACTCACACAGCACCCAGGACACTTTGTACTAGATGGCAGAAGTGAGCAGCAGAAAAAGATTTTTATCCAGTGGCACAGGAAGGGGTTTCTGATGTGGCTATCCCATGACTTTGAATGTTTTAGACAAGGATCGAAGCTCATGGGTTCATGTCCCTCACTCAGTGGAAGAACTTGGAAGCTGAAATGAACATGTCAAAGCAAAGCCTTTCTTCTGAGAAACGTAAGTAGAAATATGGCACAGCAAACCCATAAAGCAATCCAGAGCAGCAAGCTCTTAGATGAAGACACTGACACCCACACGACTCAGCCTGGCAAGCTCCAGGGGAGCGAGGGAAGAAGGGGTGCCCAGCAGAGTCCCTGGATTGTGCTGAACCTCTCAGAAGCTTTTCATCTGCAGATGGACTACATTAGCCCAAGTCATTCTCCAGGGATTCCTTTGTCACCAGGCTATCTCCAGTAAGGCATTAATGCTGGCCCTTTTTTTTTTTTTTTTTTTTTTTTTCTTTTTGAGGACATCCCCTGCCAATGCCTGCAGCTCACTGCTTTCTCTTTCCAACTCAGTTTTGTCTGCTAGGGAAAGCTTACACGGGTAAAATCTATGCACGTGCTGGCATCACACTAACTGCTTTAGTGCGGTTATAGATCCACAGAGGCAACTTCTTGTCATTATACAGAGTGTGTGTTTCCAGGAGCGGGCGATGGAAGCGAGGAGCACAGCCCTCCATGCAGCAATCAGTGTCTCGTACGCTTTCTAGAAGGGGAAGCAAACACCCATCAGCCACGACAACCTTTATTCCTTAAACTTCCCCAGAGGGAGCATTTCAAAGCATCAAAAGGATTTAAACCTGTCCGGCTGCTGCTGAGGCATAATTAACAGTTGCACAGTCAGCTCCAACTGCAGCTGACAAAGCCTTAGCAGCAATCCTCTATTTATCACACTCCTGGAGTATTTATAGATCCACAGCAAGGCAGGGGGGAAGACAGAGAAGGAGAATAACAGGTGAGCTGCTTACCAGGAGGGATAACATTTGCTTTCAGCTGCATGGCATTTCCACAGCCCCTGGTGAAGCTTTAGGGGACAGGCAAGCAAGAGGCCCTGGGGTGCAGCCTCTCAGGGACGCAGCAGCAGGTCCTTTTGGGTGGGAGATGCGATGCTTCAGTCCCCAGCTGAGTTGTTGAGCAACAGGAGGACTTGGGCTGGGGGCAGATGAGTGCTCTGTGCCCTCACCAGAAGCCTTTCATCACTGGGAATTGGCCCACAGTTGTCATGGTCCCTTCCTGCTCTCATCTGGCTCCACCAGGTGATGTAGGTGGTGAGAGGCCAGCCTGATCTCCCACGACACTGCTTATAAACTGGCCTTGGACTGTGGCATTTGTCTTTCCTCATCTCTTCTCCATGCCATTTACAACGTAGGGCCTTCTCCTAGGAACTGATACAAAAATAGCAGTGATCCTTGAGCTACCTTTGCAATCTGTGGGGAACAGAGAAACGCTGGCTCACCAGGATGTTTGACTTGTGGGCTGGAAGGCAATGCCGTAGCTGATGGGCTGGGAGATCTGGGCAAGCAGCCTGCGCAAGGACCGCCAGAGAGATCCCAGCTGCTCTGGGCTGAAGGAGAGAAAAGCAGGTTGCCACCTCATTTCTCCTTTCCCAGGGAAGCCATCTCATAAAACTGCTGGGTATCTTTTTAGCATTTTCACAGCTCTCGCAGCTCTGAGAGAAACCACTCACCAAAAAAAGCCATTTCCCGTTGCAGAGGGCTGTGGGAACCACTGCTCTGAGAGTAATCTCATCTGTGCTAGCTTGCACCAGGCTGTGCCCAGGAATTATCAGCACTGGTTTTATTTCCTGCTGGGGCTTTATGACGCCACTGAGAACATAAATGCATCTAAAGTCTAACTAAAACAATTTAACGGTCTTGTGAAGAAAATTACGGCAATGCTATGCCAAAGGGGAAGGCAGGTCACAATCCTTGCAGGTAACAAGGCTTTTCTTCTCTACTGCCTTGTTGATTCTCTTCTGTTCCAACACAAAATTGCCCCATTACTCATTGCTCCATAGCTGATGCAACCTCCCTGGGGAGCCGCCTCACGCTGCCATGGCCTGGGAGGACCCTTGGAGAGAGGTGCTGCAGCACCTGAGAGGTGCACCCAGGGCACACCAAGCACTGGCCTGTCCACCCAGCCCTGCAGGTCTTGTACTGGCCTCTCAGTCAATCCAGCTTCATCTGACACTTACAACCTTGCTCCAAGGACCTGCAAGCAGCTGGGCACTCTGTGCTCTTTAATCTGTTTGAATCAGCCTCTTGACCNCCCGGGGAGGGCACGGAGCCCCGGAGACTGGAAGCGGCGGGTCGGTGTGTTCATCGCGGCTCACTCGTGCCCCCCAGTGCCCACAAGAGTAGACGTGTCCGTGCAAGACAGTCCCCTGTCCCCAATCCTTTGGGCCCCCCCCGCACCTGGTGCTGGCCATCCATCAGAGTCTTCCTTTTTTATTTATTTTTTGCACGCTCTGACTGTATGTACACCCCAAGCCCATCCCCATTAGAAGTCGTTCCCCGCACACGAGGGCTAGGAAGACATCTGGAAGTTCAAGTCTTTGGGGTCCGGGAGAGCATCCTCGCTCTCCTCCTGCTGCACGTGGTACCACCGCTCCGCAAACCGCACCGCATCGTGGACGCTGTGGAAGGCCAACTGACCACCACCGTCTGTCCCACCAGCCCAGCCTCCCTCCCGGAGCCGGTGGCGGATGGAGGGGTTGCAGTTGGCCAGCAGGACCTGGACGCCAATCTCCTTATAGTCACGACGTGTCTCCTTTAGCACAGAGAGACCCACAGTATCTATGAACTGCATTGCCCCGCAGTCAAGGATTAAGGTGTGCATATCTACGGAAGGAGGACAGGTATCCGCTGGAGGCTTCTCGGTCCTCTTCTTGGCCTGTTTCAGGCAGCCAAACCTAGTGCCAAAAAAGCTCTTGCTGTTGCCTGTGTCTGCATTCGCCTGGGCCTCCCCCCTTTGGTGCTTAGCAGCCAGCAGGATAGGATTTACCCCAGTTTTCTGGTAAAGAACAGCCTTGAAATAGTCCTTGTTGGCATAGTAGAGGGATGACTCGAAGCGGAAGATTTTGATGTTGGCAATGCTGCTGAGCTGCTTGTAAGTGGACTGGTCCTCATAGATTTCCGTGTTGCTGACCTTGCCCAGGAGCATGGCCCTGGGTCTCTGAGTGCGGAAGATGATACAGAGCAGAGCAAAACAGACGCCCACGAGAAGCCCAGTCTCTGTGGTGATCAGCGTGGAGGACAGCAAGGTTGTCCACCACACCACCGTGTCCAGCTTGCTGAGCCGCCACATGCTGGGGGTGTCACGGAACTTCCTCAGCCCCCCCTGCAGGTTGGCAATGGTGACCACCCCGAGGATGGAGGTCTGCAGCGAGTAGAAGAGCGGAGCGATCCACAGCAGCACTAGCAGCAGCACCAGGGAGGTGACCAGGCCAGAGACCTGGGTCTGGGTCCCTGTGGACTCCTTCAGCAGAGTCTTGCTCAGAGCTGCAGAGCCGGCAAAGCAGTAGAAGAAAGAAGGGACCAGGTTGCACATGCCAATGGCAATCATCTCTTGGTTGGCACGGACAGCGTAGCCATGCTTTTTGCCAAAGATTTCTGCCAGGGAGACAGTCATGGCAAAACCAATAACAGCAATGGGCAGAGCATCAACTGCCAGGCTGGAAAACAGGTTTATATCTGGTAGAGTGGGTTTCCTGAAGCCAGTGGGGATATTCCCACAAACAGCAGACTTGTATCGCTCTTCAAAGTTAAAGTAGTAAGATATTACTGTGGCTACAATGACTACCAGCAGCTCTATGGGGAACGGGGCCTTCATCTTCTCCTTATACTGGTCATTGATCTCTTTGACAGGCACTATGACGGCCAAAGCAACCAGACTAGTAGCCAGGTCACAGATGTTGGTGTTCTGGATGTATCTGAAAAGGTCCACCCACGTCAGGATGAAGGACCCCACCCCTTCATGACGAGGGATTTTCAGTCCCAGGAGATACTTCATCTGGGAGGTGATAATGGTGAGGCTGGAGCCGGTCACAAAGCCACTGAGGAGAGGTTCTGACAGGTAGACAGCCACAAAGCCCAGCTGTAAAACCCCCAGCAGGATCTGAAAAGCAAGCCAGCCATACCTTTAGCATCGATGAGAAGGGCTGGAAGAGGTGGCTGGCAATTTATGATGTCAGTTTGCTCCCACTTCAGCAGCTCTGGCTATTCTGTCTGCTGAGCATGCAGTATGAGGCAGTGGGCTTTGTCTTCAGTAGTTAATCTGGGGTATGATAAACTAAAGAGACCCACCTATAACACTCATCCGTGCCTAGAGATGCCATACAAAGAAGCCTACAAGGTCCCTGCTGCTGTCTCCTTACAAGCAATAGGAGCGCACAGTTAACATTGAAAGTCCATGCAGCAGCCCCATCACAGCAGCTTTGAGCATCACCCGGTGGCATAAAACTGGTGTGATGCACTCAATTTTAGTGAAAGAGCCTGAAGTTGTTCAGTGACAGCTAGGCCCAGGCAGTGGGGACATTGTCAGGGAGCGTGGCCTTTGAAGGAGCCTCGCTGATGGCAGGGTCCTTGAGGGTTGGTCTTGCCAGCCCCAAAACTGCTCTAACCTGCACCAGGAGCCAGCCCAGCTCCAGGACTGGGGTGGTGGGAAGGTGGTTCACAGTTCCTTCTCCTCCCTTGCTGCATGTGATCCTAAGGATGTTTCAGGCACATCCAAGGATCCAGCCTGTCACATGGAGGGAAAAAAAAATCCCACATTCATCTGTGTTTGGGGGTTTCTAAATCACTGCATTTGATTCAAGGATGTCAGGGTCTAGTCATATCAGAAAAGGTTTCTCATGACTTGTAAGTCTGAACCAAGACTGGAGCTTAGAGATGTTTAGCTCGCAGAAGTTCCTAGCAGGGAAAAAGGGAGGGAACAGCACAACCGTGAACATTTGTACCTGGTAAAGACCGACCAGAAAGCTTAAGGAAAGGGCCACAGTGATGGCGTAGCAGCTCCTGTCACAGGCACCCGTCCCATTTCTGATGGAGGTGGAGTTGCCCACCAGTGAAGAGCCAGCATTGTTGTCACTGTACCCTGCTAGCTGGAGGTGCCGGTTCACAGACTGCCCAATCATCAGGCACAGGACACCGAAGGAGCCCACGAAGTTATGGCGCGAAGTGGCCATAGCAACGTAGATGATATTGCAGAAGAAGTTGGTGTAGATTCCATAGATGGGATCCTGGTTGGCTAAGAGGGAGTAGGAGATGGACTGAGGGATGGCAACTATCCCCACTAGGAGCCCAGATATGACATCCCCAAGCAACTGTGTCTTTATGTTGTAACGGGGAAGCCAGTCCAGCACTGGGAACAGCCGACAGAAGAAGGTGATGATGGTTTGACGATCGCATGTGCAGATCTCTCTGGCTTTCTTTCGGATGAGTTCCTTGGTGCTGAAGTCTGCAGGCTCATACTCCTCCAATTTGACATACATGAAATTGGCAGGAGTCTCTTCTGGCGTTAGGGAGCCCACTGCGTCTTTGCTCTGTCCTGACTTCTGGCTCGATGTCTCCTCCATTGCACCAGGAGAGCTAAGGCAGGAGAGCAGGCAGCCATGAAGTGTTGCAGTCATGTACATAATGTGCTTTGCTTAGCTCCAGGGCCCATGGAGATTGCATAGATAAATAAATAAAGGAAAATAACCTCAGACAAATCAAACAGCAAATCACTTCCCCATGGTGCCAGTTGATCTGTTTGTTTTCAGTTACGGGTCTGATCAACCACAGCCCTGAGACTGCAGTTTATATTGCATTCATCCTGGCACAGATGCTCGCATCAGGGATGGAACTACATCCCCCTGTGCTCCTTCCTAGCACACCTCTTGTTCTGAAACTGAGCAGTGGGATGGAGTAAGATCAGACATTATTATTTCACTGAAACTGAAACCTCTTCAGGAAGCCTACATTTCTTGATGACACTTCCACTTAAGCAAGAACTACTTTGGAAACTTTGAGATATTCCAAATGATGCTTTACGAATGTAACATGTGGACAAGGGAGGTCATTTGCAAAATAACTTTGCCTTTAACATCTGAAAAACTTGAATGACATTGTTGGCTTGCATCAAACAGGCCCATCGCAGGGGCTCCTATCTGCAGAACAAAAGCATCCTACTCTTTCAGTCTGGTTAAGTAACATATTCACTTTCCAGAGCTATTCCTAAGTTTTTCAGTCAAAATACAGCTGCAACAAAACATACTTTTTTTGCCAAAACTGAATGACACACACAGAGAAAAAAAAAAATCTCCTGAGAGGAGACCTAGAGTGGCTGCAGTCAGAAACTGAGCTGGGATGATGAGAATTCCCACTCCCCTGCCCCACGCTTCATTTCAATCACTGGTCCCAACCCAAATCTCTTACCTCTGGCTGCAGGGAGATACTGGGTGTTTTCTCACTACCTGGAGCTTATCCCTGGCAGACAGACCTGTCCCCTCTTCCTTCCTTCTGGACCATGTGCCGCTTCCCTTGAGAAGAGATCTGAGTTATTCAGCCAAGCCATCGGCCCTTTTATCTCACTCCAGCTGATGAAGATGGTGCAGCCGGCCAAACAGAGCTGTATTTTGAAAACAAACATCGTTCTGGGAGAGTATTTTTGATGAAAACTTGTTCTGGCCATTAAGAATGATTGAAGAGGTTTAGAGAAGTGCTCCTGCCAGATAACAGTATTGCTGGCATCTGGAGATGTGTTTGCTAAACACGGGGAACAATGCAAAGAAATCTTCCTGGCTGTGTGATTGCTCTGCCCCTCCCTGAACTGAGAGAGCATCCTTGCCTGAGTCCTGCTGGGTTTCTCTGCTCAGGTTTTCACCTATTATGGACAAACTTTTGTTCGAAAAAAAAACCCAAAAAAGCAAAACTGGTTCCAGAATGACTTCTGTTTCCCAGCCAGACTGTGCTCACCCGCTCCCAGAGCCAGATACCCGGGCTGTGCCGGGGCAGCGAAAAAGAGTTCTGCCCAGACAGCAAAGGTGGGATGACATGGGTTATTTCTAGGTAGACAGAAGAACTCAATACGTGTCAAATCTTGCACATCCACATTTTGCACGTGCCTTTTAGGAGCAAGCACAATTATTTTTTTAGCACAAATAACAAGAGATTTTCCTTGGCAGAAGTAAGCACAATTTGGTAAAGTGCAGGGTTGCATTCTTTTTGTAGATAAAGGTGAACAATTGCATTAGCGGCCAGGAAAAAAGGTAATGTCTTATCATCCTGAATTGAAACAGCAACCCCGTAAATATCAGCTGTAACTGCTGTGCCCTTGTGATCCCTGCCAACAACCTGCCTCAGACCTCCCAGCACATGCTCCCGCTCACCTCCTTCTCCACTCTTTTCCATCTCTTTTCCATCGACCTAGTCTCTAACATTTTGCTGGATGTGCCATTGCCCCATGGAGCAGGACAAACACCTAGCAGGGAGGCAGCTCGGCCCCTGCCTCTGCTCCTGGCACTGACTTGTGTGCTGGGCTTGGGGAGGGGGCTGAGAGCCCATGGCGTTCAGAGAGATGGTGTGAGGTGTGGAGAGATGACATTTTCACAAGGCTTTGATTTAGATGCTGGGGAGACACCCTGAGGGAAAAGAAGGGGAAGATCAGCATTCTGAGCTACATTTATCTCATCAGTGGAAGTCTGTATCTCAGTAATTAGAAGTAAATAAATAAGAAACATCAGTACTCTCCAGCAGCAGGAAAAAATGAGAGCACATGGTAGGGGAAACAGCTGCTCAATGTATCTATCTGCTTCTGTGAATTCTTTATTCTCTGCCATTCCTCCACAGCTCATGTATTTTCAGGTACATCTGTTGATAGCTCCCCTTCCCCTTTCCTTTCTTTCAGTAACACACTGTATCTTTCCTTAGCCTTGTCATTCCTCCTGTGCCTAAAAGATCATCCCTTCATATGCTTTAATATCCTTCCTAGTTATAGCTCATTTTGTGTCTTAGCCTGTCTGATGTTGCCTCTACTCACTTGTTTTCCTTTTCCATCTTCTTCCTTAGAAAATGACCCAAATTTCCATTTTCTGTATGATTCTTTCATCTTGAAATTCAGTCAGTGAAGAACCAGTGAGTCAGTCATTGAAGAGCTGGCCAGGCCCACCCTTTAAGTTGACTTGTTTCCTGGGATAAAACACACCTGAGCACAATCCATCTTCGGGTTTTGATCTTTTGATCATTGATTTCCAGTTCTGGATCTCTGATTTGTCCACCATGGAAATGGGACAAAGCACTTTTTCCATTTGTGAGAGTATCTAGGCTACCTTTAACCTTCACTGCCGGCTGCTGCTTTTCCTTCCAACTTCCATCTTCACTTACATATTCTGGAACTCTTCTGTTTGTTATGGTTTCTGTTACCACCTGATATAGCTTGGTAAGCCTTGATATAGCCATGCTTTTCCACCTCTCCAAGGCACAGGTTTTAGTGGGCATATTTTTTCCATTCCTTCCGTCTCCATGCCTCCCCTGCCATCCTTCCCTAAAAACTGGTTCCTCCCTGTCTTGTGTGCAAATTCCCAGTTGCTTTTGTATACTCAACTTCAAAATATTCCATACTTTCCCTACAATTACGTTCTCAAGCTCCTTATCCCCATGGATTTGGTTTTCTGCACTGACCTCTTTGAAACAGCGAGCCTCCATGCTAGGGCAGTTTCTGCGTGGTCCTCTCTGTGCTGAAAATTCAGGCTGTGGGCACTGAGCAGAGTTCATTTTACGTTCTCCATCCTGACAGAACCAAGAACATATTTGGTTACACTGAACACTGTGTACATCTCTGAAATCACTTTTACTGTATGAGGTGAGGCAAGGGTGGAAACGGCAAACATTTCACATTTGCTCTAGAAAATGTACGGCAGACAGCTTAAAAAAAGAAACCCACAATGGAACTTCATGTGACCTTGAGGTGGCTAAGGCTGCCCTGCCTTCCAAATGCAAGGTCACTACAGCTAACTGCTGAAACTGTTTGTTTTCAAATGCTTCTTCAAGGGTTGTTCTTTATTGCCACTATAAACTCACCTAAACTGTTTAGCTCCTTTCCGGGCAAGGTTGGGTTGGACAGACGGTATTAACTTGACCAATGCAAGTGTAGACAGGACGTTGCCTGCCAGTAGTAACATGGCACCCTCTGCTTTTAACACAAGCAGAAAGCATGAAATCCAAATTTTTCATTTATGGCGTGGTATGTGAGCAATGTAACACCCACCTATGCAACAACTGTTGAAACCAGCTAGAAACATGGGAGTGAAAACCCAGACTCCCAGTACAAGGAAAATGCAGTAGTGGGCTATTTTGGCTTTCTGCCCTAAAGTAGAATATAATCATGAAATTGTCTGGGTCCGTGATTGTTACCCAGGCATTTTCAGCGGGTAAGTGTAGTGAATTCAAGTCTCTGCTGCTGTGTCAATGCATCACTTTTGTTTATCAGGACAAGCTGGCATCTCCAATTTCCTTTGGAACAGAGTTAACCGCACTGCGCAAGGATTTTTGATTTGCTTTAAGGCTTGTAAAAATACTTATGACCATTTGGCTTCTGGAAGACTTTCAAGTAGCATCTTGGCTCCATAAATGGGCCAGCCTGGCTTAGTACGTGGCTGCACCCTGCTGCTCCACAGTTACTTAGATCACATGCAGCTTTATTACAAAAAAGACAACTGAGCCAGGTAACGGTGCCAGGTATCTAAGAGAGATGTTCTTCCTTCCCTTCGGATTTGGGACTTGACAGTCTTTGTGGATGGCTGCTGGTTTGGTTCCACTTGGAAATGAATTTTCAATATGTAGACATCTGCAAAACACCATCTTTTTTTTTTTTTTTTAAAGGAAAAACAAGGAAAAGGAGACAAGCCCAGAACTGGTCCCACTGCTGAGATAGGGTAAAATGCAACAAAAGCATCCTAGAACAAAAAAGCTGAACAGAACTTCTCCTGTGGTTTCTTGGAAAGCAATTATTCACATTTCTGCAAGAGGTAACAGCAGAGAATGTAGAAGCAGTACATTAGGTCTTCCCAGAAAATAAAACAGTTTTTGCAGCCTCCTGTTATTCCACAGGGCAGTTAATTCTGACGTGCAGGGGTCACAGCAGAGCATGCAAGGCGAAGAGAAAGTTCTCTCCAGACATAAACACTGTGAGGGCAAGTGTTGCTCACCCTGTGACTGCACAGGGTGATGCAGTCCCACCACTCTGAAGCTTGAGAGGGACCAAGGAACCCATAAATGAATAACGATAAAGAACATTTATTTCAGCTACTGCTCGCTCCCAGCAATTAACCACGAACACAGACATGCAAGGAATGTTTTTTAGTGTATTTTGAAAGATGTAAGATGGAGGCTATGTCCTTGGAAAGAGACTCAGTATGGAGGGAGCAGATCTAGAAGGACACACTGGGTCCATCCTGCTAATGCCCTGCTACGAGTCCTTCCCCCAGCACTGACACCCACTCCTAGAAGATGGGGAAAAAGAGCACTTCCAAGCATATCAGCTAGAGGATTTGGGGAGCATTCCCAATTTTCATAAGGAGGGTGAAAATAATTCCTTGCCGACCTTTGCGGCTCTTTTTTGCTATTTTCATGTTTTTCCCTGCATGACAAATGTTCAGTGCTTATGACCCTTTTCCAAATTATCAAGCTAATAATTGAAAACGCTATAATGGCTCTGTAAACAGATTAAATTGACTACAGATGAATACAGTGGAATAAAAATGGGGAGACACGTTTCTATTTCATACTGAATTGGCATTCAGCCCAAGGTACTTGGCACCATTTCAGACCTGACCTGTGTGTGCTGCCGACGAGCCCTTCATAGCACTGAGGCTGTGCTGGTGGGATGCTCTTCCCCCTGTAGCTGTTGGCTGGCTCACGGGGGCACCCTATTTGCAGTTACCACAACTTGCCCCCATGATGTCAGGCAGAGAGCCCTGTGGCTGGCTCCCAAGCTCTCCCACACCAGCTCATTGCACACCGAGGCCGTGGAGAGAGATCCTACAGAGGTCATATCTCAATGTCACAGGACAGAAAGATGCTCCAGCAGGTGGGTAAGAAGCCCAGAAACCATAGCACGTCTCCAACTATCTGCTATTAAACAGAAAGACAAGCTTTTTCACACAAGACAAACAGTGGGACAGACTGCCACATGGTGTGGCTTAACAGAAGAGTGCTGCAAAAGCTGTAAAAAATGTCTAAGAGCTGAGAAGTTTGTAGCCTGCTGATTACCAGGTGCTGGGAGGGCTCTGCATGGGCTGAACCCCCGGTACACCTTTCCCAAGCAGCCTCCACCAGGCTGTGAAGCAGGAGATGGGGCTGGGGGTCTCACCTAGTACAGGAGCATGTATATGGCAAGAATTAGGTGTGAGCAGGTAAGGCAGAGCCTTGAGCAGCACAGGTAAAGTGAGCTGCTGACTGAAGCCTGTTATCTCAGCTCTGTATCAGCAGGAATCAGAGTCACTCTGCTGACAGCAATGGCTGTCCTTTGCTTTTCAACAGAGCAGAAAGCTCCTGCTGGCATTCTCCATAATTGAGTGCTCCTACCACTCTGTTGGCACCAACACAAAAATTACAGCATGTACGCTGAGGTTTCCTAAGGTAAAAGGCCCCCTCAGGTAAAAACTGTGCCATGCTGGATCAAGGAAATCTTTTGTGTAACTCAAGAACACGTACACAGAGATAAAGCTCACACTAAGTGCCCAGAACTGTACCCAGAGTTGCTGATTTTTGCTCTGACTCTTACTGGCCGTGACCTGACCAAGTCATACAACCTCTTACGTCCAGTAACACCAAAATACATTGCAGAATTTTTGTAAGGCTGAACACGTAATACCATGTGCTAGAACCACACATATTGTGAAGTACAAGTAGCACCAAACCTTTCCCGATCTGTCATTTTTTGCATCTTAGGAATATGGAGCTGGCCCACAGGAGGGTGCTGCTCACCGGCACATGGCACATCACCGTCACCACGTTGCTTATTACCTGTTATTACTCATGAGACAATGGGCAGCGGGGTTGCACAGAGCACTGAAGTCAGAAGGAAGTGAAAGCCTGCTGCTGGCCACGTACCATCAGTCAATGCCCCGGTTTATGTTGGCAGGAAACTTCCATGTGTGTGTACAGAGTGTGGGAGGACAGTGCACACAGCTGTGTATACTCTGCGCTTCACAACGGGCACTGGGCACAACCCTCAGCAGAAGCAGGGACTGGGGACTCGCTGCTCAAACACGCGTGGCTTTTCTTGTTAAAATTTATACCTGCAGCATCTTCTAAGGTATCAAGCATGTGTCCAACAACAGAAAAAACATAAATATCATCTTTTAATGGTTATAAAGAAATCCCAAAGATTGTACCATACTTGATAGAAAATTCTTGCGCTAAAACAAATCTTCTACAATGACAATAAGGCACATTAGCATTTAAAAATTACAATCGATGCAGATCTAACAGACAGAGACACTGTAAAGGAGAGTCAACAACGTGCAGAGGCTGCAGCCCACAGCTGATGGTAGGACGTAGGACGACGACTGACAAAATAAAACTCTTATCACAAAACATTTGGTCGGTGAGCACAGTGCTCAGCGAGGAGCTGACGGCAGCACCTCTGGTGCCCAGGCTGGGCACAGAGCAAGGTCCGTGTCCCACCTGGCATGGACTGATGCCACAGAGCGAGATGGCTCCCCCAGCATCCCGGATTCTGTCACCCAACTGAGGGAAACTTTATACCTTATTTTTATCGCACAGGGAAGTCACAGTAAAAAGTAAGGTGATCTTTTATACACACAACTTTTCCGCATCTTATTTAAACAAACCATTCTGTAAACTGGTTAGGTCAGCCGACCGATGTGATCTATTCCATGCCTGAGGTCCTGTTTGGTTAAACCGATTCTCCAACCTGAAAAAGTTACTCCAGGCAGTATTTGCCATTTTATTTATTCTGCAAAACCCTATGCCACAAATATCCATAATTACTCTGAATTTAAAATAATTTGAAAATCATACCCCAGAACATACCAAGGTACCAGAGATGATGATCACAGACTCAAGAGGCTGACGAACTCAAAGCATCATGTGATTACCAGAAATAGCGAGGCTTTACCTCTAATGATGTTTCAGCAGCATTGCAAATATACATAAAATTTACTTAAGTCAAAAATTAGACATAAAAAACTTGGACCCAAATCCAGCAAAATGTTTCATTTCCTATCTTCCTCTGGAGTCTTGAGATCATTTAGGAGCCAGACTAAGAGCTAAGTGCTTTCAGAGCTAGAGGAAGCTGGAATTCAAGTACTTTTTGGCAGTAAATTTACTCAGTAGAGATTTGATTCTCCATTCAACGCTGTAATATTTTGTATATTTGCACATTAGAGAAACAGCAATATGCCTTAGCTTCTATAATCTCTAGAAAATAAAATAGAAAGGTACTAATTACACTATGAATTAAATATATATATAAAAAATATTTGCCATTTTACCTAACCAGAGGCCTCACTTTCAACACTGTAAGGATCTCAAAAGAAACCGCAAGACTCAGAATTATTTCCACTTCAGGTGCAATTTGATCGAATTAGTAAAGATCAGGCAATTTTTCACACGAGCAGCTGATCCTCTGAAGGCTTACAAACACGACAACCAAGTGCAAGTAATTCTTGGGACTGAACAAGGTCACTCACAGCGCAAAGTCTGCACTAAAGACATTGCTCCTTTTATCTATGCCAGCATAGTACAAGTGCAAAGCCCTTCTAGTGTGGATAGTTATGTCAATATTGAAGTCTCACAACAGTACCCTACATTGAGACTCAGCAAAGTAAAATAAGCTACACAAAGCACCTTGAATGGCATCAGCAGCAGACGACTGCTACCTGTGTCACAGCTTCATTAGCTTAGCTATATTGGTTAAAAAAACCAACCAAACAAACAAACAAAGTAAATTGCCCCAATCATTTAATCACTTTTCCAAAGCATGTGGGAAAAAAAAAAAAAACCCACAACAGAAGATAATGCCCTGAAAAAAAACTCTTTGCCTGAGAACTCAAAGGGTTTCCTCTTGTTCCAGTTTCTAAGATCTTCTAGACTGGCAGCTTCCTACAGCCCAGCCATGCTCCCACTGCACTGGGAGCACAGGGAGGCTCGGGTCAGTGCTGAGCCCCAGCGAGCCCCGTGCTGGCCCATGTGCCCGGCTGCAGGGCCAGCACAGCCTTCCTGCACCCTTTCTGGAATGGAGACACGCAAGTGATGTGACTTCAACCTGCTTAAAAGCTCTTTGGACCGACAGCACCAGAGATGACGGCAGGTACCTAAGGGTGGTGGGGAACAGGGAGTGAGAGCAGCCCTGGGGTGAAAGATTCAGGGAAATGGACCCAAGGAGATGTGCAGCATTGCTGGTCTTCTTAAGGAAGGACTGGCCACAAAAAAGACTGGATTTCACCAGGTAAGCCTAGATCTAGGACTTGGCACAGGCAGAGTTGACGGCCAACCTCAGCACAAGGCTGTGGGAAGCAGTGGGGTATTGACCGGCTTAAAACCCCGGTGCGGCAGCCAGGATGCTTTCCTGCCTGTGGTACCTCCCCGCTGCACTTCTGACCCATCAGCAGTGGGTTTTAATGTCTCTTGGCACAAGCCAGCAGAAGCGAGTGGAGAGGAAGGCATGGCTGTGATTTTTCCCCAGAAAAAGTACCTTTTTGTTCATCACCGCAGCCCGACGGGAAAGGAGCACGGCAGCCATGGAAGCCCTGCTGCCCTGGCTGGGAGAGCCACGTGCAAGACTTACATTAAAATTAGATAAAAATAAATAATCATGAAAACAGAAATCCCTCGTATATGTAGTTTGGGACAGTGAGCCACGCAGCAGCTCTGAGCTGGACTTAGTCCTGCGTTATTATCACCCTCATTACAGAGGAAGGCACGTGGCTGTGTAACACAGTGCTGCAGTAGTCCCATGATAAAGACACCTCTAAATTAATCTGTCGTTACTCCTGCAGCTACGCAAACCCTTGCCCAGCCCCACACCAGGCTGAAGCTCCCGTGTGCTCGTGGGGGCACACGTGCAGCGGTGCTCCCCCACCAGCACCCCATGGCCCCCTTTTCTCCCAGCCCCAGAGGACCGGTGGGGTTTTGGCCCCGTCTCACACTCTTTGTTCAGAAGCTTTAGCCTTATCGAAAGATCTGGCGTGAAAATTGAGTAGCAGGTCACATGGAATAGCAACATACACAAAGGCAGCGATTCTTCTATTTACAGTCAATCATATGCAATGTCTTAGAGCAAAACACAGGAAGAAGTGAGGGTGGAGAGGTGGGTCTCGCAGTGAATTAGAGAGGAGCAGGTGGAGCTGCCACAGCTTACAAGGAAATCGGGATCACTAAATCACACAAGACTAAGGTTGGCAATGGCATTATAAATCCAAAAATAAACACCGTGTGCCTCACTGCAGTACCTTTCTCTGTTTTATGAAGTGGACTGAAAGTTATTTCCCTGTCAAAACATGCACACAAGTGTAACATTTATTAGTGCAATTGCCACGTTAGGAGGAACTGACACTACTATCTATAGCAGCAATAAAGATAAAAAAAGACCCTGACATTTAGCAGGATATTACTAAAGACATTTCCAGGAGCCTCTAGTATAGCTGAGACTGAGTGTGTTAATTTCCATAATGCCATGTTGTTGTCATTAATGAATGTGCTAATGATCTCTTAATTCTTCATTTAGACGGATAATTGCCGATTAGTACGTTTGGGAATGGAGATCCACTGATTTATACCATCTTCCAGTCTAGCCTGGGGTTCTAAAGGTTGCACCTGGGATGAACATTCCTGTTCCAGACAGATGCATAAACCCAAAACCAATCGTTCTGAGATTCCCTCTTCCTATAGACCACAAAGGAAGCTGTGAGGCAGGCAGAAGAGAAGGTGTAGAAAGCAGTGGGTACGGCAGAATTCCTCTTATAAAATCTGGTACATGTATTCCACTGTTCATTTAAAACAGCAGAAGGCAGAAAAGCCCTTTCCAGAACAGAAACAGGAGTATCACAAAAGTGTAACTGGATATATATAGCTGCTGCATCCATCATACAGCAGCACAAGGTATATATATGTACACACACACATATTACACAAACACATATAAACATACACACATCTGTGTGTATCTATATATGTGTGTGTGTGTGTGAAATTCCTTTATAAAGTAAATTCTTTAGTGAAACAGTTGTCCCTGATTCCTTCAGGTGAAATTGGATTACTTCTAAAGGGACCATAACATATTCAAGCAAAGCACAATTCTCACCTGTAGGCTTGTATCAGATTCATTTCTCTGTTAAAAATTTATCCTAGGCCTAAAAGGAAAATGGCTGAAAACCCACTGTTGTAAAAAATTCCAACCATGATAAGCTCTAACCTTCAGTTAATTCCAAAGGACTGCTTATTATAATGAACTCTCCAGAAAGTGGCATTTTAACCCTTTTAACCAGAGCTGTGTGCATTAATACAGACTTATTAATACTATGACCTCTGGACTTTTATCATAAATAAGAACATTAAAACTTGTTCTTTTGCTTGCCTGGCTGCTTTTGCTGTTGCATATATGGTTGGATTTGACGATCTGAAAGGTCCCTTCCAATCTGGACGATTCTCTGATTTTAATACATTTTCTTGTCTTTTGCTTGAAATGGAATTTGGAGGCTATATTGCCAGTTGTGGCTGTACAAACAGCACTGAGGCCAAATACGATGTGCTCTAGCTAAACATGAATCAATTGGAATGTCTTTTAGCTGTAATCTAAATTAATTATTTGAAAAATCAATTGAAGACTGTTTTATTGTGCTTTTATGTAAATAAATACCCAGGAGCTACAAATATGCATCCTGCTAGCTGTGGAAAGCACATACTGCTTGGAAATAACATTGCTATTCCTTCCTTCTTGGCACAGGTAGAAATGGGTTAGAAAAAACCCATCTTTTAGTACGTAATTACTGGCTTCCCCTTCTCAGTTAGAATTTGGCTACAGAAACCTGTGCACAGTCACAGGGAAAAAAATCCTTCACTTGGGCAGCATGGAAGAAGCACAGGAGAGAGGAATTGTGAGTGTAAAGAGGAAAGAATCACTCAGAGCAATTTCTACTTTACTTCTACCCCATCGGCAGCTGCCCTGCCTTAGAGGAAGCCCCCGGTTCATTCCTCCTCTCCCTCTCAGATGCCCGTGCCTGAGGGGCAAAGGGGTGAGAAGGAGTAGCTGGGGGTAGGAAGGAACATTTGCAATAGCAATTACGCTGCTTATTGTTTGCCGTGCTTTGATTTTTCATCAGGGCTTTGAGAAGAGGGCACTGCTTCTAGCACTGTTCTGCTCTCTTGAGAAATATTAAGTTAAAATCGGCATTTAAAAATGGCATCGAGGCTTTTGTTTGAAGTTCTAGCGATGCTTGCACTGCTGTCTGCTGCATGCACCTGCGTAGGTCTGCCTGCCACCAGCCAGGCTGTTGGTGGCCAGGTACAAACCCCTGCAGTGACAAGCCTTCCCAAGCTGGCACCCAGCTGTGGGAGTGCCAGCTCTCTCTCCACGCCAACCCAGGGGCTCTGAATGGGAACTCAAACAGGTACGGTGAGGAATTAAAACAGAATTTCCATCCTGTGTTCACTCCCTATGTAAGTGTTAACCCCACTCGCTGCCTTTGTGTGACTTTAGGCTAATCCACTCTGGTAATACTAATTCCATAATTATAATTATCCAAACTGCATAGAGGATTCTTCACACAGAATAAAAAAGTTCATCCAGGAGGTTACTGCAGAAAAGACAGAATTCAGCAATAGCTATTTGGGATTCATCTCCTTGTATAAACATGCCTCAAGGCTGAGAAAGAAAAACATTTATGTTTTTTGAATACTGCAGAAGCTTTAGCATTTTCTCTACAATACCTGGAGACCCGTTTCCTTAACAATGCCAGTTCTAGAACACATAATGCACAGCTCTCAGTTATGTGCTCCTTTTCAATATATATTACAGCCATCCCCCACCAGCCACAGTATTTCCATATGTTGCTAAGATGTCCTATAAAAAAAAAAAAAAATTGTATTAAGTTCACTTAACACATAAAGGTTGCCAGGTCCTGGGACTCATCTTTCTGCTGTCTAGTCCTTCTCTTGAGGTCCCAGCTCCTTTTTCACAGAAAGAAAGGGATAGTTACTAAGTACTAGTTCAGATTAAAAAAAAAAAATAAAAATCCTAAACTCAAAATAACTCATTTTTGAACGATGAAGGATGAGAATATTGTCTGTATACAACGTCTTTTCCCTTTTAAAAGCTGCGAAGAACCCACAACTCAGACTATAAACTCCCCTGGGAGAAACCACCATCTTCCAAGGATGTATTGTGAGCTATGTATAGCTGGTACTCAGTAAAAACTGTTAAATGCTCAATTCTGCCTTCAGAATTGTATTCTATTGCTGTAAGAAAAGAGAACCTCTTCCCGGTGCTTGTATTTTAGCATGAAGAACAGGCACTCTTCACTGTTTTGCATAATTTAAAGTCAAAGTACAAAGTTTTATTTACACTAGCATGATGAAATAACGTTCAGCAGAATTGTCTCTGGCTCCTTTTCCAATAGCTGTATTTCTTGGCCTGTCCATCCCCATAATATAAAGTCCACAACAGAGCACACGTAAATGGTTTATGGTCAATAAAACCTGCATTCACACATGAAGTCTGCGTGACATGGACAAATTTGGACAGACGCTGGATAATCTGTTTGGCCCTTTTCATTTTAATGCCTGTAATTCTGTCTGCCTGGCATACAAAACTGGTTATAAGGGACTGTTTTCCGCTGAAACTCGAATAAGAGATTTTCCATATCTAATGTCCACAATTCTAAAGAGCTCCTAAATATTAGGAAAACAAACGACTGACCATGAAGATGTACGAGACTTCTAAACAGTCACTTCTGAATAAAAACTATTACCAAAAAAATCAAGCTGAAGAGGCAAACTTTCCTGGCACATAAAGGCCTGTGTAGAAATGAGGTAACCATGGCCCCATGGCTGCAGTAGGCTCTCAGGAGACAATGACAAAGACTCTGGAGGTGACAGGTGGTTAGAAGCTATTCATTAAGACCTTTTCATGCATGTTTAGAATTTATTTATCTATCCATCTCAAATTTAGGGAGGTTATAAAATCACCAACCAATCACTCCATAGTAAAGACCAGAGTAAAGAGTCTTTGTCAGTCATTCCTTAGAAAATATAACAGTGTGGTAATATGGAAAAGCAATGCCAGAATGAGGGACAAGAAATGAGCTGCCTCTCATTATTCAGTTGGACAGGATACCTGGATTACTTTAAAATCCCATCCCCTCCATAAAGACAGGATTGCAAGGGAGGCAAGGAAAGTTCAAGAGAGAAGAGAAATGAGATGAACAACCATATGAGAACTCTTAAGATTCACAGACTGGCCATAATCAAGTTAAGAATTGCCTTCATTCAGTACCACCTATTGAATCACTATACCCAGCAGGCAAATTTAAAGCATCAAAACAGACTGCATAGTAACCAGCATGTTAAAAACAACTCTGCCTCTTTTTATCTGAGTGCATATATATTGCATAGACATACAGACCCAGAGCCATATTTTTTTTTTCCCAGGCTTTGTTCCAGCTTGCTCCCTTTCTACAACTAGTTCTTGGAGTCACTGGTCCCACTGTGCCCCTGCGCGCCCAAGGCAAAGTCCACAGCCTGGTGCACGCTGTGGAAGAGAAGGTGGTCCTCCCCTTCCTTAAAGAATTCTCCTCGGATCAGGGAACTCCTCACTGAAGGATTGCACTGGGCCAGTAGCACCTGGACATCTATCTCCCTGTAGTCCTTGCAGACCTCTTTCAGCGTGCGTATTCCTGCCGTGTCCAGAAACTGTACTGCACAACAGTCAATCACTATTGTGTGAAACCCCAGAGGTTCAGAGACAAAATCCATGGAGATGCCGGTCTGGTTGCCATCAGAATCCACCTCTTTCTCTCTAAGCATCCTTTTTGCTGCCTTTTTCTTTGCTGTCTTCACCCAGGCTGGGTTAACCCCAGTTTGCTTGTACAGGGTGGATTTAAAGCACTCTTTGTTGATGTAGTAGAGGGGAGCTTCAAAACGGAACACCACAATTCCTGGTTTGGTTTGCAAGTTCTTGTAAGCAGACAGGGATTCATACGTCTCAGACTCTGCCACCCAGCCAAGCAGCGGTGCCTCCGGCCTCTGAGTTCGGAAAATGACACAGAGCATAGAGAAGCAAACACCAACCAAAAGACCAATCTCAGTACTGATGAGTGCTGAGGCTACCATAGTAACTACCCAGATCACTGTGTCCACTCTGCTCAAATGCCACATTTTTGGCAGGTCCTTGAACTTCCGCAGGGCTCCTCTGAGGTTTACAATGGTTATGACAGCAAGGACACATTTCTGAAGGGAATAAAATAAAGGTGCAATCACAAGGAGGACTAATAGGATTACCAAACTAGTCACCATGCCAGACATTTGTGTCCTACAGCCTGTGGACTCTTTGACAAGAGTCTTGGCAAGAGCTGCACTTGTTGTGAAGCAATGGAAGAAAGAGGGAATGATGTTGCAGAAGCCAATGGCATACATTTCCTGGTTGGCCTTCACAGAGTAACCATGCTTCTTGGCAAACATCTCTGAGAGGGAGACAGTGATGGCAAAGCCAATTATAGCTATGGGGATAGCATCCAAAGCCACATTAGGAATCAGGTTCCAATCCGGAGGGCTGGGTGGCAGAAACCCAGTTGGGATGTGGCCAGCAACGCTTGAGCCATAAGTCTCTCTTAGCTTCCCAAAGTGAGATGCCAGAGTAGCTGCCACAATCACAACTAGTTCAACTGGTATTGGAGCCTTGAGCCTGGATTTAAAATGTTCATTAAGCTCTTTGGTTGGGATAAGTACAAGAAAGCACAAGAAGCTGGTGATGAGATCACAGATGTTGGTCTTGTGTATGTTTCTGAAGATGTTTACCCACGTGGCTATGAGGGAGCCGATGCCACTGCTCCGTGGAATGTCTAGGCCGAGGAGATACTTGGCTTGTGAGGTCAGGATGGTAAAGGAGGCACCTGTGACAAATCCACTCAGCAATGAATCGGAGAGGTACACTGAGACAAAGCCCACTTGAAAGAAACCCATGGCCACCTAGAAGGAATCAACACGACAGATTAGGATGCAAATCTTGTAGATGTCATCACTCAGGGACTCTAGAGGGAGGTGGGAAAAAAAAACCAACACCGTGCATGGCCCTGGAGGACAAGGCATGGTCTGAGCAAGGAAAAATGGTCTCCAGCATTCAGCTGCTCCTGGTACACCCCACTTAAAGGAAAGGCACACAGAGCAGGCTTTTTGGGGGGTCTTCGTATTCTGAACCTGTATTTGTTGTTTTGGTTCAACTGTAACTCCTAGCTACCCCAGCGGGCAAAGAAACCCAGAGAAAAAAGCATTTCAAATACCAGCTACTTTTGCCATTTTTCTCTCTAAAGTTTGTATAATCTCTGTGAACTTTGCAGGGATCCAAAACCTTTTGGTTGTCTTTGTCTGTCTTACACTTGAGCCACAACCTGCAATAAAAATATAGCTTATGGCATAACAGCTGTCCTTCGCACTGCATAAAGTTTGGGGCATCTGATTCAGAAAGCATACGAGCTGCAAACTCTTGTGATGCAGATTATGTAAAGAGATAAATTTTTAAAGCGTCTTGTCATTTTTATTAATGCCAGTTGAATGGACAAATCCTTGGTGCTCTCTCATGGGAATGACTGGTTTTATGGATACCTACCCTACATACTTGTCTTCGCACCTGGTAAATATCCCTTTCTCCCCATCAACCTTCATGCCAAATGGAGCATGGACCTTCTCACAGCAGTTGCTAGAAACCTTGTAATTCCTTGAGCTGGACAACAGGGATGCTTACAATGTTACCTGAAGACTGCAGGCCAGAACTTACAGGTATTAAAATTTAAGTAGTGTCAATTTGATATATCCTACTAAGTAGTTCAGGCAAAATAAAGAACGCTAGGATCATGGCTGGAGAGAAGGTAGGTTTGGGACCTGGACTGACTGGACATCAGCTCAGAGCCAAGCTGTTAAGAAGGCTCCCTCACAACCTTGGTAATTAAGTTAACTCTTAGTTTCTTCCACCTGTAGAACATTAGCAATAAAAATCCTACCTAGTTATGCTGTAGGCAGCTGGTGTGAGCTGGCTTGCTTTTTGTGATTTGATTATAAAATTTCCAATAGAAAGACTATGGAATTTTGGTTAGAGCTTCCCATAAAAAAAAAAAAAGTATTTGAGAATGTGAAGACCTATTAGTTAGCAGGCAGAAAGACAGCAAATAGAATATGCCTAACATTCAGAGGGACTTACAATAAAGTAACCTGACTTCTTCATATAGAGAAACTTAATTGTATTTATACTTGCAAAGAATATTAAGCACAATTCACATCCTACAGTGCATTCATCCTACAGTGATGAAACACAAAATCCAGTGTACCACAGGTGTCCCAGAATAATTCTGAAATTACTCAACACTAACTTGCAGTACAAGAAAAAGTACCAGGTTATGTCTAAAACCAGGGTTTTAGATTGTCACAGGTATGTTTCCTTTTCAGCTCCTCTACAGTTTGATTTGCCATCACCCTGGAGGTCACTGTAGAAACAAATGAATGTGAACTCACAAACTCAAATACCACAGCTCTGCAGTACTGTTAAAACTAAATCCATTCTGGTTAATGCATGACTTTCTAGAAACAAAAATATCTGCTTTAATTTCAGCAAGCAGCGAATTCTAGGAAGTAAGTAGAGACACAGTGGTAAAATATTGTTAAGTAATATATTTTAAATGGTCATAATTTAAAGTTTTATTTAAAACATATTTATCATCTCAGTAGTGTCCTTTTCATACAATGGCATTGTTCGACTTTGACTGGGCAAACACAAAGTATTACAAGCACAGTGACAAATAAAAAGAAACTAGAGATACTTTTACTATCCAGATTATTTTTTGATAAAAGAAAAGGGAAGCGACCAAAGTCTAGAATTAAAAGCTGACACACCACATTGCAGCCAATGAAATGGAGGCCTAAACTATAAGCCAGCCAAAAAAAAAGAAAAGCAAGCTTCCCCGACAGAGTAGGACTGGAAGCACAAAATGGAGAGGACACAGAGGAGTTTCTTGCATCACAGTAACTAGAGACCTCCAGTCCTCCCTGTGTCCACTCCCCTGGGATGCAGAGTGAGGACATGTGCTGTGCAAGCCCAGCAGGCTGTCCATGGGGACAAACACCTAAAGAAGAATTAAAACTATTTCCTCAGAATACCTGTTTGTCCACCTCCTCTTACCTGATAAACTCCAGCTATGAAAGTCACGGTGGCTCCCACTGTAATTGCATAGCAGCTTTTATCACAGAGCAGCTTCTGCAATGTCTGATTCACGGGCAAAATGGTGGTGTTTACGTACTCTGCTGTATCGGTGAGGCCACCGAGCGCAGCTGGCTCTAAGTCGTAGCCAGCTCTCTGTATCTCACGATCCACCACTTGTCCCACCATCAGGCATATCACACCGAAGATGCCAACTGAGATGTGGCGGGAGGTTCCAAATATGAAATAAATAATGCTAGCAAAAAAGGAAGTATAAAGGCCATAAATAGGCTCTTGTCCAGCCAAGAGAGAATAGGCAATTGACTGTGGGACTAGTAAGACCCCCACAATCACACCAGACATTATGTCTCCCAGTAGGTACTCTCTCAGTTTGTATTTAGGAAGCCACTGCAAGACAGGAAAGAAACCGAAAACACAGTCTTTAACTTTGGCTGGAGTGCAGCTGCAACTTTTCTTTGCTTGCTTAACCACCAGAGCCTTCATGCTCCTCTTCTTCTCTTGGGGCTCCAGGAACATTCTGTTATGGAAACTGCGTTTAGCATCATCTTCTGGTATTTCAGTCACTGAATGAACATTGTTGAATTCCGCCATCGCTGCTATCTCGAGGCCTCCCTAAAAACACAAAGAAGGACCATTAGCACTAAATGAATGTGCTATGTGAGACTTTTTAAAAGAGTGAACACAGTATTTATAAAAAGCAAGGGCTAAAAGCACAGAGAACGCAATTTCCAAACAAACTTAGAAAGAGCGTCCCCATTATATCCCTGTTAAGCAAGAAATCACCTTCCCAAGGAGGGAAGCTGATATCCCATAGAATAAACCTCCCACTGGCAATGTTGCAAAATGGAAAAGAATGCAGCAGCACTGTCTCTAGGGGAGGCTTCCTTGATAAAAATCACTATCTGCAGCTTGCAGATAGCGTGCAAAGATAGATAGAGAGCTTATTGTAGTCCAATACTCACTTCAGTTCAGTTGCTGAAAATCAACTACAATTCGTATATTTCCAACATTGCACAGCTTGGTCTAAATTTCATTTATGGTTGATGCTTTTTTTTTAAAAAATACAGTGATTACACCTGCAAATACTGTAAATATTTTTTACCTTAGAAAATGCGATCTTTACACAATGGCTTTATTTCAGCCAACACGCTGCAACAATTGCTCTTTACACTTTTTAGAAGCTGGTTTTCAAGTAAATTACATCTGACCAAAACAATACACACAAGTGGAAACTATTAATGGACACAATGGAAGGTAGGTGGAACACTTCTGCTAGAACACACGCTCTACTAAGTACCAGCTGCCTACAAACAATAAAACAAGGTGATTACATCGAAGCACATTTAATACTGGAAACACTTTGCCTGATTGTGAAAGAGCGAAGTCTTGAGGAGATAAGCCCTAATGAAACTTGATGATACCAACATTGATTGTCAGCATTTGTACAGCACGCCTGGTTTCCAGAAGACATCCAAAATCCTCCAGAAAACTCTCTTTTAGCCACAATACCTGCTACCACTAGTATGCTGAAGCTGATAAATTTCATCCAGAAGCCCATTCACCTGGTGCTACAGTGGAGTCAAGGCCCAAGACATGCAGTCCTGGAGCGCTAACGACATCATACAGCTTATGTGCTAATTACACCTTCTCCGCGCAGCACAAATATCAAACAAACTAACATTCTATGCAATGTTTATACCTGAATTAATTACAAAATCGGTATCTGAACTAGCAGCGCTGAGGATGCTACTGAAGAGTTCGCCTCAAAATTTGTTCACTTCATCACCATTTCACAAGGAGCTATAAAACATTCACTGCTACTATCAGTTCAGCACGAGTATCTCAAAAACATGTGAGGGAGAAGAAAACGTGTGAGGGAGGGAGAAACACTAGCTGTTTCTCCTGCAGCCAGCCCATTACTGCACTGACCCTGGAGCTATGCAAAGAGGAAATGCCTTTTTTTAGGCCTCGGTCTAGGTGGCTGGAGTGTATGATTTCCATTCTTCCATTCCAGGTTTGATATTGTCGTACGGGGGTATCCAAAGCACCGTGCATCAGCCCTACCTAATGGTTTCCATGCAGCCATGCCTCCAGCAGCCCACTAGCTCAGACCGAGGTGAACCACCTTCAGTTCTCCTGGCTAGAAAGACAATACCAACCCAAGTACCTAATGTCTTAAACCAGCCTACGCAAACGATCCTAACCTAAACCCACGCAAGAGTAGAAGCAGCTACAACACTTAGAGTTTAGATTAGCTTCTCTTTTCAGATAAAAATAGTCAGAGATTTCTAGAACAGCCTTCCAGTTAGAAAGCAATTCAACCCAAGTAATCCAGCTCTTCCACCTTACACCGTAGCATACTTCTCCCTAGAGCTACCAGGCTGCAGCGTGCAGAGGGCTATCTAAAGTCAACACACAGGACAGATGCCAGTAATAGATAGCCAACAGGAAATACCAGAGGTTCACATTTTATCTTCTGCTCCATGATGGGACTCCCTAAAGGTGTCTTAATTCTCTAACAGACCCAGAGACAGCGAGCGTCTGTTTGGCAGGTGAGCTCCTTCATCCTTTCCAATACCCAAATGCAGGTCACTCTTGGCTAGTAGCCTACCACTGGACTGCTACTGAAAGGGAGTCATGTTTTGAACGGTAGACCTCCCTGGCTCCAAAGCTGTGAATAGCATGATGGCAATAGCAGGGATGGATTTTCTGTGTAAGACAGGGGCTGTAAGACTTCCCGTTATGATACCATGACCTATACAACTCATGCTCTGTTACACGTCACAGCAGACTGAACAGCGTTGCCAGGTCTCATGCTCAGTGTGAGGTACTTTATGAACACCCACCTCTCCTTCTCCACACCTACCAGGTATTTCTAGCAACACATCAATGCTCTTCTCCAGCTCCTGCCTTGTTCCATACTCCCATACTTCCAACTCTATGCTTAATTCATCTGAACCGTGCATGGGGTCTGCGGACCAGAAAGATGAAAACAGCTTTGGAGCTGGGGCACAACCGGGGACAACATGCCTCCTTGTGGCTGCTGTTCTGAGCACAGGCTGAGGAGCTGCTTAGGGAAAGTCACATTCCAAAAAAACGGAAATTGAAGCTTTAATGCACTGCTGGGTTAGGTGAGACCTAAGTGGAAAATTCCATAGAAGTGCTATTTCTGGTATTTATGTCCTTCTTTTGGTCCTGGCCTTTATAAATTGGGAGAACTAAGAGTTCTGGATCCAAAGATTAGTCCACCCATAACTTTTAATACATATACATTTTTAGGGCTCAATTTTAAAATGTATGTATTTGTCTCTATATTCATTCTTGTTATAGAAGTCAATCACCTAGTACAATAGGAGGTGAGAGAAGAAAGCTTCAGTTTTGCCTACCTGCCTTTTTGATTCTTCTTCTAGCTTACAGCCTCCTGGCAATGCAGACTTACTATATCACATACCTATACATACCTTATAACGACAAGCTTCCCTTGGCTACTGCCTTCCAATTCAGTATCTTTATTGTGATTTAGAATATCAGCAGGCTCAGAAGAGCCATATGAAGAATTAGGATCTTTACAACGAGGACATGTGCACTGCAAGAAGCCACATACTCAAGACCACACAGTGATGACGCTTAGAGGAGAACCCATCCCTACCTTCCAGATATCTAGCCTCACCCATCTGGACAGTATTGCAAAGTCCGCTCAAGGATTATTTATAGCACTTACCAAAAAAAAAACCAAACCACTCCAAACACTACACAGTGAGAATGAAGTGAATATTGTGTACAAAAGCAGGTGTTTGCAGTATTCTGCATAAGCACATTCTGTAGCTGTATTTGCTCAAGCAATTTTATTCATTTCACAAGCACAGAGTTACAAATCAAAAAAACTTTTCACCCAAAGCTCAGCAAATCAATACCGTAAAAGCTGGAAGAAAAATTCACCCCCCAGACTACTTTTTATGCGGAGCAAAGTACTTGACTTTGTTTTCTGAGATTTAGGTAAAGATTTTAGCAATGGAAACCCTCTCCCTCATCCAGGACTTGCAGACAGCTCACTCAAACCTGAGAGTTTCTTCTTAATGTGCCAGGGAACCCCAACACGAAACCCAGATAGCTCAGTTCAGTTCTGCACAGTGCTGTAAAACAGATGATCCCCGTGGTTTTTTCGGTTGTGTCTACACAGTAGAGAAAAGTTCCAAGTAAAAATCTTTTTGGCCGCTAAACTCTAAGCATATAGTGGACCTTTGTGCTGACCTGCATAACAGCTTTCTCTGCGGGGCATGAAAAGGGCCTTTCATCACACAGTCACTGCCTCTCGTGATGTCAGGACACTAGGAAATGGGAAATGATACAATTTCCAACATCCATTTCACCCTTTTCTGCCTGAAAGCCTTGCTCTGTATTATTTTAGTAACGGTTTAGCCCAGGCTTGCCTAGTAAAACTGGATTTTGTTCTTAAAAACCCCCCACCCTTTGGATCAGTACTGAAAGATATTCCGTACATTTAACTTGGAAAATGAGCTTTTCATTTTGAAAGCTGCTATTTATGTATTACAACTAATTTGTACGCCTAGAGTTCACTTTTATCAGCTCCTTTTGGCCTGAGTAAGATCTTCAGGGGGTGTCTGACTGCCACAAAGCTTAAGACACAAAGACTACAGTGCAGAATTGAGGACATTTCCCGTATCTCCCTGTTACCAAGTGACTGCCATAAAATACAGATATGAGGAAGTACAACATTCTTGAGATCTGACTTTCACAGACTATTTCTACATCCCATCTGGGCCTTTCCTACTGATCCCATGACAAGGCAGAGCTGAGCTAACATCCACCTAAGGTCTGTCTGTGGGGAAATACTACCTGCAGCACAGGGCCTCACTGGCTTGGACTTCACTTCTCTATCGCAGATGACAGTCAGTCACCTTGAGAGTAAGAGAATAATGCATTGTGAAGCTCACCCACCTGCTGAAATAACGTGATAACCCTAACCTAAAGACATCAGCATTTAAGAGTAGAAACTAAATCAAAAATGCTTTTTTTCTGTAACACTGATTTCAATTTTCCAGATTATTTTTCTAAATTTCATGCACAGGAGTCATCACTGTATGCAATCACTACCCACCCTCATGTAACCACTTGCTAGACACGTGAAGTTGCATGCACTTAAATGCACGCACTTAAAACTAATGCATAAACACATAACCTAAAGAGACATGAACAATTTTTGAAGAGATGTACAGGAGAAGTGGGTGAATCAGAAATCCAGGTTCCCCATGAACTAAACTGGAATTGGGCTACTACCTCGGGATCCTTGGAAAAAGTCTCACCCTGAAAGTATAAAAGGCAAGCATATCACAACAGTTTGATAACTAAATCTTAGTCCTTAGTCCAACTCTTGTTGGACAACAGCTTTTTCCAAATAATCTCTTAACTGCTATGGAACAGCAAATAAATTCAATATTGCCATGATGACCCCGAGATGGACACTGGAACAGCACTGCACATACCTTGGAAGAAAATTCCGACTTTTGATAAAATCTTTAACATCCTCCAACAAAACATTCAAGCTACAAACACTTATTTTAGCAAGAGACTTAAAATCCTATGAATACTGAAATCTTCCTAAGAACCATAAACCAACATACCATATTTACCATGTTGAAGCAACACATTTGGGAACAGAGCTACCTTACTCCCGGCACAATGATCACCAGCCATTAACTCAAGCAGGAAAGCCTGCAAAGCCGGACAATAAAACCTCGCTTGCGTGAAACATTTGATCTCCTCCTCCTTCAAATGTTAGTTCTCCCGAGCAATAGCAGCAGGGAAGCCGCCCACCAGCCTCATGAAGTCCCCTTTTTGGGGAAGGTGCCATGGAAGTCGGCAGCCCCGCTCACAGCTAACCCTTCCAGGAAAAGTTGCCTCACCTCCGAGACAGCAGCTGTACGTGGAGTGTGACGGTTACACCACCCTGCCCTGTCTGAAGCCCATAGCCGGCTGCAGGCTCACACAGCGCTCCAGCAGTTCCCACACGAGGCGGATTTGTTACAGAGAGTTTGCTAAGTAGTATTTTCAGCAAGTAAATTCTAGGTTGGGACCCTCCTCCCGGCCTTACCGTTAGCTAGTGAAGGTAAAACACTGAAGAGCTCTGTTCGGGTAGCGAGGACGGGCTACCCCAAAGGCATTTCCTTAGGCAGCAGCTGCCAGCCCACTGCCACGCTGCCAGCCCACGCTATGCTGCCCTGTCCTTCTGCCTGCTTGCCCTAATGCCTGCCTGCCCTCCTGCCTGCCCCAGGGGAGCAGCGGCTCTGGGCAGCCTGTGCAGGGCAGTGGGTTGTGTGCGAGACCGTCCAGCTCTGAACGGAGCCGCGCACAGAGCTGGCACTGGATAAGGGAACGCTTAAAAAATAAATAAAAATCGGTTTATTTTTTTGCTGGTTTGTTTTTTAAATTAAAATCCGCAAGAATAAATCCTCCTGAAATTATGGATTTTTCGCTGAGAGCCTGTACATCGCTTTGGAAGCCAACCAACAGTTAAGTTTCCAGGATAACGAAAGGGAAGTCATCACGCTTTTAATGCGACGTTCAGTTGCACTCTCTCAGCACCGCTCCCCTCAGACCCAGCCCCTCCGGGGGCAGACCACCCCCTAACCCCCCCACCCCCGGCAG
>JAHREE010000308.1:0-24919 GCA_033628505.1 Tringa tobata | reverse complement strand
GGGAGCGTCGGGCCGGGCTGCCCCAGAGGCCGTGAGGGGGGGGCTCGCGGCGGGCAAGGCCTGGCTTGGCCTACCGGGCCGCCCACACCAGTCGCCCCCCGGGCTTACGGTTTTTACTTTCTAATTAATTCCAACTGTGTTCTGAATAACGAGCGGCCCGGAAGTGTAGAAGGTGGCTCACTTGTTCTGCTCCTTACCGCAGAAAAACAGCCACTCTCAACGGGAGGAACTCTAGTGAAGAAGCCACCTCTCTGTTAATTAAGCTGTATTCACACTTTTCAGCTGAAAGATTACTTATGTGCTGGTAACTTGAGGTAAACTGACCTTAAACCTCCCATGGCTGTTGCAGATAGGGGTACCCTAACAGTTCCTGACAGAGGAAATGGCCTCATTTTGCTGTGGGAGCCCATAAGCATTCATAAAAAATAGTTTTGAAAACCCTCAGTGTTGTTTGGTCCGGTGTCCAGGTCTGTCTGGGAGGCGCTTCCAGCTGGGAAGGACAGTGGGGTCAATGCAATGTAGTTACTGAAAAATACCTTTTTTTTTTTTTTGTTCAGTGATCTTTCCTTATCTCTGATCTGGAGGTTCAAGGTCGGAGGGGCCGTACCCAGCCCTGTCTGCCTTACCTTCACCATTTGCACAGAAAAGCAGACATTCTCTGAAATTCTCTGAAAAATTGCCTAATATTTGCATTTCAGGTGGAACCTTGAGCTTCCCAAAAGCCGGACACTATGTGGTTGGAGAAAGCAAGACCAGCTGTGCACGGGCAGAATCCATGCTCGTATTAGGCAAATGCTATAAAAGTCTTGCTGTAGAAATACAGCATTACAGAATATTTCCAATAGTAAACATTTACTATCTCCACAAGGGTTTAACTAGATGTGATGGTAACTAGAATGGGCAAGTTGCAAAGGAAATAAAAAACCTCCCTCTCTCTTGCCTGGCTACCCACCCTAAAAAGCATCTGTGGCTCTGACCTCCCAGCCCTCTTAGGGATTTCTGCAGGAGTTTTGATTGAGTTTGAAGTATACGGTGACTCCAAGACTATCAGAGCAAATCCTTGTGAGAGGTGACATCTATTACAACAGCATTAAGAGGAGCCTTTTGTGTAGGGGGTCTGCATAAGAAACCACAAAACCAAGCAACGGGCGTTAAAGCATTTTCATCATAGTTCTCAAGGCATTGGCTGTGGAACCACTTGGATCATCAAACACATCATGTCTTCATGAAAAAAACAGGGAAATAATACCTTCTTGGAGTACAAATAATGTGATATTAAAAAAAAATGCCAAGCATTACTTTTTTTCTGAATCACTGCATTATTAGGGTTTTCTTTTCCTTTTTACTGTACATTGATTTTCTAAACAGCGGGGCAAAAAAGCCACATAAATATTTAAGTAAATCATTTAACTTCCAACTGCTTTCCTTTTCTCAGCTTATATTAAGTTTTACGGTTAATGTGTTTCTGTGCTAAGGGAACCTTTGGCCTTGGAGAAACATGCCTCTGGGCTGCTCACGCTGCAGGATCTCCTGCCGAGGACTGGTGAGCTGGGGCTTGGTGACACACAAACACTAGCCAGTGCCATCTGCCCTGCCTACTCACTCTGCCTCCCAAACCCGCTGCCTCCCAGTCTCCAGATTGCCCCGTCCTCTTTATGAGATCAAATCTCCAGAGACCAGTTTCTCGGACTGCAAAATAATCTTGAAAAACGCTCCTTTTTGTTCCACCGGGCACATTCTGCAGGGCAGCCCAGCACACCACAGCTGGGTGTAGACGATGTAGGATGCGCTGTGAGATGGGGAGGGATTTAAAATACCGTGCTTGAGGAAACCTCTTGCCCTCTGTAGATTTGCGGCAGTGCAGTAATTTGCTGCCTGCAGCAGCAGCACTGAACTGCTTTGGCTGGTCACGGCTCCTTCGCCCGGGGTGAAAGCAATAACTACCTGGCAGCCAGAGAGAAACCCCGGTAATAAAAGTGCCGAAGGACAGGCTCATTTCTTTTGCCTCATTTGAGTGGTTGAGAGCAGCTGTCCTCTGTGTCTCACTAGCTTCCAGCAGTAGGGAGTATTTGCAGAGTCACCTTGAGCTACTGCTGAGCTCCCAAAATTTGGGCACGCACTTTCTGATATGCTGACAATTGATGTGTGCAGCAGAGCAAGGGCTGCGGATCCATTACAGCTTGGCGAGTCCATTTAAACCATGAAGGGAGACGTTACTCTAAATCTGAGATGGATTTTGCTGAGTTTATTGGTTTTAATCCCTGATTATCACGAGTGACAGAACAGAATTGTAGCCATGAATCCTAATTTATATAGAAGCATCCAGAACTTTAGCCTTTATTTCTCAAAAATGTTTATGTTGGCAACCCTGGTTTGCAGTAGAATATTTTTATCATTTTGAGAAGAAACAACCAGGTTGTGAACCTACGTGTTGGATCTGAACTGCAGGTAGGCACAGAGCTGCCTACAGCAGCCAAGAGTGAGCCTGTCTGCCTGGCAGTGTCCATGACATCCCTTTGGGGAGCTGACATGTGCAATAAGGGCTACATCTGGAAAGCACACCATGTGCTTGATCAGAGAAGAACATCTCTACACATAGAGATATGGCCAGTAAAGCATCTTTGTATGCTGCTCACCATGGTATTTTGCTTGGCTCTTAAGAGTGCTTTCTAGGAGAAGAGTTAAAAATGGGGCTTAGATGATGACTAAGCTGGTTTCGTACAAAGATAATTAATTCTTTGCTACAAAGATCACTTGTGTTAATATGATAATCCAAATCTGTGGCATGGTCCTGAACACCTTTCTACCACAGCCAGCCACAAACAATGCTCTCAACAATTAATTCCTGGTGGTGGTATGAAATCAGACAGCCTTGCTTATCTGTATCTATAGCCATTTATTTCGTTATCCAAACACATAATGACAACATGGTCACCGCAATTGATAGTATACAAGTATCGTTAGTACCATGAGATGATACAGTCCACGGTTTGGGAGCCTGCAGCGCTTGGAGATATTCTTATGTTCGTGTTAATTCTTAGCCTTTCTAAATTTGCACATGCTACAGAATTGCTTTTAATAGCGTGTATGCAGGGGAGGTCAAAACACTTAGCAGGTGTCCATTAGTACCAGACATTTTTGACAATATTCCACTTCTTCTTTTCATTTTGGTTCGTTCTTCTCATCTCTCCCTTGTTTCTGAGCATATAAGGACCATACTTTCTTTTCATGTCTATCTCTTGATCCTTCTTACTGTAGGAATACACAAGATGGAAAAGCTTCACTTACTGTAATAATAAAGTAATATTTTATTGCTATGCTAATAACATTGTGACAAGTTGCTTCCAAGTACAGCTTTGCATTGCGTCAGAAAAAAATATTTCTTTTCTCTCCCCTGTTTTGAGTAACTGTCTGGTTCTGTATAGAACACAGACATTAATAAGTCTGTAGAAGACAGCTCACAAGACAAATAAATGGCCATGTACATGGATTTAAAAATATATCTCTAGATTTGAGGCTGGCATTATGTTCAATGAAAACAACTGCATTGTTAAGCTGTGCTGTGTAATTAAAATTCCATTTAATTGCTTACCTGCACCACATGCCTCTTGTGCTCTCCCTCCATTATCAGCTATATGAATTATTGAAAAAAGAAAAGATTTTCAAACATGTCTGGCAAAACAAATATGTTTGCCTTTAGGGCAAGAGTACATTGTCCTCAACCCCCCCACTGAACAGCTCTTCTCAAACATATACTTTCCAGAGTAAAATTTTACCATTAACCTGTCCCTAAGAAATGCTTGTCAGAAGACAGTATTTTTCCCCTCCAAAAATTAAAAAGTGGTGAAGAAAGTAGGATTTTATTTTGAAGTTATGTATTAAGAAAAACTTGTTTGCAAACTGAACTTTAGTTGCAGCAATTTAAAGATATAAAAAACCTTTCAAATAACTTCTAAATAATTTTTCTTCAAAAAAGCTTGTAGAAAAGATGCACCACTGTAGCCGGCAGAAATCTATTTGAGCATTGGACTAGTGCTATATGAAGAGAAACACTGTTTAGAGATTTAGTATCTCCTGCAGCATCTGGACTTGTCTGGGAATTCTTTCAGGCACTGGGTTTGCTCCAGCTCCTGCTCAGTTGGTGGGAACCCCTGCACGGTCTCTCCTCGGAGCAGGCTCAGACTTTTACTGAGAACTGAAGGAAACCCAGTCCGTCCCTCAGGATGAAGATTAATGATTGCCTTGATGAGTTCCCAGAGATTTCTGCCCACTGCAGATTTAGTGCCCTGAGGCTGCACTCCTGCTGGTCTCACCTCTGGCAAGGAAAGGGGATGGATGTAACAAAACGCTGTTCACATTTTTAGGTGGACATTTTCTCTGCCAGACTCACAGCCCTAGGTCAGAGTCCTGAGGAATAACTAGTATTTTTGAACACTTACAGTTTGAAGAGGTAGCAGTATCTGAAGCCCCACTGTAAAGAAACAGCGATGAATGTTAGTGCCTTGTAAAACACAAATCACATCTTGTTAATAATGAAATAAGAGACATAGATCTGACCCCCTCTTTTGAGATGAAGGACCACCTTCTAGACCCTGCTTCGATCTCCTTGAGACCAAAGCAGAGGAACTCAGAATACATGGTCCTTACATGAACAGCTGCTGGAGAAATTTGCAGGGAACATTTTCTAAATAAAGAAAGGGAATTACCTGCTCCATATAATTTGGTTGGTGAGTGCACCTAAGAAAGATGGAGAAGAATGTTTTACAAAGCTGGCAAAGTGTTCAAGTTTGGGAATTGGTACTGTGCCTCTGGATCTCATGGTCGGGGACAAACTAGGTGGGGATGGGGGTGGGCAAACAAAGAGGACGTTTCTTTAAAGCGTGATTAAGCACCTCCTCAGACTCAGGAGGTAGGTGGGAGGAGGAGACCACGTCAGAGAGAGGAGAAGCTGGCCTTATGCTGGTTAGGAGAAGACCTCTTTCTGCCCACTTTGCCCTCCCCTCTTCAGCACCCCCAAGATCCCATCCAAGTCCTCATCAGCCCCATCAGCCCGGAGCTCTGAACCCCATGGCTCATTGTTTTCCACTTGGGGCCGGTGGCACCAGGGTCGGGGCAGGTCACTCACTCTGCACCTCTTTCTGCAGCGAGGCCAGGGGACCCATGAATTTCCTCATCAGGCATTGGTAGTGGTTGATCCAGGACTGATCCAGCAGCACTCCCACCACGTTGACCTTGCTGACGCTGAAATTCTGACTCACAATCCTAGGGCGCAGGCAGGCATTTCACCAAGGAAAACCATTCAGTATTAGAAAGTTAATATACTCCTTCCTTAGGAAGGGCTCTACAAAGAGGAGGGTCCTTCAGCAACGTGAAGAGGTAAACAGAGGTAAACAGCTCTCTGGTAAGGTTAAGGGAGTTGGAACTGTTATATTTTGCTATTTATTTGGTGGTGCCTTTGGCTTACCAAACCTGGATGGTAACTTTCAAATGCTGAAAATGAGAAAGGGAGAGCCGTTTTGCTAATACCCTTGTGCGAATAGTGCTTTGTCCTAAGGCAGGCTCTTACTGTTCCAGCACAACCACCATCGTGATAGAAGGGAAAATGCCAAACATATTAAATGGTGTCCAGGCTTCTGGAAAATGACTTTGATCCCACAGGCTAGAGTTTGACTTGCAGCACAGCTGTGAGTAATGGACTGTGCTGCTGCCAGCACAGCCCCTAGGTACACAGGCATTCAAAGTTATCTTTACAATCCAAGTTCAAACTCAGCTTTAATTTGTACAAGTTGCAGAGATGACATCTTAAAATCCAGCTAGATGTTTGAGCTAGCCCTTCATGTGCCTGGGGAGTTTGGTGCTGCAGCAAAATCTCTTGTGGATCTGTAACTTACTGGTGGTTTTGCACCATTAAATTACAGCTGACACCCAGGTGTCAATTAGGAAGTGGTAAGTTATAAATTAAAGATATCACTTGCAAGACAAGGGATAATAAATCTGTCTAGCTATTGAGCTTGTCCACAAGAAGCAAAAGTCATTGGGAAATGAGCGAGTTACCTCTGCAGTCAGAGGCTCTTCGCTGGGGCTTCTTCACTGGGACTTACATTGGTGCAGGAGTATCACCAATACGCATCCAAGAGAGCGTTAGCTGTAAACTGAACCCCATAGGCTTCATCTCTGACAAAAATGTTTTTCTGGTAATAAAAGCCAGTGGTTTTCACTAGAGTCCAGCAGCTGTGAAGCTGCCAAGGAAACTGAAACTTAAAGGGATCTGGAAGAGCAGGCAGGTATCTCTCCATCCTTAACTGTGTGGACGTGGTGCCCTCTGGCCCGGCTGGAACAGGGAGCAGCTTTGCAGTGTAGGGTGCTGGGACAGAGGGGAACAGCCAGTGGGGTTTGATCCCATTTATCAACACCATATTTTTTTGAAGAAGAAAACAAGTGTTTTCAGCTGGAACATACCTGTCCCTGGCGAGTTTAAATTCCTATGAATAGGATTGCCAAAAAATAAAATAAAAAAAGAGAAAAAAAATTGTTAGTGATTTCCAGAAAGGGCAGCTGGCTGAGAAACAGGCATATTCATGAAGAAAAGCAGAATGCCACTGCTTACTTTGAGGAAGAGGAAAATATCTGGTTGCTTTCTCATCATCTGCAAAGACTGAAGATGCTGCGCAGCCTCATCTCTCCTCTGTTCCATTTCCTGCTTCACTTTGGTAATGTCTGCCAGTTGTTTTTTCTCATTGGATTGAATGTCACTCAGGATCGTCTTCTCTTTCTGAGTCAGCTCTGTCTTCATCTCTTCAAACAGCTTTTGCACCTGAGAAGTCACTGCTTTTGTATTGGTCTAAATGAACAGATAAGAAAATTGTGCACTAGCTTAGGAACTCAACACTTCAGCTTAGCATCTCTGTTTATTAATTAGGATTGTATCTATCCTTTGCACTGGCTTTAGAAGAAAGTGGACAATAAGCATTTGCTTAGAATATCTGATTAAACAGAGGGTTATGAAAATTAGTCTTGATACAGTAACAAAATTGTTACTGCTTCTAGACAATAGCAGAGGGATGGAACACCTCCCTTATGAGGACAGGCTGAGAGAACTGGGGTTGTTCAGCCTGGAGAAGAGAAGGCTCCAGGGAAACCTTATAGTGGCCTTTCAATATCTGAAGGGAACCTATAGGAGAGCCAGAGAGGGACTCTTTGTCAGGAAGTGTAGTGACAGGACAAGGGGTAACGGTTTTAAATTGGAAGAGAAGAGATTTAGATTAGATACTAGAAAGAAACTCTTTACAGTGAGGGTGGTGAGACACTGGAACAGGTTGCCCAGAGAAGCTGTGGATGCCCCATCCCTGGAAGTGTTCAAGGCCAGGCTGGATGGGGTGTTGAGCAACATGGTCTGGTGGGAGGTGTCCCTGCCCATGGCAGGGGGGTTGGAACTTGATGATCTTTAAGGTCCCTTCCAACCCGAACCATTCTATGATTCTACGATTCTATGAAAATCAGATAAAATTCAGCTAGCAATGTGAGAACTGTATCACTACACACTGAAAATCCCACATGTAGACTCAGTTTGGTTTTCTCTTATTTAACAGATAGAAAACTTTAAAAATACACAATGACATGTACAATGTGTGGTATGCCAGTCCTGCAACCTGGTCTGTGCAGACACAATAAATGGTGGAGTCTCACAGCTAGTTTCTCTTATGGAGCTATTCTGGGAGGCTGTGAGAAAGCTTGGCTTCTGGCAGTTTCTTCCACCAGTGTGTTCCCTACTTTGGACTACAGCTCTTTCTATTCATCTCCTTCTAGCAGTATAATTGCCATCATTTATTTCTGGAAAACTGTGGAGGAAAGCTGCTGTGAATGAGCAATGATCTGGGTACCAACCTTCAGATGATTCTCGCTTTTCTGAAGCTCTTCTAGGGCAATAGCTAAAGCGCTTTTACGTTCCTGCAGCCATGTCACAGTGTCCGAGAGCTCACCCTAGCAGACAGAAAGACAGCATTGAACTTCATAGCAGAGAAGCAGCACGGGGAGCTTTAAACCAGACTGGCAGTTTGTGGAGCTGGTGAAATGGCACGGAATCCTACCTGCCTGCTTTCACCAGTGAGGCCCATAGTGAACTGTGTTCACTCACCTCCTCATAAAGATAGGGCAGAACAGAAAACTGATACCATCTTGAAATCCTTTGAGTCAATGTCCTATTTTTATATATGTGTAACTTTTTATGTAGTAGGTTAATAAACAACTTTCCCTTTGAATAAGTAAATTTCACTTTAAATGAATAAATATCACTTTATCCGTTAAAGCTCTGTTCCTGTGCCAGAATCTTCACATGTGCCCAATGTGATCCAAATCCTTAGTTTTCCCATCTGTCAGCAGCTGTGGGATCTGAGGATAAGGTAATAAGCAACCATCTTTTCTGAAGATCAGTGAAATAGCAGTACTTACTCACCCAGCTGTTTATTTTAACAGATACCACAATCATTGAGTGCTGTTATACTGCACGATAACACGTTTCAGAGGGGACAGGAAACCTCATCCTTCAGGGACTAGACAGTCTCTGAATGGTTCTGGTTGCTCCTGGCTGCCTCCAGCAGTGTTTTCACACCTCAAGCACCCACGAATGGCCATGACAGACACAGCTGCTGGATTCCTGTTTCTTTAACAAAAAATGATGCCAGAAAGCTTCGGTTTTCCATGAGATATTTGTCACAGCTGGAAAGTTTTAATTTTTGAAAAATTACAAGACAAATAATCAAATCTGTCCAAGGTTCCTTGCACCAAAACTCTTTAATAATTTCTCCTGAAGAGCTGCATTCCTGATTTCCCTGGCTATCTTGGGGAGTTGGTTTTTTTTTTAAAAAAAAAAAAAGGCAAAAACAAAACCCAAGAGAAACGTGCAGCTGAGATCTCAGCTTAACACATGGAGATGGCTTCCCCATAGACAGGGCAGTGTAGCTCCATCACCAGCTCTAGGGATGAAGGAAATGGCTACTGTCCTACACAGCCCAATTCTGTTTGGCAGCCCTGAGTTTTTTATAGGCAACTTGGGGGAGAAAGTTAATTTGAGATACATACAACTGGAAAGGATGCTTCCTGTCCTGAGGTCCAGAGCCAGCTGGGCGTTCCTTGCCCGGCGCACTGGGTTGCTGCAGGGTGTTCTGCTTGGGCTCTAAATCGAGCCCAGAGATTTCAAATGCAAGACAGTAAGTGAGCATGGCAAATACATTTTATCCCCTCAGTCTCAGCATGCTTTGGATCATTTCAAGGACAGCAGCTGGACTCAAAGGCAGGGTTTCTGTGCCAGCAGGGACAATGGCTGGATGGCTGGGCAACCCTCAGGGCAGAGGGAGGAGGGAGCCGGAGGGAAGGGCCTTCAGTAGGAAAACCTGTTTCCCAACCCAAAATTCAGCAGTGGTAATTTCCCCGAGGAGGAAGCAATTTCTTAATCTCTGCAGGAATACTTAATCCCAGCCAGGAGCACCCTGGTAAGTGGCACTTTGCAGTTGCCCAGGGCTGCACATGAGGGCCATGGGCACGCAGGTGTGCGGTGTGGGCTCGCTGCTCCGCATGGCAACATGCTCCCGCTCAGCCCCAAGCACCTCGGCCTGCTCTCCTCCCTCTGCTTAGCCTGCCAGGCTGCTTTGGCAACACCGAGGAGGAAAGGAAAAGCAAATTCCAGCACAGCACACCAGTCCCCTCTGGGGTGGACACCAAATCCCCTGAGCCCCGCCATCCCCATGACAGGCTGAGAGATTGCTGGGGTTGTTCAGCCTGGAGAAGAGAAGGCTCCGGGGAGACCTTACAGCCCCTTCCAGTCCCTAAAAGGGGGCTATAGGAGACATGAGGAGGGACTTGTTATCAGAGAGTGTAGTGACAGGACAAGGGGTAATGGATTTAAATTGGAAGAGGGTAGATTTAGATTAGATATCAGGAAGAAATTTTTCACAGTGAGGGTGGTGAGACACTGGAACAGGTTGCCCAGAGAAGCTGTGGCTGCCCCATCCCTGGAGGGGTTCAAGGCCAGGCTGGATGGGGCTTTGAGCAACCTGGTCTGTTGGGAGGTGTCCCTGCCCATGGCAGGGGGGTTGGAACTCGATGATCTTTAAGGTCCCTTCCAACCCGAACCATTCTCTGATTCCCTGCTGAAAGCCTTAGTGCGGCTTCCTCCAGGTCAGGAAGGAGTTTGGGGCAAACCCTGCAGGGGCCGTGGGGAGAGGAGAGGAGCCGAGCCCTTACCAACTCTTTGTCGTGTGCCTCCTTCAGGGTGATGACGCCGTGGCCCTTGTGGTGCCCAGTGATGCAGCAGAGGACGCAGATGTACTCCCCCTCGTCCTGGCAGTAGCACTCCAGCAGCCGGCCGTGCTCCAGGCACCTCCTCTCCTCCGCCGCGCCGCCTGTGCCCACCTCCACCAGGACGTGGTCCCGCTGGGAAGCCTTGGCGTTGTGCTTGTTCAGGTGGGCCTGGCACAAAGACGCGTCGCAGATCAGGCAGGTTTTCACCGCCGGCTGGCACCAATCCAGGCAGAAGTCACAGGGAACCACCTCCTTCTCCCCTTCTGCAGCGCCCTTGCCCTCTTGCCCTTGGGAAGAGGTGGCCAGAAACGCCTCCACAATGCTGCTCAGCTGGAAATTCTTCTGCAGCTCCAGGATGGGCCCCAGCTGGAGCTTGCACATGGGGCAGGAGTAAGGGGCCTTGGATTGCTGCTGGGCACCCAGCGCCTTCTGGATGCACTGCTTGCAGAAGCTGTGACCGCAGCTGAGCGACACGGGGTTCCTGTACAGACACAGGCAGATGGGACAGCTGAGTTCATCTTCCAGGCTGGCACACCCTCCAGGTCCTTCCTCAGCTTTGGCCATGGCTGCAGACACGGCTTGTTTCTGAGAAGCGAAACTGAAAGGAGGCCCTTGGAATCGTGCCCCGGCAGGAGATCCAGCCCAGAGGCTGGGAGTCCTTCCTCTCCGCCCCGTGACAGCCTGGCAGAGACACGCTCCCTCTGAGCCCCACAAACAGCTCGTGTGGGCCGGGGCAGCCATTTGCAGGTGTTTGCCCTCTGTCTCGGGCAGCATCACTCCATGTGTGAGGCTGGTGGGAACGGGGGATGCTGGGGAGGGAACGAGAGGGACAATTCTCCTAGAGCCCTCCACCCTCCTGGAAAAAATCCTCAACCCCATGGCAGGTCAGCAAATTAAAGATAAACCCTTGATAAGAATAGTATCAGCCTGGCAGGGATAAGCCAGGAATTCCCTCTGCTTTGGTTCTTTTCCATGACAGTTAACAGATGCGCCCCTGAAGGTAAAATAGGGAGAACCCAGGGGAAAGTTTTACTGGGATGTGTTGAAGCTGGTCTCCTATCTGCAGCCATCTGGCAGGGAAATGGAGGCTGGGAAAGGCTCTTGGAAAGGCACTGAAGGATAGGAATATCCCTGTGCCATGTCTCCAGCCTTGCTTGCCTCGCTTTGTCCCCCAAGACCAGGCAGAGCAGCAGCCACTGCAGATGCAGTTAGGAAACCCACCTCTACCTGCATGGTTTTCCATATCATTTTGGTGTATAAAATGCAAAACACAAAACACAGCCTCTTCCTTCTAAGACTGAATAAAGATTTCTTTTAGCATACAGAAAATTGTAGTGTCCCTCAAGGTCCTTCACTGCCCCTGCTGGGGCAGAGAGCTCCTGCCTGGGCTGCTTTGTGCAAATACTCTGGCTCTGTCTGAAGGCAGCAGAACCACAGGCAGCAGGCAGGAATACCATCTCTTCCTCTCCAAGGTGTTTGGACAATCATAAGAACAAATTAATCCAGGCCCCATTATGGCGGGTGAGGAGAAAATTAAAGACGAAGCAGGAAGTCAGTAAGTGATGTATCAGAGAGCTCATGGGGGACCAGAGCAGCAGAAAGCAGGGGAAACCAAGGGTCTTACTGCCTAGTCTCTACCCACCTCCCCAGTCAGCTTCACTTCTGCAACGGACAGCTTCAGTTGTGCAGGATGGGCAAATGGCAAACTGATGCGTTAGAGCAAAGGCCAGCATTGCTGCTGCTGCTTAGCTCTCTAGCAGTTAATGTGCTGTCAACTTTTTTTTATAAACTAAGTTGCCACTGAGTTTTGCAATCTGTATTATTTTAATTACATGCAGTCAACACAACATTTGATACAGCTGAGCAAAAAGTGCAACTTAATGGAATCTCTATGGTGATTAACAGAACAAATAAGACAGGAGCTCTTGCAGTAAGCAGCAGGGCACTGTGACATAACCCACAGGGCCTAGCCCTCACACTGATGAGCTGTCACAGCAGCCCAAAACCAGTTTCTAATATGCCAACTGGGCACAGCCTCCACGCAGGAGCAGTCCCAATACCTGGGCCTGGAAATACGAAACAGCACCTTGTCCCAACATCACTACAGGAGTTTCAAAAAGCCATCAGTTGTACCAAAGGTAGCACGGACAGGATACTTCGAAGGGATGCTTACTCTCCCAATAAGGCTGAGGCTCTCAGCAGCATCTCCTTCCTTGACAGACACGTTATAAAATGACAATGTGTTTCTTCTGCAGTCTAGCTCTACCCTGACCACTGTGAGGGCTGTAGGAGACTGCTTTTTTATGATCTCTATTTGACCAAGGAACACATGGAGGTAATCATGAGACTTTTCCAGGTAGCACTTAACGTTGCCATGAACGATTCCGAGCTCCCAGCACCTCGCGTTGCTGGTGTCCACCTCCCAAAAGTGACAGCCCTCTGAGAAGCTCTGGTCACTCATCCTGTATTGGATGACACTGACGTTTCTAAGTATTGGTGACGCGAATAGTCCACCCTGATTGTACTGGGTGGCACTGGTGGCTGAAAACACTTCTTGCCCCATACTAAAAGTAAAGGCTGAGGGTGGAGTGCAATTCTTCAAGTGTTGGGCAGAACTGTGTGGGGATGCAGAGACTATATTGCTACTCTGATTTAATCCAGTCACTGGAAGAGTCAGATGTTCATGAACTATAGAAAGAAAAAAAGCACATTATGATTAACAGATAATTATGCAGATCTGCATACACTCCCATTGCTGAAAGCTAGATTTCTCAATCCCAGTCTTCCTATCCAAGTCCAACCCACCCTAGTCATTAAAAACATATGTTAACTGAAACACCTCCTGCACCTTTCTTAGCTGCTCCTATGTAATTCTACAGGGGATTCATATCACATTTCAAGAAATGCTGTTTTTTTGCCATCTTAAAGTGTCTTTTTGCTTTTTTTTTTCCAACTGCAGCAACTCTTAGATTCTAGTTTTCCATTGTTGTCCTGCAGAGCTTCATTAGGCATTTTTAAAAACCTCCAGATTAACTTCCATGTACAAGAAATGTACAGTAGCACAACCATTTTATAAAAGCTTATTTGCTCAGGATCATTTGAAGTTATTTTCTAGAACTCTCAAAACTTCCCAGCACAGCCAGTCACAAGAAGTTCATTCTACACTCAGGAATTTGCAGAATGATTTTATTCAAACCTTCTCTTGCAGGTAATGCATTTCAATATTGTGGCATTTTCTGCGCTGGAAGTTACTCCTTCAGGAAACTGGAACAGCGGCACTGACCCGGGCAACCAACCCGGGCAACCAACCCAAGTTGCTCAATTGGCATGAATAACTAGGAAAACATGGATCTGAGGCCTTCTAGCCAGAATAGGCCTGGAGTATCCTTACAGGGATGGTAGAAACTGAGCTCAGGAGTGACCATGAGCATGGTGTGCTTCTTACCGGACCCAAGGCTGTATGGATGGTGGCCAATTAGGTGTGCACGTCACACACTGTCACACACGCTCTGGACAGAGCTTCCCATCCCAGCCGTCTCTCAGTCTTGTCCCTTGGCTCACTCTCAGTAAGGGCTCAAGCACCATCCAGACAGAAGTAACAAGGGAACCCTAATTTTTTCAGTTCAGTTGAACAAGCATCCCACCATGCACAGCACCAGCACCGTAGGCTGATCTTACAAAATATTACAAAATTAAAATTATTTCTAGGTAAAAATTATTTACCTAGAAAGAGTAGATTATTTACATCCTAAGACAAATTCCACCTGCCACTGCTGTGATGAGTTCTCAGCTTTCCCTGGACTTTGAATCAAAGTGATGCTGCTACAGACAGAAGAGGTGTTGCTATTCTTTGCTCTTAATCCTCCCAGAAAACTCCTACGACATCCACACCTCCTTAGCCAGAGCCCATTTTAACAGGCATATTCCAGAGCGCTGAAGCCTGAAACAAGTGCCTTTTTATATATACGTATCTGAAAATATACATACAACGTTAGTAATCAGTTCTTCTAGAGGTACTTGGTGTTTTATTACAGTCCTGTCTTAAATACATTTTGTTAGCTTCTCCATCTTGCTCGTCATATAGTGAAATAATCACTTACCGGGTGGTGCATCAAATACTGACTGCATGTGTGAGAGGAATTGCTGGAAAAGCCTTAAAGTAGCGTCTGTTGTTAATTCATCCAAAATAATGGGTGGCATTGGCAGCTGTACATCAGCTTTGTAATGAACCGGTGTGGATTTCCTAAAACACACAGAAAGACATCAGAAGAGCAGCAAGTCATCAGAAAACCATCCCTAAGTCCATCCCTGAGCCAACAACTGCATCCCCCACTCCATACCCAGCCTCCATGGGAGATACAAAAAGCAGCTTCTGTCCCCTTTCCCTCTGCAGTTTTACTGGGATCTTCCCCTCTGACTGTTTTTCTCCCAGAACCCCAAATCCCTTCAACATCATTAGGATAAAGTTCACTCCAGGAACAATGTCTGTCCTCTGAAGTTCTTGTTTGAGCCCCCTCAGCCCCAGCTGTTGCCAGGACAGACCCAAGCATCACGTTTGTGGTTCCAGCAGCAGGAGCTGAAGCAGCGTCAGGGGCAGCTGCTGGGATGCTGGGACAGCAAACGAGAAGTGCTGCATTATCACAGCCAAGGGGAAACTGCTGCCCCTGAAACGCAGGGCTGGGGAAGCCTGTGTGCACGCAGCGGTGGGCTGTGGTGGAGGAACAGCACTGGGCAGGCACTGGGGAACAGCTCAGGAGAAAAGCAATGATCTTTATAGACTCAGGACTTCACTACATGTTTCTGTTCCTGCCACATTTGCTTCTTACAAGCAGAAGGCAATGAAAAATGCAGGATGACTCAGGGTATCTCAGCTCATCCATCCTTTGCATGGCTATCCAAGGACCTAAATATTCAGGTATGGGGGTTAGACTAGATGATCTCCAACCCCCCAACTCTCCCTTCCAACCCCTACAATTCTGTGTGAATTGCCCTCAGAACGCATCTCAGGGTGGGGAAGGTACAGAAAAATAAGCCATGTTGTCTATAAAGAGTCATACATGAGTTCTGTTAAGATTCTGTGGCTTCTCCAGGTCTCTGAGGAAGCCAGGCTCAGAGTGTGCCATGAGCATGCCCAAGGTGAGGCTGGGTGAGTCCAGGGAGCTGCAGGCCTGCAGTGCGTGCAGGCTGGGCTAGCAGCCCACACCGCTGGACTACCAGTCACCTGAAGCAACATGAAATGCAACAGCAGACCACCACGGGAAGAGCTTACCTGGCTGGAATTGCTGCAAAAGCCTGCAAAAGACATTTTGAAAGTACAATTAACATAACGCAGGCAAAGGCCAGCCCAAGAGCTGAGTATCTCTGGGAAAGGGAGAGGCTGTTAAGTACCTTGGTGAAAAGAAGTTGGTCTTTCTGATCTCTTAGAGCTTCTAGCTTCTGTACATCATGGCTGGCTGCATCCTTCTTCTCTTTGTGTTTTTGTATGTGCTCCTGAATCTGAGAAAGCTGTTGCTCCTCGTTGACACGGAAAACTTTCAGGACCTCTTCTTTTTTGTGTTCCAGCTGCAGATGCATCTTTTTGAAGAGGCTCTCCAGCCGATTCCTCCTCAGGCTCTCCTTAGTCTAACAAGAAAACACTTTCAAAGCTGTTAGGGACTGAATCTTACATTTTCCACGCTAACTCTCACTCAGAAAAGAGCCTGGTCTTTTCTGGGCTGAGAGAAGTAACTATTAACTTAGTGTTTCTCCGTATGACAACAAACCAAGATGTCCCACTGACAGCAGAAAGGCCAAGTGACCTAAGTAGCCTTCCCCAGCATCTGGCACCTGACCAGAAAAAGATGAAAAAGTAGTGCTTCTTGCCCAATGCTTGCTTAAGACTTTCCACTATGCACGTATTTCCTTATTCTGCACTGGTATTTTTCTACTGATACATTTGGTCCTTTGAAAGATGGGTGAGGAAAAACAGTTTCTTTGCTTCCTGCCTCCACCAAGCTTCCTTCACTGTCTGGAAGCAGCCACGCTGCCAGGCAGGGCACTGCCAACAGGTACGGTTTTGTCTTCAGGCCAGAAGGGAACGCTTCCTTTGCCTAGTGCCAGGGCTTCTGGTCCGATCAATTTTAATGGTGAAGGAGGGCAAGTGCCAATTCTGCATAAGCAGAGTGAACCATGATTTGGAGACCTGTGCTAAATTCCCTGCACTTTCAGAGCTTTCAGGTAGGCATTTGCATGCTGGGAGCAAAAGCCAGACACTTTGGAGCATTTTCTTAGAACCACAGGCTAACCTAACGGGATTTCTTGTTGTAAAGAGGAATAAAATCACTATAACACGGTCTGTATCTTTTCCATAAACATTTTAGAGTCTGCAAATCAAATATGCTTGGGGAAACAAAGGCCCATCACCACCCACCAATCAGGAGGCATGGCCTTAACAGCAACTTTCAAGTTCTAAGGTCCTTTGGAAACTAAGAATGTACTTCTTAGACTGATGAGCAAGTTGTTCACCATCCTTCCACAAAGAAGAAACCTAGAAGATATCTGAGAAACCACCCAGGAACTAAAAAGCTTCAGAGTCCATGATCTGGGGGAGGACAAAAGCAAATCTTACCAGCTACCAGCACACACCATTCCCGAAGTGATATGGGACCTTGGAACAAACCAACCTTTACTTCCTTCTCCTGTTCCTGCAGGTTTGCTATGATTTGGTCCAGCGTAGCTTCTTCTGTTTTCACGGTTTGCAGAACGTTAGCTAAAGCACTCTATAAAAATAACCAGGGGGAGATATCAGGATAGGATCAACATATGTGCACAAGATCAGGAACTTTATGGAAATGGGTTAAGCTAGACCTGCAAAAAGTTTGTTCGCTGTATGCTCCCAGGACAAATCACTACATAAAGGCTTACTGGAAGATTTTATCCCTCTGCAAATACCACAATTGCGAACCCAGGAAAGATGTTTTGAAACTGAAAACTCTTCATGCACAAACGCCACACATAAAGCTACTTTCAGTGCCGACAGCTTCCTTTCCGTTACTCTGTCATTAATTTTCCTCCCATAAATGCGGCTCAGGCTCATGTCCTGGGTTGAAAATGTACCGAGGAGTAAAAGGACAGCCACAAGCACTCAGTCCCTCCATTTTGTCTCCTCTGTTTGGGAAGAAAGTGTTTGTAACATCTTGCTTGATACCCTGCGGGGCAAGGCTGGAGGGAATCTGGGGCAAAACTAGGAATAAAAGCTCAATATTCCAAGCTGGACATTTAGCCCCACACTGAGTCTGCAGAGGTGAAACTCAGCTGTGGGCAGCTGTCCATGCCACAGACCCCCCGCGGTTCTCCTAGTGCAATCCGTGCCCAGGCCACTGTCCTGCAGCCTCTTACCTGCCCTTGGACAAAAGCCTCCTCCAAAGTGATGACCTCGTGGTTCTTGTGGGAGCTGGTGATACAGCACAGCATGCAGATGCAGACCAAGTCTGTCTTGCAGTAGCACTCCAGCACTTTGCCATGCTGGGGGCATCTCATCTCAGCCAAAACCTGAGCATCACAGGACTCCATCAGAACATGGTCTTTCATGGGATTCTTTGAGTTGTGCTTGCTCAGGTGGGCTTGGCAGAGGGAGGCCTCGCAGGTCAGGCAGGTCTTCACGGCCGGCTGGGGCTCCTGAAGGCAGAAATCACACAGGACGACCTCCTCCTGCTGGCCCGAACCTTCCTCCATCTCTTCGCGTCGCCCTTTCCTCTTCTCCTCCTCTTGGTCACCCAAGAACTTCTGCACGATGCTGCGGAGCTGGACGTTGGGCTGCAGCTGGGCCTCGGGGTCGGCCTGGGCGCCGCAGAGCGGGCAGCCGAAGGGGCCCTGCGGGCACTGCCGCTGGGCTCTGGCCTCCTGGATGCAGCCCCTGCAGAAGCTGTGACCGCAGCCCAGCGACACGGGGGTGCTGTAGATGCCCAGGCAGATGGGGCACGTCAGCTCCTCCTCCAGCCCGGTCACCGCGCCCTCCCGGGCCATGGCGCCGGAGGGAGGCGACTTCCCGGCAAGAGAAACGAAAGCAGCTGCGGAGGGGGCGGATCCGGGCGGGGACCCGCCGCCTCCACCCCCGGCCGGCGGAGCTCTGCCCTCCGGCATCTCCTCCCCACGGGCGCCACCTGCGCCCCTTCTCTGTCCCAGCCCTCGGGGAGGTGTTTCCCGAGGTTGCTGTGGTCAAATTGATATGAGCTAGAAAAACGAAATGGTGGAGCCGGACTCTTTTCAGTGGTTGCCAGTGAGAGGACGAGGGGCAACGGGCACAAGCTGGAACATGGGAAGTTCCATTGAAATGTGAGGAAGAACTCCTTTACGGTGAGGGTGGCAGAGCCCTGAAACAGGCTGCCCAGGGAGGGTGTGGAGTCCCCTTCTCTGGAGATTTTCAAGCCCCGCCTGGATGCCGTCCTGAGTGATGTGCTCTGGGCACCCCTGCTTCGGCAGGGGAGTTGGTGACTCCTAGTTGGACTAGGTAATCTCTAGAAGGTCCCTTCCAACTCCGACAATTCCGTGATTCCGTAACACGTAACATGTTACGCGTTACCCGTGGGAACCTGCTGCTGCAAGTCCTCTCTACGGCCCCAGCCCTATTTGATCATTTATAGAGAAATAGTAACTACATGTGATTTATCTAAAATGAAATTAAGGAACTAACTACTAGACGACGTAACTTTGTCGATAAGCAGGATATTGCTGTCAAGAAAGAGATGAACTATAGGCCTGGTTTGCAAACCAAGAAAACCACCTGGAACTGGCAAGATTAGAGGAGAAGTAGGTAAAAGGTAATTTTGGCAGAGGGAGATGGTAGCCACCAACTCATTGACCACCTACCTAAATGATACCACTTACTCAAAAAAGAACAGTGGAAGAAGAAAGTGGGGTCTGCGCACTAATTTACATAGGAAGTAAAGAGAAGTGAAGAGGAGGGTGGGAATGAAGGCAGGAGGAGTCCCATGGGGGCAGGGAGGGCAGCAGAGGGACCAGCGGGGAGAGAGGTCCCCGAGCTGGCCTGGAAGCAAAGAAACCAAACCTGTCCCTGTCCCTCCCTGCAAAGACACCTGGACAGAACCGTTCAACACGCAGGGACTGATAAATGCTGAGGGTGGGCAAATGCCTGCCTTACTCTAAGTATGGCCTCCAGAGCCCCCGGACAGATCTCGCCTGGCCCAGAAGCTGAGGTCCGTGTTGAGGAGCAAGGAGCTCCTAGATCCATCCTGAACTGATGTCGTGGTTCACCAACAGCTCCCTTCAGTTTGTTTGCAGGGTAATACTTGATGAGCAGCACCAGTCCTTCTTTTTCCAGAGGAATGCTGGGAATTCCTGGGAATGCAGCGCCGGGTGGCGCAGGCCAGGCTGGGAGGAGAAGCCTCAGCTGTGGGTCTGTCCCTCCCTGCAGACCCTCCCTTCGTGTGTCCCCACTCCATCCTGCACCCAGCCAGATGGAGACCCTGCTCCTGCGCCCCTGCTCCCGCTCGCTCCCACCCTGGACACCCCAACACCGACTGCCCCAGCTGCATCCCAGCATTTCCTCCTTGTAATTCCATGTTTTACTCTGTCCTGGCACTGGCAGCGTCAATGTGCCCTGATGTATCTTAGAAAAAATATTCCTGTTTGGTGGCCCTGAAGCCTGTTTCTTAGGAAAGCAGCGGGGAAATGGGTTTCCCTGCTTTTCCTACCAGTTCTACGCTCAGGGTGCAGCAGTTGCAGGGATGAAGGCTGGGTTTGGGGTGGGAGCCGGGGGTACCCATACTGAGCTCCCACGGGCTGTGCCGGGGAGAGGCAGATCTAGGGCCGCTGCCTAAATCGGTGCAAATTGGCAGAAAAAAAACCCCAGCCAGAACAGCTCAGCACCTTGCAGACCTCCTTCCTTCAGGCTGCTGAGGGTCTCCCACCCAGCGGCATCAACGCTCCGCGCTCTGGATGAATTTAGGGCAACGCCTCCGAGCTGGCAGCCCTCGCAGGGACGATGGCCACCGCTGGGCTCCCGGGTGCTGGGGGGGGAGCTGCCCCCATGCTGCCACCGACTGCCTGGGCTCTCCATCCCCTGCCTTCCGCAGCCGGGGCTCCCGTCACAACCAGGACACCAGGACACCCTGCTCTGGGACACAGCGGTTTGGCCACCCAGGCCATGTCTCTGGGAGAGCAGGCTGGCTCCGGGGGCTGCTCTCCTGGTGCCACCACTATGCAGGTGCCATCCTGAGCCCTACGGCTGCTGCATCACCATCTGGAGTCTTTTCCACACTTTTCCTTGCAATCCAACCCTCCGCTCTCTTACTCCCACTCCAGGAAACTTGAGGTGCGTGCCCCACTTCACTTTTAACACACACACACACACACCCCCCAGCCCGGGTCCAGGGGGTTTCTTATGTGAGGGGTCTTGCAGTGGCAGCATCGCTCCCAAAGTCCCAAGTATGGAGTGCAGGCTTTTCCTGCACAGGTTAAACTGATAGAAGCCACGCTTAAAATAGCAATATTTGGGAAGATTCCCTGCCGTGAGCAGCATCCCTGGCAGTGGCGCAGTGTTGGTGTGAGCGAGCTGGGGGGCTCCGCCACCCCCCCAGCCCTGGCCGTGCCCCCACCATAAGCCAACAAAAGTCAACTTAAGTTTACTTCATAAATGAAAGTATTAGCGGCACAGACTTGTTCCTTTTTTTTCTCTTTCCACTTTATAGTATATATGTTATCGTTTATTTATAGGCAGATCACTTCACTATTTACAGTACATGAGCGTAGAGATTCTACAGTCTTTTTGATGTAAACAAGTAACTCCGCGGCAGGGGAGTCTGGAAAAAGAAGCCAGTTCTGAAGTATTTACACAATTTAAAATAGAACTTTTATACCCACCGGATAGATATAGATAATACATTGAGCGATTTGGTTAAATTATCTATGAAACTATAGAATCTGACAATGTAAAAATACAAGAAAACGTTCTCTTGTTTTAGAAGGTAGACAGTTAAATCACACTAGAAATAAATCTCTTTTTTAAAAATAATAACAATAATAATAAAGGAAAGGCATAAGAATCCATGCCATCTTTTAAGGTTAAAGTATATTACATAAATAAGGACACAACGGAACGGAACTGGGGAAAAAATTAAGTGAAATATAAAAAACCACTACCAATTAAAAAAAAAAACCAGACTAAAAACTTGATTCTTAATCAAGAGGGACCAATTCTGCTGCTTTTACTTACTCTGCAAGTAGAAAATTGCAGAATTAAGTAGTACTTCCTTGGCATGAGGAAGGGAGGCAGAACTGGCCCCTAATAATTATTAGCAGTGTCCTTTTACTTAAAAAAAAAAAAAAAAGAAGAAAAAGACAGAATTTAGTTTTTTTTTTATATAAATAACAAAGCAGATGTGCCCCTTTTTAGGTGAAATTCTTACACCTTTCTCAAGAAATGCATCAATTTAATCTTTCTCTCTCTTTCTCACAGGCATACATACAATCCCTCTCCAACTCGGCATGCGCCGCGTGGTGGCCCTCGGCTCGGAGCTGTGGCCGTGGGCACTGCGGCCAGGCTGCCACCACCCCCCCTGACCCCACGGGGGGCGAGGAAAGAGGAATGAAACCCAAAGGCTGCGTTTGGCTCGATATTGCTTGAGATTGTCAGGGATGGACCTCGGCGCTTAGAACAGAAAGGGTGTCAGGGCTCAGCTACAAACAACGATGTATCTCAGTTTTCAGCATACCTCCAGAAAGAAAGGAAAAGAAAAAAAAATCAGGAAAAAAGAAAAAGAAAAAGTGCTGGTCTGCAATTGCAACGCTCCTTTGCATGGACCAGTGCTGAAATCAGACACTCAAGACTATAATGTGGTGACTGAGCTGCCGCTTTGTTAAAGAAGATGTCCAGCCCAGCCAGCTGCGCTGAGTAGGAATTGGGATAAACCTTTTCTTCGGGTCAGTGTCAAACCTAAAACCCGGGATTGTCCTCTGCATTCAGCCTAGACACACAGAAACATTCGCTCCTTCCCGCGGAGCCCCAGGGACCCGCTGGGTTCCAGCCAGAAACCCGGTACCCCACCCTGAACAATGAGCTTTTCTGGGGCAAATCTGTGCAAAAAAGGCAAAGGGGCATTTTATCACGAAACTCTTCACATTCAGCATTTCCCCACAGTACCTGCAGGAAACTACTGGGGCACATTCTATAGTTATATGTTTTTAAAAAAATAAATCTCCTCCTTACTTATTGCCTACCGTAATATACCCTTTTGCTCCCCGTTTCTCTTTGAAGCAGTGCTCCTACCCGTCCCGCAGCCCCGGCCCTCCCAGGCGGCGGTGGGGGGGTGGTTCCCAGGGTGCAAGGGTTCCCTTTTCGGGGTGCCCAGTGCTAAGCTGCACCCACGCCGGGGCACCCGCTGCGATGCCACAGGCTGAGACTGTAAAGCTAATCCTGGGGGGGTGGTGATCCCTGCTCCCCAGCAGCTCTGGGGATGAGGGACCTGCGGAGCCCGGTGCTTCCCCGGCGGGGCCGGCTGCTGCTCCCCATGGGGTGCCCGGGAATCACTTTGCTCCTGCCCTGCTTCCCCGTTAGCATCCCAAAGTCACGGGTGGCTGAGGGAGGGAGCTCTCACCTGCCTTTTCTGCCTGAGCCCTCCTTCCCACGCCTTTGCAGGCTTGAGCACTGCGAGCTAAAGACACCTTTATATTTAAAAAAAAAAAAAAAAAAATCAAGTGGAAACTTATTTTTCACCACAAACCCTGTGTGAGGGATTCTAAACCCAGCAGACCTGTGCTTCTTGATCTGAACACCCCCCGCTCTCACCCAGTCCTAGAAGTCAGGGGACCCCCCAAGGCAGGCAGCACATAGCCCCGGGGGAGCAAGATGTGCCCCCAGGGCTGGCAGCACGTGTCCCCTGCTTTTCCCTGCTGTGGCAGGCACAGGGCAGGCACAGGCAGGGGCACAGGGCTGCCCCAGCCACAGTTGTGCCTCTGTGCCGTGCACACCTCTGTTCATAGTGCATAAGTCCTGGAAAAATTTCTTGGGGGAGGAGGGTAAACAAACCACCCCAATTCAAAGGCAAAAAAAAAAAAAAAAAAGAAAGAACCCCAAACCAAAAAAATAAAATAAAACCACCCAACCCCACTTATAGGCTTCAGGCACCACGAAGACCACTTATTGCATCTCTTCCTACCCTAGGGGTGCGGTACTGATGGGCTCTGTGCAGTACGAGCCCTCCCCTTCCTGAGCACCAGCCTCCACATCCAGAAGCCAGGCAGGGGCAGGGGCTGCGGGCCGGCCCGGGGCACTCAGCCACAGGAAAACAATGAGAAATTTTATATCTGGGTACACGGAAACCACTGCTTGGGAAGCGACTGAGTGATCCCCCAGGAGAGGGCTCCCCCAGGCTCCGGAGCCCCCCAGCTCTGCACTAACCCTCCCCTCTGCCACGCTTGATGCATCCCTGGCAGTGCCCGGCCGCGGGGGCTCGGTGCCCCCGGCTGAGCGGGAGATGGAAGAATTCCACCTTGCTTTTTTTTTTTTTTCTTGGTTTTTTTTTTTTTGGATTGATCGTTTTCTGAAAAACATCAGCACAGCACAGGACAGTACTACCCACCCTAAATGTGTCGCTATATACATTCTACATAAGCTCTATAGCAATCACATGTAAACATCATCGTTGTGAGGAAATACTAGGACAGAAAAAGGCAAAGCTACAATGAGGCAGTTGCCAATAGCAGATGCTCAGTCTCGGCCAGAGCTGCTCGTGTTTGCTGAGGTGGGATGAGAAGTGGGGGGAGCTCGTGGCAGGAGAGACGCCGAACCTTGCTGCTGAGACGGACGCGGCACAAGGACTTGTCCCTGACAGTGATCGTCACCGGCGGCAGAGCGGGGACCCGCGGTTTGAACCCTGTGGTGGCCCACGGGCCCTCGCACGGCCGGGCTGGTTATCGTCAGAACCACGGCTTCCCCGAAAGTGGGGAGAAACGGGCAGGTGACTGTGCTGGTATCGGCAACGCCGGCATCCCTGCTCCCGCTGGAGACCAGCTGCGGACACGGCCCCGGAGCCAGGGGCCACCTCGGCAGGGCTCAGGCTCTTGGCATCCCATCTCCTGCAGTTCTCCTGCAGACGAAATTGCATCCACACCAGGGAAATGAGAATAAAACCCCTAAATCGTGAAGAGGGAAGACCCCAGGAGACTCTAATCTATCTATTGGCAGAGTTAAGGCTATAATATTCTATCTACATCGGATGGCTGAATCCCTAGTGGTCTCTGGGCCTGAAAAATAAAGGGAGACGATGGCGATGGCTTGAGGAGCAGCAAGATTCCCGCTCCCTTGGGAAAATGGTGCCTCTGGGCCGGCTCGTGGTGGGGTTTGCTCCAGCTGGCGGTGGGCTCTCTCCTCCTCCCACCTTGTCTGGAGATGAAGGTCAAGTTTACAAGCCTATTTCAGGGGGGTGCTGCTTGAGCATGCCTTAAATCCAGCGCTGCCGGGCAGCCCCGAGGGCCTTTGGCCAGAGGCAGGGCGGGAGAGCGTGCCACGGGAGCACGGGGGACGGATCCTGGGTGCCAAGCGGGTGCTGGGAAGTGTATGGCTTATCAGGTACCGGGCAGGGTGGTGGGTGAGCCGTGTCCCCCCCCCGCCTCCCTGCCTCTCTGG
>JAHREE010000307.1:613487-644744 GCA_033628505.1 Tringa tobata | reverse complement strand
GGGGGGTGTGTCAGACACCCCCTTACCCATAAGGTAAATCACAGTTAGTGCTCAGGGATGGTCCTTTCTCTGCCTGCCCGCCCCCAGCTCAGACCCCCACCCCGGGGGCTGAGGGTGACAGGGATGGGGACAAGGCACAGCTGCCCACACTCACCCAGCAGACTTCACCTTTCTTCACCAGGGACTTCACCTTTCCCAGCTATAAAGTCATAAAAATAGTTTAGGAAAAGAGAAGCAGGATATGTGCTAATTAACCTAGTACCACCGTTAAAATGAATAATTAACATTGCTGGGGAGGTAGCGAGTCTCACCCTATCAGAACCAATAAAAGTTACAAGAACAACCTTTGAGCACACAAAACGTTCCCCAAACCCGGGGCACAAGTTTGCCCCCAGACCCTTTGGTGTGTCCCCAGAGCTGAGGTCTCCCTGCGGTGGCTGCAGGTCCCCCAGCACCGGGTCTGTCTGTCCTCCCCACCCCCTCAGTCTCAGCTTTGCCCCGTGGGGTCCTGTGGTGACGCTGTTCTGGGCTTCAACAGTTGCCACCCAGGCGGGGAGAGATGGGGTGACCAGGCTGTTGGAGACGCTTCTTGCCCCAGGATGAGGTTTTTCTGCAGGACAAGGACCACCAGCCCAATTGTGGTCCTCAGTCTTGCAAACCCCTCTCCACCTCGTAGCTTCTCCCACGGGCCCTCGAATGCAGAGGCATCTCTGAGCGCCAAGGGAAGGGGCTGCACCCCAAACCATCACCTTACCCTTCAGCGTCGCTGGGCAGGGTCTCCCTGGAGAGGGGCTTTGTCAGGGGCTTCAGACTGAATATTTCAGCCACATTTGCAACACAGAGAACCACCACCTAGCAGTCTTAGGTGTTTTCCACCATCAGTTTTGTGTATCATATTTTATTGCTAATTCAAGGGCAATCCTATTGCTTTGCTACTGATGTGGTAATAAATGTCCTTAGATTAGTTCTGCTGAAGCCTCATCAATATTGAGGAGTTTATTGCACAGGCTCAGTGCAAAACAACAATTACTGCAATATAAGTAGTCATATCATGATAAGGAAAGCAAAACTGTTTAATAGAGATTTATCTGCGTCCAGGGAGATTCCAAAGTGCTTCGATGATTGACTTACACAAAACACAATCTGTCTTCAAAGGATGCCTGCACACAAGGAGGGGAAGAACAGGACCTTTGGACCCCACCAGGTCGCAACAAGGTTGTTCCTATCGGCTCTCCATCAGAACCACACACCACTCCTCACACCACCAGTGTTACCCTGCGAGCCCCAGTGAGAGGCAGGGCCTGGGACCAGCCCAGGGCTTTCTTAGAAGTGCCACAGGTAGATCTCCTTCAATCAATCAATTTTTTTTTTTTTTATTTGAAGGAAAAAAACAGACCAAAGTCCCTCGCAATAACCCAACTGCTGTTATGCCTACAGAGTTTTGAAATCACTATCAGCACATCTACACTCTCTCAATTAGGATTACTGGGTTAGTGCAAAGGGGAATGGTGTGTGTCTGTGTGAACAATCTGCCCTTAGTTACACCTTCAGGCCCCGCGAGGCAGCGAGCAGAGCTCTCACAGAACCCGCTGTATTTGCTCTCAGTGAACGTGCCTCAAACACACCTGGGTTTTGGTGGTACCCGTGCAGAGCTCTGGGTCTGGTGGGGAACAATGGTGCTTTTCCTCCAGCAGCACAACCCACCAGCCGACAAGTTTGAAGTACACAATGGTTAGAATGCGGCAAGATTAAAATTAGAGATAAATTCATCACCACAAAATGACAGCTTACTGAGTGAGCTTGACGATATTGTCAAATAAAGACCATGTGCCTTCACGATGCACCTATTTGATTTCCCAACCTTGATCTGTTGACCTGACTGGCACTGCAGTTCCGGCCAGCCTGCAACCATCTGATATGCTACTGGGAGAAATTAATAACTGAAACTGCCTTCCTGGGAACTACAGCAGGAACCTGGGCAAGTGTTTATCGCTGTGGAGCTGGGCTGGTTTGTATTTCTTGGAGAACACTCAAGCCACAGGGGCCACCAGTGCCCTGGGCTTCCCAGCACCAGTTCCTTCCACTTCCAGACCTGGCAGGGGTCACACTGGAGGAGACAATTGCAGTAAGGGTCACAAGATGATCTGTGGGCTGAAGCCCTACGAGCAGGGACTGGCAAAAAACAAACAAATAAACCAAGCCTTAAGCAGGAACATAAACATTCATTATATGGAACTGTGAAGGGCCACCAGAGCTTTGCTGCTTACGAAGGTGACGTCCTTGTGGAAGAGGTAAAGCAGGAATTACAGGGAAGAGAAAGACCAGACTAACAACCCCATATTTTTTGGTTAAGCAGCATGTATACCAGCATGGCACCCTCAACTGCTTCAGTCTCATTGCAGGGATTGCTTTATAACAGACTTCGAAGCAAAAACCATCATTTTGTCTTGTATCCATAAAAAGCGTGGGACCAAAAGACGGGCATGAGCTGGGTGAAGCATTCAGGTTCATTCAGATCACAAGAGTTTGCAGAAACACGCACAAAGTTCTTCCTTTACATGAAGTTCTGCCTGGAAGTAGTTCACAGCAAATAGCATTTTACTACTATTCTTTAGAAACAGTTACTTTGTGTTAAAACTCTGCCAATTTTCTGTAGAGCAGGGGAATTCCTCTCAGAGTCTTGCAATTTCTGCTCTTGGCCTCTTCACTTTTTTATTTTTCCTCTTCCATGATGTCATCTCCATCATTTGGTGGCTAAAATGACCATTTTGGGGTTCCGTACTCAGTACATTGGTGGCACCTCTACTATTCCTGTAAGCATTTTGACCATCTCCCATTTGCTCAGCATTGCACATCTAGACTTCAGAAATTTTTTTGTGAGTCCATTTTTAAACTCTGGACACTAAAATATTAAAAAAAGAATTAAACCCCAAGAGCTGAGCAAAGACCAACTGAACTGCAAGCTGCAAAACCCACTTTGTTAGATTAAATCCAAACTGGAGGCAGAGCAAGAGAAAATTTCCAGCAACAGAAGAACCACAATCTAAGGTAGGTGATCCTCAATTTGCCTAATTAAAATGTTATTGTTTGGAGCATAGTGCTATTGCGCAGCAATTATATGAGCTACTTTGATTTCAGCTACTCAGAGATCTGAAATTTAAAATTACTATTTTTATAGCCATAAATGTACTATAACTCATGGTGAATTTTTCTTTTTTCTTAAAAAAGGTAGTGTGCCTTTTTTTTAATTATTTTTAAAGCTATAAATTAGATTACTGGCTTTTTTGCCAAGAGCACTCACAGAGGTGATGTGGACAAGGTAAGTTCTTATGCAAACCCACACAGAGAGGCTCTGCCCTGTTATGTACCAGCAGCTACTTCACTTCAGATGGTGGCAGGATAATGGTTTAGTCAGACAGGTGCAGAAAATTGATCATATAAGCATTTTCACAATATAAAATTTAAACAAAAACAGGGAAAAAAACCCAACCATACATGCTTTACATTTTAGTAAGGCTTGTGTTTCTGGGATTTATAATTCCAGCTCTTTCTTCTCACTTTGTGCCTTTTTTAAAAAAATAAATATGCCCATTTTCTGGTTAAAAACAGCAATAAAAAACACCCCCTCATCTAAGATTAAATGAAATTAAAACTTAGCTGCCAGCTCTGTCCTGCAGATAGGAAACCTTCTCCTTCTCCTACATCACTCTGTACAGGCATTTTCACCCAGACCCCACGGAGAGCTCGGATGAAGCAGCTCAAAAACCCACCAACGCTGCAAGAGCGGCACATGGTGACAAAGACCCAACTCAATGTGCTTTATTTTAGCTTCCGTTTAATCCATGAGTCACCTACCTGCTCCCAGAGCTTCCTGCACATCAGCCACCACCTCGTACCTGCAAATCACACATGGTTCAATGCCAGCAGATGCTGTGGGTGACCCAGGAGAGGCAGATTTAGTGCTGGAGTAGCAGGGCTAGGGCTCAGCTGGAGTTATCCAAGATAACCAGACTAGTTTTTCTCCTGGAAGAAGCACAATCTCCTTGTCAGCAGCTTGAAAGCCCTTCATGGTGATCATAGCAGGCACAGTTCATGCTTTCCATGGCTCTTTGCTAACAGGGTGGGAAAAGGAGTGAATTAGGGGGGGTGTGAAGTATTTGTAAGTGGTCTTAAAGAACAACAGCTGTGTAAGTGTGGCACCCACCTCCTAATGAGGCACAGAGGCACCAGGTGCTAACCTGAACATGGGGATCACATGCTAGCACATGGTGAAATTTTGGCCTCCAGCTGGCAAACAGGCAACTGCTTCATTACTTTTGGTATGCCGGGACTTCTCCCCGTGCCCCTAGCCCAAAAATGAGGAAAAGAGGGAGTGCACTGGCTCAGCTGTAGTGATGTATGCTGGAAAAGATTACATGAGCACATAGATAATATTTTTCCTGATTTCTGGATGTAAATAAGAACTTTCACCTCTTCCAGGGCATTTTTGTTAACGCTTCTTTGCTTCAAGCCCACCAGATTGTTGGGCATTATGGCACTGCATAAAACTCACTATTTTTTAACTGTCCACCCACCCGACAAAGAGATTTTGCACAATTTCGAGTCGTCTGCCCCATCTTTGTCCAGCTGCAATGAGGAAACTGCCGAGGCTCTGTTGAAGCCATGGCAGCGTGAAGCTGCACAGAGCTGGGGTGACCCCGATGTCTTTCTTGCTGTTTGCTGAGGACACAGAGAGCGGTTTTGTGCAGATGTGGTTGGCAGACACACACACACATATCTCCATGGTGGAGATGCCTCCATGGCTTCAGACATGGGGAAGAAACCAGAGGGGAACCTGCCCAAAGAGGATGCTGTGCCATCTGCACCACGGCGGGAAAGGGAAGAGCGCGTTTCCGCAGCCCCGTCTCACACTTCCCATGGGTGGAGCAGCCCCAAAGAGCAGAGCTGGGGGGGCTGAGCTCACAACCAGGAGTTTTCGGGGTGGGGGAGATGCATGTTGTCCCCGACAGAGTGGGGACAAGAGCCTGGTGCAAAGGCTGAGCCTATCTCCCCTCCTCTGCAGCATGAAGGGTTGCGGAGCGGGCAAGGAGTAGGCTCCCGTGGGCAACCAGCCCAGCAGTGCCCAGCAGGACTCAGCTCGCCACCGTGGCAGGCAGGAATAAGTGTCACTGTGGCACTGAGCTTCTGTCGTTTCCTTGTTCATATTCCCCAAATGCTTTGAAGTGATTCCGATGCACTAAAAGGTATGAAATACAGCACGTCATTTACGTCTGCTGAGGGTTTAACTGCAGTGGGGGGTAGACAAATCTCAAAGAAAGAATTTTAGTAGAGGCTTGTTAGGGTAAAACACTGCCATAATCAACAGTCAATTTTTAACTCAAACAAGGAAGTAATCCCTGTCTGAAACAGAGACACCCAAACACTGTTACTGTTCAGATCCGAGAACGGATAACAACAATCTGTACAAAGATAAATTGCAGGGAAGAAAAATTCAAAAGAAAGAAAGACAATGGGGGCGCGGCAGGAAATGCTGAAGGATGTTGGCATTCCTGAGACCGGCAGCGTGACCCATTGTTTCTTAAGCTGAAAAAAAAAAATGAAGAAAGGAGAAGACCTGAGGCAGACGGGTGGCGGGGCAGGACCAAGTGCCACGTCCCATGGCTACTGCTGGTTGCCTGGTGCTGGGTTTGGCAGCAATCCTTGAGTGCCTCTGTCAGTGCACACACTTGTGGGGGTCACAGCCCTGCCTGGTAGCCCATGGTAGTCCAGTGGGGGCTGTGACTCGGCCACTGCTATGCCCTGGCACCATGACCGGTCCCTCACCAGCCCAACTGCCCCCAGCCTTCGTCTGCCCGGCAATGCCTTCAGTACCCACACAGCAGAGGATTTAACACAGGAGCGTGTCCTGCAGAGTGTTATTAGCGTTTTTTTTTCCTTTTTTAAAATTCCCTTACCTTTGGGCTAGGCCATGCCACGGGCTGGGAGCCACCAGGGACGCTCTGCTCCAAACGGCCACCAGCACCATGCGGGGGGGTTTACCTTGGCAGATCCCAGCCACAATCTCTCTCTTTTCTGTTTGATAACACAGACCTCAGCAAAATCCTGTCCCCAGCGCGAGATTTTTGGAGTTTGCCGAGCAAATATTCGGGAAGGCTGGACATGGCCATTCTCTTGCTCTTGGCAGCTTTGCTTCAAGGTGAGTCACCGAGAGATTGAGTCTCCAGCCTGGCCAGTGAGGAGAACAGGCAAAGCTGGAGCTGGGGACACACGTACATCCTTGGCTAAATCCCCACTTGGACACCAAACACTGGTCAAACTTTCCTGCTGACTAGAGTCTGCAAAGAGCCAGGACAGCATGGTGAGAGCAGGGAGGAGAATCCCAGCTCTCCATCGCTCGGCACTGCAGAGGAGCCACTTGTGCCTGCATGGGGATAAGAAAGTTGCCAGATCAGTTTGCAGATGCTGAAGGTTACTCTTAGATATTTGCTGTTAACTGCTGCCCTTGACATTTAGCTCCAGGCAGGACTGTCACGGCTGATGGGCTTTTGGAGCATCCTGTGAGGGGCATTGAGGGTTTCCCTGTCTGTGCCATAGTTCTGCACCGTCAGGTATCCTTAAGCAGATAACGTGGCACTCCAGGGAAGTAACCCACCATATCCAATATAAACTCTGAACTTTCTGGCCCAGGTGTCTCACTGGTGCCACTCAGAATCACACCCCAACTTCAAGTATCTGTGGTGGTCTCCGAGTAACCAACTACTTCTGTTTTCTTTCTTTCTTTCCTCAAAAGAGCCAGTCTCAAGCACCTTGTACGGGTCCAGGTTTCTGATGGGTGAGGTTGGAGGATCTGTCACCCATCAGTGCTTCTACTCCATCACACCAGCCAACAAACACGACCGAAAATATTGGTGCAAAATAGCAAGAAGTGGAATTTGCTACACCGTCATTTCCACAACCGGCTACACCTCGAACGACCACGCAGGGCGAGTGTCTCTCAAGGACATCCCCCAGAACGGCACCTTCGCAGTGACACTGACAGAGCTGAAGAAGAACGACACGGGGATCTACCGGTGTGGCATTGGCACCAACAACAGAGACCTGTACGTCGGCCTGAACCTGACGGTTTCGGAAGGTAGGATGCTGGCAAGGGAGAGGGGGGTCCCCACTCTGCCGGTGGCCCCACTCGTGGGGAGTGGTCTGGGGACAGATGCTGGAGCATTAGTGCAGAGCATGTCGACTTGTTCTACCCTGTGCTATTAACCAGATATTTACAACAATGGGGTATAAAAGTACCCAGATTTGGCCAAATCAGCTGTTCATATATGTAAAAGGAACCTCTCTCCTGCCTGGCTGGGGGCTGTGTGCTGGATGGAACCTGCCGTACTCTCTCCCTACAGATGCCATCAGTCCATCAGGGCCGATCGAGCTCATCCGTGGGGAGCTCCGTGGCTCTGTCATGGTCCTGTGCCCACCCGGGGACACCCAAGGTGGTGAGAAGAGGTTCTGGTGCAAAATGGGGAGAACCAGCTGTGTTCTCATCGCCGACACTGATGGCTACGTGGGAAGGAATTACCAAGGACGAATCCTTATCACCCCTCAGGAGAGCTCTGGAGCTTTCAAAATCTTGATAAATGACTTAAAAAAAGAAGACTTGGGGCTGTACAAGTGTGGGACAGGAAGGCTTAGCAGCTGGGACAGCCAGCGGATGGTGGCTCTGCAAGTGACAGCAGGTAGGTCGGGGTGCTGGGGGCTGTGGGTTCCTCACTGCCCCGGATGAGGACCATGGAATGCTAACAAAGTCCTCTCCAACCTGCAGCCTCCACCCTCCCCAGGAGACCAAAATTTCCAAGCAGCACAGTCGGAGGCTCGTTCTCCTTCCAGTGCCACTACGATCCCAAGGGGAACTACGAGAAGAAGTATTTGTGCCGGTGGAAGGACGCTCGCTGCTCGCTCCTCGTGGATACAGAGGGGTTTGTGCACGAGTTGTACAAAGGACGGATACAAATAGCCAGCAGCCACCAGGAAAACGGGACTTACACGGTGGTGATGAGGCACCTGAGAGAGGGGGATGAGGGATGGTACTGGTGTGGGGCTAAAAATGGGCACACAGAGCACACATCCGCTGTGATGCTGCTCATCGAGAAAGGTAAGTGGTGGGATGCCTTGGAACACAATAAATCCCTTTTTTAAATCATTCTTTCCCCTACCCCTTCATGGGCATGAGAGGAATAGACTCTCCTTTGCACTGTGCATAAATATAGCAACATTACAAGAAACATCAGCTTTATGTTTTGCCTTACAGTTATTGGCAAGTGAATCAGGTGATGGTAAAGGTTTTCAGAGGCAGGGATGTAAGCTGAGCTTTCATAAGAAATTTAATTTGTTTGAATTATATTACTGATTATTGATGATGCAAAGCCCCAGCATATGACACCCTGATCCTAGCAAGCACAGCACAGAGACATGTGCTTTGCTCCGAACATAAGCTGAAGGTTATTTGGCAGTTTTAGAGGCTGCAGCCTGTAAATACACAGATCCATGTAACCGTTCAGCTGGCAAAGACAGAAACAGTGGGGTTAAAGCATGAACATTTGCCAAGTATTAGTGGGTTTTCATTAGTACTCCCAAGCTGCTTTCTATAAGACTCAAAGGGAAATAGAAACGCTTGGGTTTGGTCGTATCATGCTGCAAATTTTTTCATGCCGAGACGCAATGTGGAATGCGTAAATCTTTGGTAAATCTAACATGTGTCTGCAAAAAGATGGCTACCCAAGCTTTGAAATATTTTTCTCTGTAGAAACCTCCTCTTCACAAGACCCAGAAACATCCACTCTTGTGAAACCCACTTTATCATCCAGCCTGGCCGCCTACAGCACACCCACGCAGAGGAGCATCACGGGCCTGACGTACGCAATGGGCACCATCGCCGAGAGCACCAGCACCCTGCTGCCCACTGTCCCCCCCGGCACCTCTGGAACCTCCCCAGGAGAAATCTATCACGAGAGGTAAGGTCACGGACACACTTCTCATTGGCACCGCCTCGGTGGTTTACGACCCATCTGCCCCATTTCCCAGGGCCTCACACAGGTTGTGCCGGGGTTGCAAGTTGAAAACACCAGCAGGAGACATCAGTAATTAGAAAAGCAGAAGACAAGGTTATCTCATGTCCATCTGTGGCATCTTTGAACTTGTCTCTAAATTTTCTGGTGCTGGTCGGCCTTATAGATCAGAGGCCAGAGTCAATAGATGTGCTCCTGTCTGTTTTCCTTTGCTCAGGACATTAGGAAACATCAGGCTTGAGCAATAACGCTGGTGAATCAGTAGCTGCTGCCTTCTTCACCACACACATTATCCACGTCCTTACAGGCAGCCAGCAACCAGGGTAATGTTTGGGTGCTCTGTGTTGCACAAGGAGCTATCTTTGGACAAGGTTAATCAAAAGGCTGTGAGCTATTTTGGCCGGTAATTATTCTGTGGTACATCTCTATGGCAAGCCCCGGGGCTCACCCCAGTGCAAGTGGTTTTCTCAGTGGATTTACCTCCTGTGCTTCTTGCTACAGAGGATGGCTGGGAGCAGCCCTTGCTCCTCTCGCCCCAGCCATGGCCACCATCCCGAGCCGGGCGAAGGGGATGCATCGCTGGCACAGATGTGTCAGACACCACACTATCAGTCAGAACTGGAGACAAAGCACAAAGTCCACAAATCCATCTCAATATCCTGAGCCATCCCCACCCCTGTCCAGAGCTCGCATCTGCCCCTGTGATGCCCAGCACAAGAAGCATCATCCTTTCCATCCCCACTCCTCCCATCCCCTGCCCCCCAGCCATAAAGAGGAGGGGGGAGCATGTTACCAATCACAAACCATATCTTGAATAAAGGGTCAGATTTTGTGCCATTCCTGGCAAAGCTCTGTTTGCCTGCAGAGCTGCAATAGCATTTATACCATTTTTGCAAGGAGACACCACGTAGACACCCTCCAACAGCATCAGAGTCTACAACAACTGGCAAAGAAAGAGTATGAACTTATGAATTTAGCTCATTTTCATTTTGGATGGGATAATTCATCTGCAGCATAAACCCCACACGGTAGAGCAGAGGCAGCTGTAGAAATTAATTCCTCACAAGCCGAGCTCCAGATCAAATGATTTAATCTCTGCTGAACTTTGTTGACTACTCCCCTTTGATTCTGTCAGAGTTTACGAGTTCTTTATAACTCTCTGGTGTAAAAACTGCATGAAGGTACTTAAAAATCCAAGCACTCAAAATCCAACTTAATTCTGATGGTTCCTCTCTCCAGCTCCTCAGGTGAATCCCCTCTGCTCCCAGTTGTGTTACCAGCTCTCGTTTTACTGATTTTCTTCACTATCACTATTCTCGCCCTGATCAAAATAAAGTTTCAAAAGGAGAGGGGTAAGTCGGCCAGGCAACACTTTTCGGGTCATGGTGGTTGTTTTGCGATGGCTTTGCTGGTGATTTCTGAGAGCAGGAGCCTGAGCCTGACCCACAGCAGATTTCCATCTCGAGGGGGACACATCCATTCTCAGCCGGTGCAGCCTGATAGGGCAACTGTTCTTAAAAACCCACAATGTCCTAGAGAAGTTGCTATTTTATTTTTTTAAAAATACTTTTCACCAAAAAGCAGATGAAAGAAATGGAAATTCCTGCTGAAAACAAGGTTAAGTTTTTATATATAGAAGTTTTATGGCTCCGCGAGTGCTCGGAAATCCTGAAGTATAAAGGGCAGGGACCTGCGTGATGTGAGTGACTACGTGCCGGGCAGCTTCTCGGGGCTGAAACCAGCCCATTTAGTCCAAAGCTGGCAAAGACTTGCCCCAAAAATCTTTGCTATCACCTGATTTTCAAAAATACATACATATATCTTATTCTATAACATACCATGTCCCTAGAGATAAATCTATGGACAAAAACCTTCTGTGAAGACAGTGGTGAGTGGAAATGCATTTTCCTCAAGAGTGAAAATAGGAAAAACAATGGTCCTAATCCTGTGTCTCTTAGGACATGGCTTGTCTATTTAAATAGGTATTAGAGGTGTGTTCTCCATTGTCTGCATGTTTTTTGGCTTTAAGGAGAAGAAAGCAGCACCGCGGGAAACCTGGAAGCAGCGCGGGTTCGGTCTGACCTGAACGCCATGAAAGAGCAAAGGATGGAGGAAACCCCGAGCCCAGAAAAGGCGCAGGATGTGGGACAGCCCCTGGCAAATGTGGGTGGGTGATTCCTGGAACTGGCCCTGCAAGGGTCATCTCCCTCAGTAGAAGAGAATAAGAACAAGTTTTAAGCAAAGAGTTTGCGGCTTCATACGTAAAATACCTCCCCGGGATAGACAGCGGGTTTGCAGTCCAGGAATTATGATCCCACAGCCCAGGATTCATGCTCTGATGCCAAACTATCGCCTTTATTCCTTACCCAGGAACGTTGAGCCATAGATTTCAAAAGACTTGGATTAAATCCTATATGAGGTTTATAAATTTATTACAGGCTTGATTATAATTTTTGCTTACGCGTAGTAAACTCATTATTGCTCTTCCTGCTTGCTCGTTTCAATAAAGTCTGATTTGCTTATGACCTCTTGCAATCTTACACAGGAGCAATTTTTGCTCTCTGTGTTGCAATCACATCAACTCTTTTGTCCTACTCCTGTAGGATAATCTATGCCATCCTTGGAAGATTGAGGATGAGCAACTCCCGTGTAAGAGTCTATGTTGTCTGGCAAAATATAAAAATAGTGTCTCGGAGAACCAGTGTTGTAGAGAGAAGCTCTTGTAAAAAACATCTGAGCAAATATTTTAAAGTATATCCAATATGTGGGATTCCTTTCACTGAAATGCACTCTTCTCTCCTAAAAAAAACCAAACAAAAACAAAGATCAAACTTAGGGGAATAGTGGTTCAAAAAATTTGGTGATGGCATTTCATATTCTCATTACTATGCAATTAGATCCAAACTCTCTGATCATATAAGCAGGTGACAATATTTTAAAGTCAGATAATTGCAGAGGGAAATAAGCGATTGTGACAATTTGCACCCTCTGGAATGGACAACCTCTCTGTGCACGTCTCTGCTTGTTTCTTTTCTTCTTTGAAATGTCCACTGACTTGATCAAAAGCAGAAAGCAGATCTACAGACCTCACATTTTTCAAAGCTATTTAGAGAATATACTGTAGACATCAAAAGAAGCCTTCAGAGTGATTTTAAAACCAAGGCCATTAAGTTTGAAATCTAGAATATTTTGTGGAGAGTGAGACAACCTGCTAAAACTACACAAGTTTCCCTGCTGCTTGAGATTTTACTTTGCAAAAAAAAGAACTGCATGAAGGTCCTAAATGTAAAGAAAGGAAAGAAAAGAGTACACACCCTACCTTAAAGCCTTGAAAATAAAGAAAGGACATTCCATAAAAACACTTTTAAAAATGAGAAGTTAAGCCCGAGGTTTCTAATTGTGCTTTTTGTTTCTCAAATGTCTGGTCGGGTTAAAGCCCTGGATAACGCTCCGCTGAAGCCGAGCAGAAGGTGGACTCCAGCAGTTCCCTCCAACCCGGGTTTCTCTAGTTTTCTGTTTGTGGGACTCCCTGAGATATCAGACCCATTTAAAATACCAAATTTGGCGTGAAACCAGAAAAAAAACCCCACAAAATCACTTGTAAAAAATATTGTAGAGAGGCAATGCCGGATCACAGCTTTTCTTTTGGTTTTGTTTTCTGTTTTATTTACAGCAACCCTATGGGGAAAAAAAGTACTTTTCAAGGTGACCGATGAAGAGTTGAGGGAGAATCCCCTTCCCCCAAAGCCCCCGTGTACATGAGCTTGGAATTTTCCCCACGGAAAGCCGAGGCACAGTATAAACTGCCGGGTACCCGGCCCCACTTGTTGCTTGCTGCCCCGCTCAGAAGCCGAACACCCCGTGTTGGGAGCTGAATCCCCTCAGGGACTGTAGAAGAGAGAATAAAATAACGCAGCTGTAATCGAGCTGTTTGTGTGCCACCCTGACTGGCTCTTGCAGACAGGGCACCCCGAAGGAAAGGTAAAGCTGGAGAGAGTGGGAAGGACCCTCATGGCTGCAGGTTTGCTCAGTGCTAGGCAAAAAAAAGAAAATCAGGATTTTCTGATATTTTTAAATATCCTTATCCCTTGGGTCATTTTGCAACATGTAAACCATACCTGGCTTCAGTCTGTCAAAGACACGCAATTTCTCAAGTGCTGTTTTTCTTACATCTCTTCTGCAGAACTATCCACAGCCTCAAAAATCAAACCGTTCCTGCCCAAACGCAGCCCAGACCCAAAGAGCAGCTTTGGTTGAAGGCGAGATTGCAGGTCATGCTGCAAACTGTGCTTTGGCCCGAAAAAAAAGCAAGTTCAGGGCTGTTTGTTTTCTGGAGATGCCAAAGTGCTTTGGAACCTGTGACTTGGCAGAAGGACACTTCCTCCTCTGTTAAAGCAAGTAAATATATTTGCATGAGGCAACAGATAGGTTTTACCAGAAATCTTAAGGGCGAAGGCAGTGGTTTGGTTGAATAAACTGTTTACTAGCTTTTCTTCCTTGAGATGCCCAAGCGGTTGCAGATCCCCATGACTGGTTTCTACCAGGACTTTCCCCACCCGTGGCCGTGCCACTGTCCTCCTGAGTGTCCTCCACAAGCCCAGGCTCTTTGAAACACCTCTCCAGGCCAACTGCAGGACCGAGAGGCAGTGAGCGGGGCAGCCGACACGCTGGCACCCAAAAGGAAAAGTTCCTGGGAGAGTGGGAGGTTTGGGAGAGCAAACACACCTGTGTCTATTGTGGCCAGGCGAGCACAGCCTCTTGTCCAAGAGTTAAAAGCAATGCCAAGAGCAGCCAGAGAAGCAGTTCTGGTGGGAAGGAGATGGACTGCAAGGGATCAGCACTTCTTCCCATCTGGGAAAGATGGAGGCTGTTCTCTCAGTGTGAGATCCCCACTAGATCAGCCTGTGCAAGCACAGCAACAGCCTTCTGCACCTCAAAAGCTCCTTCCTCACCTCAAAAGCTGTGCATTCATGAAGAGAAGGGAGCTCGACACCTGTAGCTAGAGGAAAGGTACTTCCAAGGCTGTCTTACCATCTGACAAATTTGCTAAACGTCCCGACTCCAGGTCAGGATCTCTCTGCTCCCAGACACAGCAGGAGCGCCTGGAGCTGCCACCCTGCTTAAGCTCAACACCTTTCACTGAGAGCAGATGAGAAAAGCTTGGTGTGACCCCCTAGTTAGAAGAAATTACTGGTTTTGCACATTAGTACAAGGTAAAGCAAGTTAATGATTCATCCCATATAATACAAATACTTTCATCTTCATTAACTTTACTTTCCCATTCCATTTCTGACAACCCCACACTTCATAGGGAATTTCCATTTGAGCCCCTATACACCTATAGCAGGAGAGCAAAGAAACAAGGTTGAAGATGGCAGCAAAGCTCTAGTTGATTATTTTTCATTTTAAAGAGCTTACAACATTCTTCATCTGCACAGACAAGACCAACCCTTGCCCACCCAGACTCCTGCTTTTCCCAGGAACCTGAGGGGCTGGAGAGAGCAGGGAAGGGAGACAGACCTGCTCTACCAGATCCTAACCAAGGTCTTCTTAGAGACATTGGTTTCCAAAAAATGTGCAACAACTTAAAAAAACCAAACAAACCCAAACAAACCAGAACCCCACACCTGATCTTGTCCTGGTTTTGCCCTACAAAGCTGTTCCACTCTTGGTTGGGGGGTGTCATAAGACCAGAAGCCAGGTCAGTCCTTGCAGCAAGGGGTTCTCCTGCCCAGGACAATGGGAAATGCTGTCACAACTCAAGGGTGATGCTGCAATGCCAACAAAGAGGATGGGGCCGGCTGGACCCTGCAGACTTAGACCCCATAAGGCTCCCCAGTGTCTCTGTGCTACCCATCTTCAACTCAAGGAGTCACAGCTGCCCTAGATAGCTGGGTCTTGTCCACGAAGAAGGCTGTCTCACAGGTACCCTGCTCCCAGCAGAGCAGAAGATCTTCCATGGACGCAACCCCAAGCAGCCACCCTTCCCAAAGGAGGCAGAGGTGACCACGGCCGTGTCCAGGAGCCCACCCTTGGGGTGTCTCTTGTGCAACCGGGAGGCAAATACCAACCTGCACCCTCAGAGGGACAGCAGAGCTGGGATGGGCATTGCCTTCCCTGCTCTCCCGTGGGTGGTGCTGACCTGGCAGGGTTTTTGGATGCTATTCCTTTAAGGCACAACAGGTGGAAATGCAGGGCTAGAGGTACAAGGAGTATTTAAAACAGCCTGGCACTGCCAGAGCCCAGTGTCCGGCACCGGGAGGGAGGCAGGACACTGGCAGGAGGTCCTGGGGTCAGACACCAGCAAACCCAGGAGCAGCCAGTCTCAGAGAACCAGCAAGTACAAAATACTCTGCAGAAGGAACTTGGAGTGTAAGTAATGCTTCTTCTTTGTCATTCTGAAACGCGAAGTCTTTCATACTACCGCTTTTGAGAGGGGGAAGGAGAAGAATAGAAGTCTTGAGACATTTTTAAGGACTCTTCCTCACACGTGTGTGAAGGGAAGCAGCAGTTCTGAAACAGCAGCGAACAGGGGTGCGGGTCTTGCTGCTGGGGGGACCGATTTATTTAAAAGAAGGCCAGAAGCACAGGATCAGGCTTATAATGTTTATATTTTCTTCTCTGCAGTAGATTTTTAATCTTTCCTTTCTGGAAAAAAAAGCTAATTATCACTACAATATTTGCATTAACTTTTAACATAGAAAATAACAAATGTTAGTAAATATTACTGTAGTAATCTGAGATGTTGCAAATTAGTCTCTGGGCATTGCAGTCTTTTGAATCACACCACAGAGATAACCAAAGGGATGCGGATTTTGAAATTTAAGAAGGGAATTGTTATGGTTATGTCCTAAACGAGCTCTGAAGAGCTATCGAGTTTGACTGAAGTGTGAATGGGATGTACGTGGTGTCCCGAAACTGACATGAGAGAAGAGCAGCAGGTTCTTTTCACATTTATACCAACTGCAAAGGGGTGGGTTTCTGCACACCAGCATTCATTCTCTAGAAAGGAAACAATTCTTATAGGGCTTTTAATACATTTCATCTGAAGTACAGAGAGACTCCAACTCCTAATTGTGCTGCAGGTAATGATACTCACACAGGCGCCGTCCACCCGCCCCACAATTGCCATGGCACAGACTGGTTGTACAGTAAGTGCTTCTGGATCACTGCAAGTTCCTGCTCCTTGCAATATTGATAGTATTGAACTAGGAGAACTAGTAAGTGTTGAAGTTGCTTTCACTTTCCAGCCCAAGAGACAAAAAAAAAAAAAAGTAAGAAGCAAATGACCCGTGATAAGGTTATCTGAAAAGCAAGAGGCTGGTGCACTGGGTATCTAACACCTTAAAAGAACATAAAATTAGATATACCATACACTAACTTGTGACCTAAGAGCTCAAAGGAACATAAAATTAATCCAGCAGTATAATCTCATCAGACATTTCAGTCCCTGCCGTGGAGGGTTGGCTGGTTATTCTTCTTCAGTTGTTTTCCAGAATACATTCCTCATACAGGACACTATTTAACTGGCACTCTCAGACATTCTTAGCTAGGAGCGACACTAGTGCAGGATTTCCTAAAAAACTGTGAATTTCTTCATAAATCCTGATAATCTTCAATAAGATCTGCCTAGCTGTTTCTGCTCACTGCACCACAAGCTCAACCCCTCCTACTGATTCTCTCCATATTGTAAAGGAGCCATCGGTTTGGAACGTGAAATATTTCTTTTCTGTATGGGTTTAGGTCAGCCTGATCTTTTATCTTAAAGTTGATTGCTCATTCAAAACTCCATGAAAACGCTCCATCCAAGGGAATTGGTGGCTTTTCTCCATCCCACTCCAGCAAATAAAACTCACAATAAGGCCATCCATGCAGGGATCTTGATGGGCAGCGTAGAGATGTAGATAGTCCCAGTCCCGCACAGCAAGAAGTCCATGGCTGTGCCCACAGTGTTTGTGGGTCTTGCTCTAAAGGGATTTGAGGGGAAAAATATTTACTCCGTTCTGTCTGTTCTCATTTCTCATAGATTTGAGTAACAGGACTATAAAACAGGACTCCTAGATTAGAGTTACAAATGTGGCAACTAAACCTTCATGTTTCATTGATCTCACAGCACGTCCTTGACACTGGTCATTGTTAAGAGCAATAGTTAATAGCTAATGGATTGGACAGCCCCCCCGGCAAGCTGTGTGGGGAGTGTACTTGTTTCTCAGAGCTCAGCCCTGCAGCTGAGTCAGCAGAATTTGGGAACTGAACTGTGGTATTTCATACCCAGCAAGAGGTATGAAAGCTCAGGTTTGCATAGCTCTGGGATCAGGTCTTGATCTCTTTCAAATCGTTATAAACCTGAAGATATTGCTTGGTAGGCCAGAGAGAGTCACAAAAGCACCATGGAAACCCAGAGAAGGTCCCAGTGAATGATATTTAGAAGAGCTAACCTAGTCCAAAACCACTTTCTGCTAGAATCCTGAAGGCAATATATCAAAATTTAGGTATGTGATAGTGCTGGAGAGGAAGGTGGTATTCCCAACCCAGAACAATCCTGCAGGGCTTTCAGCACTGAAGGAGCCAGGGAAGAATCCAACACACAATAGACCGGGAACCCCAGCCCAGAGAGGTCTCATACCATAGCTGCTCCACAGCAACCTCCCACTGCCCTTCAAAAGCACCATGAACCACTTCCATGGAATCATAGAATCAGTTTGTTGGAAGAGATCTTTAACATCAAGTCCAACTGTTAACCCAGCACTGCCAAGTTATCACTAAACCATGTCCCTCAGCACCAAATCTAAATGTCTTTTAAATACCTCCAGGGATGGTGACTCAGCCACTTTCCTGGGCAGCCTGTTCCAATGCCTGATAATCCTTTTGGTGAAGAAATTTTTCCTGATATCCAATCTAAACCTCCCCTGATGCAACTTGAGGCCATTCCCTCTTGCCCTATTGCCTGTTGCTTGGGAGTTACTTGTTAAAAATCCAAATTCCAGAAACATGTTATGCGTTGTAATGAGTTTTTACCTGTCACTGTGCTACAGGTATAGAGTTGGGGTTTATTAACACTCAAACACTTTCCAGGATTCTCATGTGCTCACACACCTGCAGCCACGCTTGGTGGGGCTTTCAGCAGCCGTTCCCGAGCTCTTGGTCATGAACGTGGCAACTCAAACCAAGCACGGAAATGGGTGACTGGGAGAAAGTCACTGCCATTCACCCAGTAATGGCTAGATCTTCTGTTTCAAAGCATATTACAACTAAATGTTTTGATTTGTTAGTATTAATCCTGCTAATGATTAGCCTACCTTGTTCTGGTCTTGTATGATATAATTCTTTGAAATCCCTTTGCATTATACGCACAAACACACCAGCACACTGCAAGCAGCTAGAGGCCACCGAGCCACCCCTGCCTGGCAAATTGTCTAAAATAAGATATTGCCATCACCCTGGTGCAAAGCATCAGAATCAGCACCATTGCCTGCGTGGACAATGGGGCACAAATTGCATCCAGGTTCCTCTCAGCCCCTGTGATCCCTCCTGCCTCCAGGTCTGCTGCAGGCAGGAGCTCCAACAGCCACACAAAGTGGGCTGCAGGCACCGACCTGCGCAGTGCCATGAATATCGGCTGCCAAACAAGGTCCTGGTGACCCATGTGGTGTGGTAGGATCAGGTTTTCTCTGCAGAAGAGGTTTCCAGTGTCCATCAGTCCATGGGGACACCGTGGGCTCAGGTGCTCATCCCATCCAGGGGATGTGGAACATGCAGAGGGGAACCCAATGTGGCAACTGAGTCCAAACCAACCACATCACGCAGTCCCCAGGAAAAACGGGTGGAGGATCAGTCATCTGCAAAAAACCCATGCAACTGCTCCCATATGGGGTGACCAAATGAGCCTTCTCCTGGAAGGTTGTGGGAGCACTGTGCAAGCCTCGTGCTTAGTGCCAACCACCAGAGCCTCACCATAGCCCCACCAGGACTTAAGGAAACCCCTCAGGACCTGTCATGGCATTGCTGCCCAGGGCAGATTATTGCTGGTGCTGCCAGACACAGGAGGCACATACCGATGCGGTTGTGCCTCTATATGAAGCCCAAAATGAAGCCTCACCTCCACTGCCAGCCCCAGGAAAGATTTCACCAGTACAAAACAAAGCAGCACTATTTCTTCCCCACTTTCTCTACTCCTGAAAAGTTGAATAGAGCAGTGAGAAGGTGCAGTTGAGTGGCAGGAGGAGTACAGGCTGGGTGCAGGCATTTTTCCCTTTCCAGCACTGGTTCTCCAGCAGGCACCAAGCCCTGGGCACGCAGCAGGGTGAGGGCTCTGCAGACCCACCAGCACACTTGCCACAAACCTGCTTCTCGGCTACTCTGGAGACAGCACACATGGCATTTCCCTCTGCTTTCAAGCTTCTTCTATAGCCCCCTGCAAACCTCTTCTGTCCCATCTCCTCTCTCCTTCCAACTCCCCCTCCACCTGCAGGAGCACGAACACAAATCACTTGCACAACCACTTACTTGCACTCCTTTTCATATGATCTCGGCAACTTTTTCTCTTCCCTAGAGCTCTGAGGTCTAGACCTTGTGCTCTGACCAGAGATGGCAAATCCAGCAGCAAATCTTTTGAAGCAAGAAGGAACTAGAGCTCTTTTACCAAAAAGCTTGATGAAATTCTCCTCCAGCATCTCAAACAGCACTTGCTCATTGCGGAGCGACCAGCAAAGCTCGTTTGTGCCATTTCTGTGGGCTCGGACGTGTCACTCTTGCAGTGCAACACGGTGCTGGCAGCAGAGAGGGGGTTTCCAGCCATCCAGCTCGGCGGATCCGCGTGGAAGTACAGCACAGATTTTTTTTTTTACATAACCGGTGTCTGTGCTTGCTCAGACTTGCTTTATGTGGCATTTCTGTCCATTCATTCAGTGAGCGGGGGAAGGTTTTAACCACATCTGAGAAAATAGGAATAGAGGCAACCCAGAGCTGCAGAAATCGGTCACACAAGCACATGGGAACTGTTGTCCTTGTGTAGGCACAAGTGCACACACAGGAACCATTGCTATCGTGTAGGGACAAGTGCACATGTCCTCAGTGACCGAGAGGCAAAATTTCTTTCCTGCTTTAACATGCATATGGAGACCCTGATGCCACCGCTCTTGTAGACATCTTTGTGGACACAGCTACACCTTTGTTTCACAAAAGAGGTCTTGGTAACCCTTCCCTACCTGACAAAATGCTGCCCCTAACCTTGAACTTGCCGATTGCTCTGGGAAGGAATTAGACTAACAGATTATTCCAATTTTGGCAAGACGGGGAAAGCTGAGCTGGGATCCTGCTTACTCTGCAGACAGAGGAGTGGGAGGCCAGTGAGGTGACCATCAGCCAAAGGAACTGCTGTTAGCAAGGGGCAAATATCAAGGCCCTTTTTGTGCCATATTGTTTGCTTTCTGCTGAATATGTTACGCTTGTCTTGCTGGCTACTTCTGGGATATCTATGAAAGAGCATTTTTCATGCTCAGTGAGTTAATTATTAGCCATGGACAAGTGGCCACTGAGCAATTAGAAATCACATTACAAGGAAGAAAGCACAACAGAACACCTTTCATCTCAACACGGAAATAAAAGACTTTTTCTTCTACCGGGAATTACCCTTAATAAAATTGTGTCACTTGACACCCCAAAATCAAATTCCTCTGAATGTTTATAAAGACTTGGCACCCATCATCTCCTCTAGAACTTGGAGTACGCATGTAGATCAACAGCCTCTCTCAGGAAATGCACATTCCCATCACTGCACCAAGACAGTGTCCAACAGCAAACTCAGTTCAGGCCAAAGACAACAGTTTTAAGACAACAGAATTAAGGGCCTTGGCTTCCTCTGAGCCTTCACTCAGTCCTAAACAAGGGGCAGGTCAGAAATATCTTGAAGACTATGGACACATTTCAAGAGCCCTGCAGCTTGGTTTGACAGTCCCCAACAGCCATCGTTTTGAGTCCTGGCCAGGGGTTAATTTGGGTGCAGTAGGTTTCTTGGATGTGCAGGTGGGACAGTGCTTTATTGGCCTAAGTCTGATTCTTGGAGGGGTGGGTGGTGAATCCCTGCATCGCACTAAATTTACCAGCAGCCGAGGAAAAAAAAAAGAAATGGAGGTGGAAATATTTCCCTTTTTCCCTTGTGTGTCCTCAAAGAGATCAGGGAAACAAAGAGCAGTAATTAAACACTGGCTTCGGATGGGAATTCTGCTCTATGACATAGGGAAGAAATTTGGACATCAGGAAGAAATTTTTACAATCAGGGTAGTAAGACACTGGCACAGGTTGCCCGGAGATGTTATAGGTACCCCATCAGTGGAAGTGTTCAAGGTCAGGTTGAACGAAGCTTTGAGCAGCACGACCTAGTGAAAGATGTCCCTGCCCAGAGCAAGGGGCTGGAATAGATGATCTTCAAAAGTCCTTTCCAAACCAAACCATTCTGTGGGAGCAGGTTTGCTTAAGGAGTGGTTTTGGCACTTGGGCTCACAAGGGAACAAGCCTTCCTTTCACTGCATGAGCAACATCGAAAAAAAAATATGACCCCAGCTATTAAACTATGAGAGGTAGCATTATCTCCTGGCAAGGGTCAAGTAAGCAGCTGAGCTCTGGGTTGCCAGGTTGCTGATACCTGCCAGGGATCAGCACTTTTCCATCATTTCTGGACTTCAGCCTTGTGGTGGGCTGTTCCAATTTAAAAGCATAAAACCAGGTATAATATCTGATTTTGAATCAAACCTCTTCTGGTTTGGCCAAAATCACTTCTTATGCTGTGCAGGGCGATGCTGTTGCCTGCCCAAGGGATGCTTTGCTCTGATGGAGACATTGGTGGTTTTTAGGCATTGCATTAGCCAGGTTTGTCATAAGAATGTCTCCCCTGATTTTACAGAAGGGAATTTTGGGGTGTTGGGATGAGACCCACGGGCAGTCACGATGCCACGCAGCAACACAGGCAAGAACAGAGTTACCAGCTCTCTCTTTCCCATTCAATCGCTGGACAGAAGTGATTAAATGCCGTATTTTGTCTCTAGCTCAAGTAGCCACAACTCTCATATCCTTCAGGCATGAAGATTACTAGATCACTCGATGATTTAACTTAATTTTGAAAATGTAATTATTCACCAACTTGTGCCTTTTTCAGGGAATGCAAGAAAAATGACTTCACTGGCATTCATCTTCCTGCTCGCCCTCCTCCCAGCCCAATCTGCAAGCAGCAGACTTCTCCCCAAGGCAGCAAGTAAGTGTCACCCATCAGGGACAGAGGTCTTGTGGGTGGCCTAAGCCCAGAGGTGACATCACTGAGCGGGAAGCAGGGTTCAGGGAGCATCTCTCCCCCCATCAGTGCCCACCACTGCCATGGGACCTGTCAGACCCACGATGCTGCTCAGCCCAGGGTCTGTGCTCACCCCGGTACACCCGTCCTGTGCCACAGTCCCATGGGGTTGTGTACTGGAGCTGATGTTTACAGCCAACGTGTTTTCCTCTTGCAGTCGAAAGACCTGTGTTTGGACCACAGCAGGTATATGGGCTGCTCAAGGGGTCAGTCACCGTGAAATGCTTCTACCCTCCCACCAGCGTGAATAGACACGACAGAAAGTACTGGTGCAAGCAATCATCCACGGGCTGCACCACCATTGTCTCTACCAGTGGCTACACCGCATCAGGCTTCCAAGGCAGAGCCTCCATCATCGACTACCCACTGGCAAAGTACTTTGAGATTAACATGACTGAGCTCACAGAGGCAGATGAAGGCACCTACCAGTGTGGTATTGGTGTCAATGGCAGAGGGCTCTCCCACAAAGTCATCCTGGATGTTTCTGAAGGTAATTACAGTCTTGAGGCTCCTTAAACTATTATTTTCTTTTACTGTTTTCTCCCGTTTTTTAATAAGGCTCCACAGATAGTGTGTCCAGTGTCTAAGAGCTCAAGATGCTCCATATTTTCAGGAAACAGCAGTTTTTCCATTTTCCCCCTCTCCTCTTACAGAATTAATATTTTTTTAACTAAAACTCTGGCATAAAAATCGTATTAGACAAACCTCACCTTAAGGTCATAGACATTGCTTGGAAACTGCTGACCTCTCTCAGCCACTGAAATTTAGGGAGATGCGTTCAGTCTGAGGACAGAACTGCCCATCCCTCCGATGTATCCCCCAACCCATGGCTGTGTGAGCCAAGCCTGTGCTCAAGTCCAGGGGAACATGGTGTGCAGGATGGCACCCCACGGGCACAGAGCATGGCACAAACTCATGGCACTTCCCTTGGCAAGAAGGCTCTTGAAGAAACCTTGCTACAGAGCAGGCAGTGAAACACATTTCAGGACTGAGGTGTCTATGCTGTCTCAGACATGGGACACAGCTGGGTAGATCATTACATGTGAGGGTGGTGAGAGCCTGGCCCAGGTTGCCCAGAGAAGCTGTGGCTGCCCCATCCCTGGAGGGGTTCAAGGGCAGGTTGGAGGGGGCTTGGAGCACCCTGGTCTGGTGGGAGGTGTCCCTGCCCATGGGATGATCTTTAACGTCCCTTCCAAAGCAATCCATTCTGTGATTCCATGATTATGGTCTGAGCAGGAATGGCACAGGAGCATATAATATAGCAAAGGACAGAGAAACCCTATGCTAAAAAAAGCCTTTGAAGGTACAGGGGAGTCACCCACAGACAGAGCTGGCAGCAGGCATTGACTGGTGTCTCTGTATGCACAGGTCCACACGTACCCGAGGGGGCTGAGCTCTTCTACGTGAAGCTGCACAGCACTTTGACCATGGTCTGCAACTTTGGGGCCGAGTATGCAAGCTATAGGAAATACCTGTGCAAGATGGACAAAAGTGGCTGCCAGAACGTTGTTGATACTCACCAGAAATATGGTGAGGATTATGTTGGGCGAGTTATGCTGACCAATACGGAGCCTGCAGGCTCATTCAGCGTCATAATAACTCAGATGGGCTGGGAGGACTCTGGCTTGTATGTGTGTGGCGTTGGCACCTATGGAGCGAGCGGCGTATCCAAGGAGCTGGACGTGCACGTCTATGAGGGTGAGTAAGCTATTCCCAGTGTTTGTTTTTTTTTTTTCCTTTACCTGTGCTTCTCTTTAGCAGCTTCACTGACAGTCTCACTTTAACAAGAACTTTAATTTAACTTCATAGAGTGCTATTATCCTGTCCTCTCATCTAGATACTTCTTTCTACCCATTTAGTTATCTGTAACATACTAAACCATTGCTAATAAAGCTTGTATCATGACTTAACTTTCCCAGCAGTGGCTAGGTATCTTCCCCAGCCTGGCTAGCCCAAAACTCCAGAAGGCAAATTCTGCCTATCAGTTTGAGACAATCAAATGGTCTCTTCAAGGCTTAATTCCTTAAATCTCAAAATGAGAGATGTAGAAAGAAGACAACCTGCCCTTCTCCTAGCAAAGGGAGCAAAACTTTGACATGTCAGTACACAAATACAAACACCGCCCAGGGGATTTGGGAAAAAGAAAGGCCTGACAGATTCTTTAGGGTTAATTCCTGGCAGTGCCAGGACAGTCCCCTACCATCTGCACCCCTGAGCTTCACCTTGCCTTGCTTTAGCCAAAACAGCTTTGTTTGATCTGATAATATTTATTCTCTTGGGAGAGTGCCACGGGGGCAAAAGTTAGACTTGTAGACCTACTAATTTCATTTTTTATCTCCAGAGTCAAAGGTTCCTCAAGGAAAGCCCACAATATTTGGAGTAAAAGGAAGTTCAGTAACTTTTGAATGCCTCTATGAGCCTCTAAGAAGATCCTCATTGAAGTACTTGTGCAAGTGGAGAGACAACGGGTGTGCTAAGATCATAGATAACACCGGGTTTGTGTATCTCCCGTATGAAGGAAGAGTGGCCATGTACAACAACCCACAAAACAACACGTACAGCATCATCCTAAACCAGCTGAAGAACAGTGACCAAGGCTATTACTGGTGCATGACAGACAAGGAGAATGAGCAGCAGTCATCAACTGAGCTGAAGATCATAGATGGTACGAGCTCGCTGTAAGAACCCAGGACCTAACACTCGTGTGTTGGCAGTTCTCTGTCTGCTCAGTAGGTACAAACCAACCTCCTAAGCGCTATGAAGGAGCAGATCTGACTTTTCAGGAAGAGAAAAGTACATCAATGTGAGGTCCAACCCTGGCACAATGTTTCACCTTTTAAAAGTTCAATCTCCCCACAGTCCAGTAGGTTTAAAATGGAAACACAAGGCTTCGTTTTTATGGTAAATTGTTGTTAAGAGTTTCTTATGCAAGTATTTCTTAAGCCTTGGGAAAAAAAAAAAACCAGCTCTCACCCAGTGGTGCATATGCAACATCGCTAACATTAATTTAGCAATGCGAGGAGCACTGTCCTTCAAAAATACATCTCCTGGTTCACCATCACTAGCAGTTCCACTACTTGTTGATGACCATTCCCACCACTGAAACCACTAACACCAGTCTTGATGTTCTGTTTGCCCTCGCAGGACAACCTGGACTGCAGGGAAAGAAGGAAGTGGAGGTGCAAGAGGGTTCACAGGTCGACTTAACTTGCTCTTATCCGTGCAAATACTACTCCTACCAGAAGTACTGGTGCAAGTGGAACAACACCGGCTGCATCCCCATGCCTGCTTCTGACCAAAGGCAGACGGGGATGGACGTTAGCTGTGACACCGACAACAAGACAGTGATCCTGAGCTTCGACTCGGTGGCAAAGACAGACCAAGGCTGGTACTGGTGTGGGGTGAAGCGCAACGGCCTCTACGGGGAAACCATGGCAGTGTACCTGACGGTGACTGGAGGTGAGCTCCAAGGCAAAGGCAGGCAGGGGGTTTCCTTCTCCCTGGGGCTGTGAATCAGGCTGCCGTCTGCTGAGGGAAAAGTCCTCTCCACATCCACTAGGCTGCAGCACCTCAAAACAGAAGCGCTCTCATCCAGGCAGCCTCCCAGAGAAGGTGCCGAGATCACCCTGATTTTGTGCAATTTGTCGTACAAGTTTTCATCCACTCACTGATTTTTGTTTATCGGTCATAAAAACCCCATCAGTCTAAAAATCACTTCCTTTCACAGGAAGTGATTTTTTACTTTTTAACCTGGTCCTGACTAATTATTACTATTACAATTTGTAACTTCATTTAAATTAAGCAACATCTGGCACCTGTCAGGTTGAAGGGCTGCATGGAGTTTGGAGACGCACTTTGCTCCAGGGAGCTTATCATAATAAACAGGAAAATATAAGGTAGCAGGAAAGGAAAGGCTATCACCCACTCCCCTGGGACAGAAAGGGACTTAGTCTCAGCTTTGGCACAGTATTTTGTTTTCTTGGGAAGGAACATTGTCAGAAGCTGAGCAGAAAAACCTATAGCACTAGATATCCTACAGACAACCATTGTCAGTGGATGATGGTCAAAGTGAAAACCGAGAGAAATAGTCTTATTTCACTGCCTTTGGTGGGCAAAGAGATAGAAATAAAAGCAAACCAGGTATTCAAAATTTGCTCAGGAAATACTAGAGGCAGAACTTCGAAACACAAAGCGTGTAGGGAGAGGGAGCCTACTTGAGATTTCTGCAACAAGTTATTTGAAGTGATAAAAACCCCATTTCAAAGAGTCTCTCACGTACAGTCAAACCCCACTGCAGTTCCACGTGCACCAAATACACCCAAGTAGTTTCTGCGTCACCATCAAGCGACTAACAGCCCCTTCTTCCCTGGGAAATGTAGGAAGCGCTGTCGACATTGGCCTTGACCTCCTGGACAATGCCGAGCCCCCCAGCCACGCCGAGCCCCCCAGCCACGCCGAGGATGGTTTTATTCCCCGAGGAAGGTCCCGCAGCGACGCTGGGCTGCAAAACGCGGCTGCCTCAGGAAGGTTGGTTCCCTCCCAGCCTCTGGTCATTTATGATATTTGTGAAGTTTCTATCAGCCCATTGCCAGTGCTGTGTTTGCATGCTGTGTGTGTGGTTTAGCAGCAACAGCAAAAAATAATCTTGTCCCCAAAGAACTTAGCTCAAAACATCGGAGGAAAAGAAGCAAAAAGTTACAGCAAAAGGCGAGATGTCTTGAAATTAATCTCTAGCCCAAATGAGAAAATACAGTCCCAGAAGGGAACAATTAGAGATTCCAGGTACAGCAAAACTAATTGAAAACACTTCTGTCGAGATTACAGAGCTTTCCTTCACACGTTTATAACCAAGCTGCTGATGTAGCTGGTTTGGCCCAAGTTCTGTCCTGCATTTTTGTTCATTCCCCTATGATGTGCTGGGATACAGCTCATTAATTAAATCCCATCACGCTCACTTATATTTATCAGATTTTAGACTGATGGGAATTCATATACGTTATTCAATCTTCAATAATAATAATAAAATGCATTTCACAGCTTAACGATATATCTTTTTCCCTCCACTCTAGCTCTGATGAAAGCCAGGGCTCCAATAAACTTGTTTTAATCCTGAGCCCTCTTGGTGCCATACTCCTGATCCTCGTGGCAGTTTTCGCCATTTTTAAATACAGGCAGCTGAAGAGATCTGGTGAGTCCCTGCCCTCCCTCGTCTCTAAGAAATCTCAGCGATATTAAGAGAAAGATGATATTTTGTGCCCGCTGCTGGGCTGAGCTGCTCCCCTGGTACCTCCCATGTGATGGGGAAAGCAGGGATCTCATTTCTGCCCCGACCCCATCCATAGGGCTCCAACACCCAGCAGGGAGGGTGCCCAGACTGGGGCAGGGACCATCCCTCTCGGGTCTTTGGGTGCTGCATTGCCGGGTGTCTCCCTGCACGGGGGCTGTTGGGGTGCGGATGCGCTCACACCGGCTCCATGCAGGGTATTTATCTCCTCCCTCTTCACAGACCTGGTGTCCGTGGGGAGCTACAGGACAAACATCAGCATGTCGGACTTTGAAAGCGTGAAGGATTACGGCGCGAGCAACAACGCCTGTGTGAAGGAGACCCAGGAGACCCAGATAGGAGGGGACGGTAGGTGGCTGCCTGGGGGATGCTCTCCAGCCCTAGGACAAGGGGTGCCTGGAGGGAACTTGCAAAAGGACCCCACAAAAGCCACAGAAATACCTGCCCAGTGATGACCCCCACACCCTAATGCCTCCCCTCCTCTCCCTGCAGAGTTTGTCACCACCGTGGCCACCCCGGAAAGCGCCGCTGAGACAAAGAAGGCAAAAAGGGTAAGAGGAGCAGGAGAGAGTCCACTGACCTGAGGAACACTGCTGCAGAACTCCAGCCGCTGCCAAAGGGGTTGCCTTCTCCCAGGGGCCTTATTTATACCCAGGTGCTCTCCATCTTACCCGGATCCCACCACCTGCTGCAGATCAGCATCAGTGGGGGGACCTTAACCCTTTCCTGGCCCCATGTTTTAGCAGGGACAATAACACAGTGCCTCAAGTCAGCCCCTCGTAGGGTCAGGAGGGTCAGGGCTTGGTTGTTACCATAAATATAAAAGACTGAGATAAGGAGATGACCAGAAGCCAGAGCACATCCCACCTCCCAGCACCATGCTCCATGACAGCAGCTGTGCAGGGGGCAGAAGTGGGCAGGGAGGGCTCTGTGACTTGCTCCTGTGGCTGTGGCAAGCCCCTGCCACCCCCCCCTTTGGTAAGATCATGGCCAAGGGCCACCCACCCCACACTAACCAAAGGTGCCAGATGCAAGCCCTTCTTTTTAGAAGTCCCCAGCCAAAGGTGATATGTAGGTGTCGTAAGTGCCAAAAGCTGAAACAGAGCAATAAAGGCAACTATGAGGAAACCCAACAGCTTTAGGGCAGGTGAGCTGGGTCCCCAGATGTGGGGACAGGCACGTTGTGGAGTCCCAAACCCACAAATATTTGGGGTCTTCCCGGAGGCTGAGCAAAGGTGTGATGCTCTCGCCTCGGCAGGGGGTTGTGCCACTCAGCCAGTCTGCCTGTATCACCCCAAAACACTCATGGTGCCCCGGTGCTGCCCATCTTAATGCTGCCCTCTCTCCCGCCATGTGCTGCTGCCCATCCCCGTCCCCCTGACGGTGTCTCCCTGTCCTTCCCCAGAGCTCCAAGGAGGATGCTGACCTCGCCTACTCCGCCTTCCTCCTCACCTCCACCAGCATCGCCCAGGGCGGCCACGGGGAGGGCAACGCTGCCCCAGATGTGTCCCCCGCAAACTGGGAGGGCCAGATGTGAACGCGAGGGACCAAGAGGTGGCAGCAACTGGGACCGGCTCTACCTTGAGGAGCAGAGCAAGACATCAGCAAGCAGCACCCTTTATTGCTACCGCAATTTCCTATAGCTTGACCTTTTTTCTTTTTTTTTTTTTGCTTAAATTCAGCTTTGAGAGGTGATTTAGGAGGAACTGTTTGATGCCAAGTGGGGTGGCTGGGCTGGGGGTGCAGGTCTGAGCGAGCAGGTCGGACTGGGAAACGGCAGGGGCTGGAGCTGCTTAACCCACTGCCAGCCCCAGCCCCACCAGTGCCCTCCCAACACAGTGGGCTCTTAGAGGCACATTTTCAAAAAAAGAAGTATCTCATTTTCTTTTAAAGGCAGATGGAAAACCCTCTAGAAAGACAACTCGCATTTTTGATTCCTCTTAGCTTTTTCACCCAGAGGGCAGTACCTGCAGACCAGACGTGGTCTGAAGTGTTTTTACACACAAGCAATAAAGAAAACCATTGGCTTTCACCAGACGAGGGGGCGTCGCAGTCCGTGGGAGGGCAGGGGGAGAGTGCACCCAAAGAGGGGAGCAAGGATGCTTTTGGGGGGGGCTTTCTCCCCCTCCTCTTAGTGCAGCATCGCATCTGGTGTTGCAATTGGTACAGGACATTAGAAGAAACCCACAATTAATGGAGATAAACAGGAAATGTTTTGAGTAATCTCATGTGCATTTCCTTCAATAGCAGGAATTGATCACGGAGTGACACTAATTAGTATGAAAACTTATCAGCAGCCCACATAGCTGACTGGGCAACAGTCACCGGTGCTCATGGCACTGTATCCATTCACATGGTCCAGACCAAACTCCCCAGAGCAGCTGAACCAACAACTTCCCATTTCTGACCTGGAACCGGAACAACCGAGCCCAATCCATGTTCCTCTGCCACCGGGCCCCCTGCTGAGGGTGGCCTTGGAAACCCACCCTTTGCTTAATAAACCTGAGCCACACACCACTCACACATTTTCCCCGGCTGACTTCATGTTTATCCAGGCAGAAACAAGGATGACTGTGATTAAATATTGTCTCTTGGTCTTATTTCCGAGCGTGGATGACTAAAGAGAGAAAAGTAATTTACTGATGCACGGATTTCCAAACCGCAGCGGGACACTGCTGTCTGTCAGTTAGAGGGAGGTACAGAAAGCAGAATATCCCGCAGATAAAGCAATGTAGGAAGCAGCAATGATGAAAAAATTGTGACAAAGCAGAGAGGCAATTTTCCCTGAACGCCAGGAACAGGATGGGCAGGTGCCTGCCTGGCAGAGAGAGGAGCTGCGGAGGTGTCCGGGAGAGAGGGGCCAGCAACTCCACAGGCAAATTCAAATCCCTGAGCCTGGGTTGGTTATTTGCAGCTCTGACAGCGAGCCATTAAAATACAAAGAATGAGGAGTGTTACCCTGGCTATTTGTTATGCAAATCATTCCTGAATTGCAGACCTCCCAGCAATAACCCCTGAGATGAGCTTGGCTCACTGCGAGCAGGAGGCGGCAGCTCCGGTGCTCTCACACCCGCATTGCTATAGTCATCACCCCACTGATGGCAAGGCTGGGACCCCTCAATGTCCGGTTGTAGCTCATCATCCGCACCCCCCGCGCCCCCCCGCAGCGCGGTGGGAAGGGGCCTGGCTGTGGGAAGAGGCGCGGAGGGGCCAGGACAGGTCTGCGCCCGCCCGCGGTTGCTGGAAGTGAATGAATTCTTCTGGTGCAATAAGGAAGGCGTGCGCTTGGAAAGCATCCCCCGGGGGTGAGCAGTCATCAATCTGCAGGAAAACGCTACGGTTTGGAAATTTGGGAGAGGAGAAATTTCCCTTTCGCTCTCCCTTTGCAAATCTGCTTCCTCTTCAGCCTGCCCACCGCCGGGCAGCCTTTTCTCAGCTCCGCTCCTCCCGCACGGGCTGGGAGCAGCGAGAAGGAGCTGGAGAGGTGGGTGGGCTGAGCATCCCGCAGCCGGCTCTGCCCCCCCCCCAGCCCCGCAGCCCACTGCCCGCAGATCGTCCTGCTCCTGCCC
>JAHREE010000307.1:590909-613399 GCA_033628505.1 Tringa tobata | reverse complement strand
TCCTGCTCCTGCCCATCTCCAGCATTTCCATCCAGCACCTCCTTTCCCAAGGGGCATCCCCCTGGGATACTGTGGTGGGTGGGAAAGTGTAAACATAGTCTGACACGAAAGCAGGAAAACGTGTGGAGTGAGAGGCATGAAACCCTCCACACAGGATGTAAAGTCAATGTGGTGAGAGCCTGGCCCAGGTTGCCCAGAGAAGCTGTGGTTGACCCATCCCTGGAGGGGTTCAAGGCCAGGTTGGAGGGGGCTTGGAGCAACCTGGTCTGGTGAGAGGTGTCCCTGCCCAGGGCAGGGGTTGGCACTGGGTGGCCATTAAGGTCCTTTCCAACCCAAACCATTTCTCTGAAATCTGATAAATAGGAGTAATTGTGACAGCATAAGCTGAGGATGTGGAATAAAACCCACACATCTCACCCAAGCTGTGATCCAGAGCTCATCACAACCAATGAGCAGGTCCACCAGGACCTCACCAAGCAGCCCCATCTCCTTCATCAGACTGTTTGCCAAACGTGCCAATTGATTTTCTTTGATTGATGATGAGCTCTGGTATCTCATTGCATCACTGCTTCATTCCCAATGAATGTAACAGAAGATCATGGTACGTGCAAGGTATGGTTACATGGTTGATTTCAAGGGTGATGGTGTTGAAAGATCAGCTTCCGTGAACACTGACAGAGTGTGGAGGGATGTATTCACCCATTCATGCCCTGGCACCAGGACAAATGAAAGTCACAGTGCAAAAATTCATGAGAAAGCAAACTAAGGGAATCAAAATCCCGAGAGGCTTTCCTTTGGCATAAGCAAATATTTAAGGAAGGAGAGTGAGCAATCAAGGAGATCTTTCCTTTAAAAGTGAATCACCAAATCCCGCTCAGCGTGAAGCACATGCCATGCTATAGGCAAATGCTGGTGAGCTCACCCAGCCAGGTCACCAACCAGGTTGTTTTGGGAAGGGCCAAGGATTCTCCTCCTCTGCAGATCTTCATTCTGCTGGCACCTCGTGGAAGGTGCAGGGCCCACCGGACTGCCGTAACGCTCCAGCAATGCTGGTTTGCTCCTGGAGATCTTGACCAGGGTCCTTCTGTGATGGGGATGAAACCAAAGTGGTAACTAGGTTCTCCTTAAGGACACAAGGACCTTATTCCATAATAGCAAAATCCTGTTAAAGAGCTTCTTCTGCAGCTAAAGCCTTCCCCATGTCACCTCTGTAGCATCATTAAAGTTGCTCAAGTCTGGAACAGCCAGCTCTCCACCCATCCCAGCTGCTAAAGGTTATCCATGCCCATGGGCAGGAAAAGGAGAGCTAGAGAGTGTTGGGCTGTCCTATGGGAACAGAGGTGCTGAGAAGAGGTTTGTGCAAGCCCTAGAAGCAACAACTCGACCCTAACAGCAATAAGAGCTGCTCAGAGCTGGGGAAGAGCCTGCAGTGGCCTGGTTGTTCTCATGCCACTATAGCTGGCAGGAGTTTTAGTACACCTTGCTCAGCTTAGCTGATTCTCAAACCAAAATCTACCCTGTCAGAGATCTACCCTTCAGTCTGACTCAAGCCTTACCCCTAGTCAATGCAGCAGTAAGGCTTTATCATTTGAAATATTAGGACTAGAGTGCTACCAGGGACATAAACATCCCCCTGCTCCCCAAGCATTTACCTGGGCCCTGGCACCAGCCGTATAAAATACCTCCTGGCTGCTTGGAGAGATGATCTGGGTGGTCTTGGTCCATTTACCTTAGTCCTCTGCCATTGTCAGATGCTGCAGCCCTATGTGTATCAACACCTCGTGTGAAAACACAGTGGAAAATTGAATTGCAGCGTGCAGAACCAGTGGGTACCAACAATGTATTTGCAGCCACTGGTGGCTAAAGGAGCCCAAAACAGGTGAAAAAGACCAGAGCTACACATTATGCACAATAAAGAGGGTCTCATGGGCAAGTGGGGGTAATTTAGCACCATTCAGGTCTAAACTCTGGTCTCTGTGGTATGTCAGGAATGATGCATCACCTCTGGGACACCAGCATTACTGGGAGCAACAGTATCTGCTATGAAAGGGCACCACGGTGAGTTCAGAAAGTTTCACCAACAAGAAATATATAATTCCTCAGAATTTTGACAAACAGACTCAGCACAGTTTCAAGTGGGGTTTATTTACAGTAATTGCAATTTCCACAAAACTTACTAGTGAGTGTCAGTAAATTACACAGTACATACAAGAACCTTTTTCTATTCAGCAACCACGTATCTTGCACAGAAGGTTTTCTTTTACTGATAGGGCAGAAAGTACCATCTCAAAAGGAAACACAGGTTTCTAAGGCCTGACATACCTGCTAGGAGCTATTCTTGGAAGCATTTCTCACCCTGTGCACCTCGTTTCAGGCAGAGCAATCAGCAGCCGCCGTCACGTAGGACTGAGCCCAGATTTATGAGCATCAACTGCTCTACACCAGAGCCATTCCAGCAGGCACTCAGAACTCAGGAATATATTCCCTAGACAAAAATTTTATAATTTAAACAATAATTTTATTAAATGATCACAGCTTATGTCTGCTAGCAAGAGGAACCCTTTTAGACTTTCCCTTGGAGAGCATCCTTTGACAGAAGTCAGCTAAGAGGGTGCTATGCTGATTTGATCAAACTCAGTATTTCCATCTTTAATGCAAGAGGTGTATGTGGACCTGGCCAGGAAAACACTCAGTGTTTGATCGACCAGAGCTGCAACCAGTGAGGAACTGCACTGATACAGCACAGTATTTGCCCGTTCACCGCTGGTGTGTGCAATGGCCCAACAGCTTCGTTAACCGCGGTCGTTGGTGGGTCGTTAGCACCTTCTGCTCTCTAACCAGATTTCTCTATCCAGTCTAGTAGGATGTCCAGCTCGCCTAGGGATTTAATCGCTGCAGATGTGACATTCAGCTGAAATGATATAAAGGAATAACTTGTAGGCAAAGATAGCAACTACAACCGAATGTAAAGAGAATCTGAGTATCTGTGTTAATTAGTAGACGTAGTCATCAACTTACTCCTTCGTAGTTTGCAAGTATTTGCTTAAATTTCTCATCAGATTCCTGTCCACACAGGCACTTATTCTGCTCATGCTAAAAAAAAAAAAAAAAAGATAGAATTCATTAGTTTTCAGCATTCATTTTTAAAAATAAAAGATCAGTTTCTAATTATGCTGGCAATTACTGTAGAGACTGAGTCCTTAAACTCTGGAAAAGGCTGCAGGTTTTTAAATTAGATTTGAGGTGACTTTGAACGACAGAGGGACAGGATAAATATCATTCTTGAAAACTAATGTGGGAGGTGGCTGATGAGTGGCAAGTATAAAAATTTCTCAGCGGACATACTCACTCCTCACATCATGTTTCTTGGTAATCTTGTTAAAACTATTTTTATAAATATTTTGTGACTTTATAAAACGCTTAGGTTTATTTATACACCAATTACTAACAGATGGAGCGGAGCTGCAGCAATACCCAAGACTTACACACTGCCCGAGTTTCCTCTTCACGCTGAGGAAGGAGTTGGCGATGCTGCTGATTTTCCGGTTGACGAACGAATCCTCCGTCTTGCAGTGTTTGAAGACTTTGTCCACGTAGAAGTTGAAGAGCTGATGGGTGATGCAGCATCTATCTAACGGCTTAAAGAATGAACTTCATTTTAAAAAGGTCTTCCAAAGTGCTTTAAAACGGTTGTCACCTGCTTTTTTGCCCTCCTCTAGAATAAACCACTTCTAACACCAAGTGCGGTAGCCGGGCACAGCAGGATGTTTTGACTCATATAAAGCTTTTACAGTGGTGCTTGATGTAAATTGATAATATATATAGGAAGCTACTTTAGATTGATTTTCTAAGACATCCATCCTCAGCAAGTCTCACTGAGCCAACAAAATAATTAGCTGACTTTGTAGCTGGGTGTTAGATGCTGAGACCTGAAGATGCGGCCCACCCCTAGAGCCTTAGAGTGTAAGAGAGCCATAAAATACTTATTTATAATATATTTCAGCTCCCAAGATCACATTCACCTGCTTTGGGATTCTCTAATAGCTTTCCACCCAGATCCTGATTCACCTTGCTATGCCTCCACCGACCGAGGTGGTGAGGAACCGCAGCTAAAGCTCCTGCAACCGGAGCATCACATGCAACAACGAAAAAAGTAAATGCCTCTGCCCACCATTTCTGGAAAGAGAGTCAGGGTGAAATCCCAGTGCAGGAACCGGCAGTGGGTCACCCACCTGTTCTCGCCTACGTGATCCACATCACTTTATCCTCCCTGACCTGCGCTGTCTGCCAGCGTCTGGGTTTCGCAGGAACTTAGAAGTCGTGGTATTGAATGACTTCCCCAAATGCCCCGAGGTGGTGCACCTCCTGCCGGCTGTTAGGACGCCACCTGGTCAAAATTATTCAAACTGGAGAGAGGGTAAGGACACCTACCTTAACCTTGTGCAGAGAATGGGGATGAGACAAGATGCTGAGGGTCCTGATGGTGTCTCTGGCTTGCTGAATGGGAGGAGATAGAGATGGTGATGGACCTCCAGAGGAGCTTCAGGAGCAGCCCACCGAGGAGCTTCCCCAGCTCCACAAGAGCCTGCAGCGATACTTACGATGTTGGCTTTAATTGCGGTGAACCCAGACCTAATCTCAGTCACACTCATTGAAACCCTGCAGGGTCCGAAGTGGAAGACTTTGTTCCCCGCTGTCGGTGTCAAATTCAAGCAGCAGGACATGGAGAGGAGGCAGAGGAACAAGTGGGATCCCTTCATGCTGCTGCCTGGAAGACCTGTTCAAGGAAGACAATATTGCCTCACTGTCTTTCCTAAATAATACAATTATAATTCTTATGAAAATATAGGTATTTTATGTAGAACTTGTATCTGTCCACTTGTATTAAAAAAACCCCACACTGATTAGTATCTCCTACCCATTTCTTCTTGACTCCCCATGGGCAAGAGAAAATAATCAAATACAAACCAATATTTAACAGAAGGTCCCAAAATAAGTAAAAATAAAAAGAAAAAAATTCTAGTAAAAGACTGCAGGTAAATAGACAAAGTCCTCCTGAAAAATTTTCAGCAGAAAAATAAATACAGTTAAATTAAATTTTTAAAAGTTTACTGACTCAGAAGCAGCAGGAGGTAACTATCACCGAAAGCAGCAGATCCCAAAGTCTGATCACAAAAGAAAATGCTTTCCCTCAGAAAGAGCATACTTCAGACACACATTTTGTTAGCACTGAAAATTAAGGTTATTAATGGAAAAAATCCTTTTAGAGACACATTATAGGAATACAAGAAAATATGCAGGAGTGTGTAGAGTGAAAGGATAAAGTCAGTATTTTACCTTGTTCTTTGATGTGGGTTCACCTGTCTCGTCGATGTCTGACCTGAAGAGCTCCGAAGAACACGTTTTTATCCAGGTATTGGGAGGAAATAACTCGTGGATTAACTTTTGGGATTTTTCTTGCTTTTCCCAGCATGTATTTCCCTTTGTAATTTACTGAATTAATGAGCTAGTGAAAGGGACCAGCTCTCTCACCCACAGGTGTTTCCCTCTCCCACGGAGGCGGGAAATCTTGGCATCGCTGCATCATTTCGCATCCGGGAAGAAGGACACAAACAAAAGGAGGGACCATCATGGGGGTTACATGGAGCCCCGCTGCCAAGCCCCCTCCGGAGAGGGGCTGTTCCCGGCTCCCGCGGAGGCGTTGGGATGCGGGAAGCCGAGCAGCATCACCTTCCCCCAGGGATGCCAGTGGTCCAAACCCCCCACGGTGGGAGGGTTGCTGGCAATGGGACGTGGGGCGCCAGTAAAAGGTGCGTGACTCAGAAAGTTGGCAAGACCTTTCTCCATCAGTGTCCTGGCACTCGGGACCTTTGCCCGCTGGATATGGGGGACCCTACTCTCAGCCTGGCTCCTCAGGTGGGTGGGCAATTACCTTCATTGTCACATCCCTGGTATTTGGAGTTCTGAGATGTCCAGGAACGAGAGGGTTTGGGGACACAGCACCCACCTCCATGCCAGAAGAAGTCACTTGGTTTTCAGGAGCGTGGGTGACTTAGGTGATCATTACACACAGCCCAAAGCTCCCACCCTGCAGAAGGACAGAAATTTCACTCAGACCTTTAGAAGTCCACCAGCCCAGGGGCAGAAGGGAAGTTTTACCCACCAGCAAAGACTTTGACTGCAAAGTCTATGATCACCCTGCCAGCATTAGCTGCTGAGCAGAACTGATGCAGCCAAGGTCCTCGAGCAGACCAGGCATGTTCTCACACCAACCTTTCAGACCCAGACTCTCCCCAGGGTTTGCCAGCTGGCCACGCTGTCACATGAATGTAGTGGCACTGGTGCAAACCCCAGGCTGCTTCCCCATGCTGTGGGCTCCAAGGCTAGTTTGGTTGTTTTGGTAATCCCTCTGGAGACAGCTCAGTCTAGTCAAGAAAAACAGAGCACTTAAAAAGTCTTCTTGGATGACTTGTACCCAGTAGGGAAGGTTGGGGGGAATTTGATGACATGGAGGTGGCAAAGACACCCCTCTAATCCCACAGCCAACCTCTGGAGCAGCCACGATGCTCTGGGTGAGAGCAGCAGCCTGAGCCTGTGCCTGTTGCAATGCAGGTATATCTTGTGTGCCACTGCCTGTGGGCCAGGGCTGTTCTATAAAGTTTTGCCGGGTGAGTAATTTATTGATAACCAAGCTCAATCTTGAGCGTATTTCCGTCACCAGGGGAAGACTAGGCAAATAGACTCTATGCCCAGGCTAGTCGTAGCATTGCATCCAGCTGAAACTGCCCCGAATGCACCAAACGTGCCTCCTTCAACCCCGTAAACTGTAAAACAGCCAACAGGCAGGTCCAAATCCGCAGCAGGTTGCATTTGCCCTTGCTGAGGTGTTGGAAAGATCCTCAGCAGCACGAGGCTGGTAATCTCTGCCCAATTCCAAGCTGCTGCCTGCAGTTGCAGCAAAAATTTCCCTTGGAGCAGAGGAAGCGGCACCGGCAGCGTTCCCAGGGAGCCCGGTGCACACCCTTGGTGAGGAAACAAGGGAAGAGGTAATGAGGTCTTACTTAATTATGTAAATTATAGATGAGAAGAAGGGTTTTCTTTCTTTCTTTTTTTTTTTTTTCCTTTTGGTAACTGGAGTGACGCTCAAGACAGGTCAGCCAAATGCCGGCAGGCAAGAAACAGTCATGGGTTAAAAGCCAGCAGGCAGGATGATGGAGGAAAGATGCCGGGATGAAAGGGGAACCAGAGGGAAATGTCGGATTATAGGGTTCAGGACCTTGCTCCGTCACAGACCCCTGCATGGCCCTGGGTGGGCGTCCCTTGGACTCACTGTCCTGTCACCAACCATTGAAAAGCAGAGGCAACAGCGTGACCCTCAGCGCAGGGGCAAAGGAGGGGAATGATCATGTCAAAGACAGGAAGACAACCCAGAGACTTAAAAACTAAAAGCAACATGTGCAGTGATGGCAATTGATTACCCCAAGCGCTGGACCCACGGGAGGTCTGAAACCCTCTTTTTTCAGAGCAGATGGGATGGCATCAGCAGGGAGATGCTGGCGTGCGTTGGATGCAGTCCTGATGGAAGAGAATCCCCCTGGCTTGGCTTTCCCCGGGCGGCTTCAGGGAGGCCCCCGGCGACCTGCCAGCTGAAGCAACAGGAAAATATGCTCAATAAAAAACAGCATGCCACTTCTCGTGTACTCTGGGAAGGAAGAGGAAAAAGTGGAATAGGGATTTCTGAAACCCAGCAGCATGACAAGGCAGATGAGCTCAGATAGTAAAAATGGGAACCGACTCCCCCAGGCGCTCTCGGGATAATTAAGCCTTTCGCGTACGGCAGCGCTGGGGAGCCCGCTGGGAGCAGGGAAGTGGTCCTTCCCCCGGGAACCCGGCCAGGCAGCTCCCAGCTAACGGAGGAGGACTCCTCCCCGGGGATTTTACGGTAGGCACGTTGTAACAGGGCTCACTAGAAGTAGTTTTGGCCCAAATACCAAGCAAAGACAGCGGAGAGGGTTGTTCGCCAGCTGCCACCACGCTAGGGAATTAAAAACCAAGCCCCGTGTATCATTAGCTTGCCTGAGAAATGGTTTATGCAGAGTGTGTGATGAGCAGCACAGACCCCGCGCCTCTCACATCTGCAGTCGTTCAACGCAGAAAGGCACAAAACGGGCCAGTTGAAGGGAATGTCCAGGCGCAGGCTGGAAAACAGCCCTTGGAGCAGCCTCTTGGACCACGCTGGCTCTCAGCATCTCCCACCGCTGCCGGCACGGCGCTCAGCCTCACCCTGCCCAGCAGACAGCCACGGTCACATCCCCGCCACCGCGCCGAGTGGGCATCACCGCACCGGCAACGGAAACAATGCAATAACAGCAGAAAGTACCAGCCTGCTGCAGAGAAATGTCTTGTTGAAATGACTAACAGAGCAGAGGTTCCTGGTGAGCCCCAGAGCGTGACCGGAGACAAGACACCTACTCACCGGAGGCCGGTTACGTCGGGGAAACTCAGCAGCAGCTCCACACCGGTGCTGTGCCGCGAGTTACCTCAGTCCTGCTCGGCGTGAGCCACTGCTGAACCAACTTCATTCATTTCAAATAGCCAAATTTTTTTGTTTTATCCTAAAAAAAAAACCAAACCAAAAACCAAGCTCTTCTGATCTGGAGGAGCCATGCGATCAAGAACTGACCACAGGCACATGTTAACACTGGGTTTCCAGTAAAGCATTTCAGAGCGATAAGGTACCAGTTTCAATAATGCTTTTCAATGTAGTTTCATGATATAAAGAAGATCTGATAATATTTTACAGACCATTCTTGGTTTGCCATTCTTTGTCATTACTCATATTTCACAGCAGCTTTTGGTACACCAGCATTTCAGATATGAGGCTGATAATGTATTGCACACAGATCCCCAGACCTAGACAACGTGAATGCAGGCACGCCTCCAGTAATTTTAATAAGAGAAAAGTTGAGACTTAATAACAAAGTCCAACAATGATATCTGAACTCAGGAACTCTTCCTAACATCCTTTAGGAAAAAGATCTGCAAAAATCAACTGATCTACCTGAGACAAAAACATTTGTAGTATATTATATCTCTCCTGGTAATACCATAGCTCACCAAAACCCCAGCCAGAGGAACGTAACTCAGTTTCCACAGGCAGAAAAAAATGTTTCCATGTGGTTTTTATGCACTGGAGTGATTTCTTACACACCTGCAGTGGTGTAAATTGCCAGACAGCCCTACCCTAATCCTAGCCTAGTGCTAACGGGAAGATGGGCTGCAGCAGTGGTGCTTTGCTGCAGCTCTGAGTAGTTCTCAGCACCTTAAAAATCAGAGATTTAATTGTCAGGCAACCACCTGGCCCTCTGATCCAGAGCCCATTTCAAATCTGGTTTGAACAAGTGCTGATCTGGCCCGGTCCCCTTGAAGCCTGGGGATCTGCACCAGCACCCCGACGGGTGTCACCACCCCGATGGGTGTCACTCTTTCCATCAGCTTCTGCACCGACGCGCTTTGCCCTTCGCAATGGAAATGTGCTCTGTGGCTGCCAGCGCCCTCTCCCAGCCTCCGAAAACCTCCCGCTCTTCTGTCTCCTAATTAGCGTGGTTCATTATCAACAGAAACCAGGGGCCAGTTAATGAGCAGGGCCCCAGCTCTGCAATGCTGCTGACAAAAGTAAAAAAATTGTTTTTCTCGGTAAACTCATCAAATGACTCAGAAAAAAACTCTGCAAGGACTTATTGGCTGATAGGTGTGGTACATTGTGTGCCCTCTTCTCGGTCACGTTTCTAACCATAACCACTTGAATAATTCTGAAAGTCAAACACTCAGTACTGCCTTTTAGGGAGCAACAGGCTAAGCACAGCTTATCTTAAGGAAATGCAACTTTTACTCAGCCAAGCTCAAGAGATGTCCAAAGCCATGGGAGTGAAATTCAAGCTGTTTTCCAAGATCTCTTCCCAAGGGGCTCGTGGCACACGGGGCTTTTGGCAGCTTTAGGACCTCACCTTGTGGGTAGAGCAGCTCCTTTCCCAGCGCTGAGGGGCTGAGGGACTTTGGGAGAACATGGGAGAGTGTCCCCAACCCCGAGACAATGTCTGAATCACCCTCATTTAGGGCATCACCCATGACTGTCCCCTCCGGGGCTGTTTCTGTCATTTGCTTTTACTCCAGCCCAGCCCAGGATGTCTCCAGGTGCATGTCCCATCAGAAAGGGGACAGTGTCACCTCCCCTGGGAGCATCACCCCATTGCTATGGGTGGCCCCAGGCTCCCCCTGTCCAGGTCATCGTTGGCTCCCGGCTGTGCAGGGCTGCGTGTCACAGAAAATGACACTGCCTCCGTCACCACCTTCACAGAGCAGATGTGACACTCATCTGCGTGACTCACCAATGGCAGTGCTGCTGCCAAGACAGGATTTCACCCAAAGAGGGTAAAGAAAAATGCAAAAGAGAATGCTTTTTTTTTTTAATTTCTTTCTTTCCCCCTCTAAGATTCACCTTTGTGGAAGGGGAAAAGCGTAGTGGAGAATCTCATACACTGACATATCTGTTCTGCAGAAAACCATTAATTTAGTCACCAGTGCTGGGGGTGTTGAAGGTTAGATACTTGCTTCCCCTGCTTTGATAAAATGTGAACTCATATTTTGGTTATCACAAATGGCATCTTCCCCAAAAGGGAAATGCATATTTCTGGTCTTTACAGTTTAATAACACAGCTAAAGAGCAGCTCCTGTGAGGTTTTCTTCAACTGTCCAGCACTTGGGTTTCGGCAGCCACCTCTGTGCCCGGAGGTTCCTCTGGTCAATCCAGCCAAAGTGATGCTGTCCTCAAAATCCGGCAAGTGCAGGAGCTGTGTGTGATGATAGGGACCAGCCCAGGGGAATTCAACGCTTTCCTGCTAAATTCAGGAACTGGCTGGAGAATCAAATGGCCCTTGGGAAATCTTCACCCCAAAACTGCAACAGCTCAGGAGTTATCCCAAAGGTTGAGCAGCCCACTGCTTGGTTACAGGTCACTCTTCAGGGATCATTTCAGCAAGACTTCCCACACAGAGCATGAATTTCAATGGTTTCTTTTTTTCTCTCCTCCCCCCCACCCCACCTGAAGGTGGGTATTTCAGCAAAAATTGAGGTATAATCACCTGAAAAGCACTGCCTTGCATTGAAGATGGGTAGAAACGCTCAGGAGAGAACCATGTAAAGCCCAATGCCCACGGTGAGCTTTGCACCGCTCTCCAAAGGCGTAAGTGCTTCAAAGACTCAAATCTGCCAACAAGGTGAAACACAGGCTTAATGAATGAGACTTTTTCAGTTTCCAGGTGGTTTCAGAAGCTTTTTGATGTGGGCATCTGACATATTAGCAATTGGGCTTCTCCAAGCAAATGTAATGCCAATGTATCGAAACTGCTGAAGCGCAGGCGAGATGTGGAGCTGCCCGAGAAGCCCCTTTGCTGGCCAGCGAGGCTGCGTGCTGTCAGCAGGACCAATATTTCACAGAGAAACGAAACTTTCTTGAAAGGTCTTTCCGAGGGAGAGAGGTGTGATCAGTGAATATGAAAAATTGCTCTAAGCAAATCAAACTTCCACTTTCAAAACCCACAAGAAGCCCCCATGCACATCTTCCCCACAGAATTTACAGTTGTTTACTGGGCTTGCTTCTAATTTTAACCTCTTTTTTTTTTCTCTATTGCAATTCTACAACCATAATTCACGTTACCAGCCATCCTGGTGCTTCCCTTGTTGCCGCAGTCCTGGGGGGGCTCCGGTGGAGACTGGGTTACGCTGTTGACAGAGAAAGTTTGCACCTTGGAGAATGGGCAGTCTAAAAGAGACATAAAACAGAGAATCAGAGAGGAGAGAAGACAAAAATAAAATTAGCCAAAAATTGAAGAAAATGGGTCATTCCAAGGAGAGGGATTTTCCATAGTGAGCCCAGGAATCCCCAGCTGAAGTCCATGGATGTTGCCATGACTCACAGAAGAGCTTGTGCAGGCAGTTTTGGGGTGCTGTTCCCCAGCAGTGGGCTCTTTTTTTTTTGGAAAAGGCTCATTAATGTTAAGAAAATCAAAGCTGAAATTCTTTACATTGAAAATTCAAATAAACAGTCACAGAAAATGGCATCGGTTATCAGACACTGTCTGCAGCACATTGGGATTTAAAATGAAAATTAATCAGAGAACCATAGAATGGTTTGGGTTAGGAGGGACCTTTAAGACCACCCAGTGCCACCCCCTGCCCTGGGCAGGGACACCTCCCACCAGACCAGGTTGCTCCAAGCCCCCTCCAACCTGGCCTTGAACCCCTCCAGGGATGGGGCAGCCACAGCTTCTCTGGGCAACCTGGGCCAGGCTCTCACCACCCTCACACCAAACAAGTTCTTCCTAATATCTAATCTTAACCTCCTCTCTTTCAGTTTAAAACCATTACCCTCATCCTATGTACATAATAATCGCACATAATAGATCAATAGCACGTGTGCAGGGTTATCATGGATAATTATCTGCACCCCCAGGTAAGCAGGAGCAGATCAAAGACTTTAATGTACATGAGGCACTGCGAGCGAGGTCCCTGCGAGGCAGAGGGGCTGTTTCTTGCTGAAATATCAAGCTGCCCCCACTTCTTCCTCCAAAGCTTCAGACAGAGTTTGAATGGCCTGGATTGTCAAATAGTCACAGTGATGCTCAGGAGAGAAGGGAAACACCCGTCACACGCTGCCACTGCCACCAGCAGATGCCAGACCATGGTTTGCTGAAATGCATGTACCCATCAGCCAGCTCTCCTGTTCCTCCCGTCCTTATTTTTGGAAGAACTAAAAACTCGTGTGGTAGCAAAAGTTGTGCAGGGCATTTTTTAGAACACTGGGCTTGGCCTGGGATTTGAGCAGGCAACTGAGCTGCCCCATCCAACGCCTGGGTTTGCCCAGGAGGGTGAAATATGCTGACGGTGCAGGCTATAAATGATGCCTAATAGAGGAGAAACTGAGCGCTCGCTGCTATCAGCTCAATTTTTGAATTATCTGGGGAGCAAATGAATCACTCCAATAGGCAGTCAGAGTGCTCATAGATTTAGCTTTCACCAAAACTGAAACTTATGTTTCAGTAAATTAGCTGTAGCTTCTGTACATAACCCAGCTCTTAAACACGGGTTTCGGTTTTGTCTGGGCTAATATTGCCTTTAGTGCATATTAACTCGGGACTTGAATCAGTCTCAATTTCACAACCGTGAGGGGCCAAGGCTGGTTTCGTTGGCCCTGGCTGCGTGTGAGCCCAGGCAGGGACAGGAGCTCTGCTCCAGCCCCAGCTCCAGGGCAGAGGGGACAGGGGTAAGGACAGCAAAAAGAGCTCTGGTGGCAATTCCCAGCCACTTTCCTTCCCTGCCTCCCACCTTATTTGCTAACACATGTCCTGTGGAAATGAGAAAACACAGGCAAATCAGCCTGTGCTGATTTCTCCTGTGCTGTTTTCCCACCTCCTGCTTGTATAAATGATTTAATCCAGGCTGGCAGTCGTGCAGTGGAGCTGCACAGCCATTCCCCTGGTTCAGGCAGAAAGGTGGGCTAACGAGAGAAGCTATGGCTCCACTAATGAGGAGCAACACAGAGCTCAGGCACGGCAAACAGCCGCCCAAGAAAACGTCCCGGGGAGCAAAACCATCAGGGTGCCAGAGGAGGGTTTAGGAGGTGAAAGCCGCCCCCCTGAGCTGTACCTGCAGGGTAAGAGCGAGATCATCCCTGGACTGACCGGGATGATTTCTCTTTTGAGCACTGCAGGGTGGCTTGAGGAGCTGGAAGGGGAGAGCCCTGCCTCCCATTCAGTTGGAGATGCTCTCCAGAAGGTGTGTAGGCAGAGCCATCACCACTGAGAACACACACTGCACCAGTCGCTGCACAGCTCTGGACCTCCCACGGGTGAGGTTTTGGCCCCAAGATGAGCAGGAGCCGTGGTGCTGGCTGCCCTGGGGCTGCACCAGCCCCTGAGGACACAACCCCCATTCACAAGGTCCATACTGAGACCTGCAGGTCCCCAAAGCACCAGGTCCCACCCTGAGCCTTGCACCATCCTCGGCGCTGGGAGAGCCCCCTCCTTCCCCATCCATCCCAGCCACCGCTTGCTTCTAGGTGTAAGTTCTTGGAAAACCATGCTATGAGGAAAGGTTAATTTTCCCAGAGGTTTATCTTACTGTCACCCTCCCCGTAGGGCTCTGCCTGACCCTGGCACACACGGGGAGCCCCAGCTTGGCCATGGGACATGACCCATCCTGGGCATCACCCCAAGCCCTCTGCTACCCAAAGTGTCCCCTCAGCTCAGCAGAAACCTGAAGACTTGCATCTCCCTGCTGCACAACGCGACCAGCAAAACCCCTTTTAGCCATAAGTAGAAGCCGTGGGCATTGCAAGGTTTGTGGCTCTTACATTCAACTTTATATTTGCAGCAGGCGGGCTGCCAGGCTCTTCCCAGGAGCAGCCATGGAACTGCCCGTCTCTCCCTTCCCCTCTCTCCCTTCCCGACAGCAGGAGGCAGCTGACAGAGGAAGTTCGCTTCACATCTTTTTTCTTCTTCTTTTTTTTTCTTCTTCTTCTTTTCTTTTTTTTTTTTTCCAAACACCATTTTCAGTGTGAGGGGTTTTCCACCATTCAGATTCATCTTCCACTTCCTAGTCACAGCCCTCAAAACCTACATGGAGAACAATAACCAAAAAGGGACTTCAGCGCCTGTTCCCGTTACTGAAATAAACCTTCCTCGGATTTCCATGAAAAGGTAAATCCCAGGCAAATTGTCTAAGAAGCCCAAGTGAGACCGAGCTGAGCAGAAGTGGAGCAGACACCCCGGTTCCCCGGAGGGAAGTGAGCCGTACCCCTGGGAGCAATGAGATTTCAGCGATCGCTTCTCAATTGCTGAACTCTACCGCTTTCATAACGCAAGTTCACACTTTTTGTTCTGTCCCTGTAATTAAGGTACCTCGCCGGAGAAACAGCCAGCTTGCATTACCTGCTCTCTCTGAAAAGAACAAACCAACCAAAACAAACCAAAAAAACAACAAAAAAAAGAGAGACAAAACAGAAGGGGATCTGAACACACGGAGGTAAAAAATTATACACAAAATATTTTCAACTTTCTGAAACCTCTAAAATGCACATCTGATGGGTCATTTTTTTTAGTCCAAAAACCTCTGCTCACATAGGTGAGGTCAAGCTAAGATTATTCTACCTCTCCCTACCTGCGGCACAGCTGGATGCACACCCTGTGCTGATGCTGTTAATGGGAAATTACTCAAAATAAACAAATTCAATAGAAAAAACAAAACAAAAACAAGAAACCAAAACAAAACTTCTAGCAATTCTATTTCTTTGCATTTTTCTCTGAAAGGGCAGCAGCGTCAGCAGCAGCCTCTGGGCTGATTATTCTGGGAATCTGCACCGTGAAACCTGTTCCCTTTGCCCCCGAAACGGCAGGTTTGAGTTGCAGCCTTGCACGACCATCACCCTTTCTTTTCTGGTTGAGTAATGCTCTGGCTCAGAGCCGGGGTTCAGCCCATACAGAGGGGCTGGGAGGGGGTTCCGGGGGGGCCAGGCGTTATCACACCAATGATTTCCGAGCCGAAAGCCGTGGCGGGGGCGCGCGGGAAATCCCCCGGCAGCAGCAGGGATGCTGCAGCACCCCCGGCCGCAGCAGGGACAACCCCCCCGGCCACCGCACGTGCTTATCTGCATGTTGGGGAGGTGGAAAAGAAAAAAACCCGGGATTTCTCAACCCCCCTGCTCTAGCATCGTGCAGAAAAAACACCCCAAAACTCCACAGCATGAGTGAGCCAGCCCGATGGTTGGCTTCTGGCCGAGGGCCTGGTGCTGCTGTGGAAAGTGAGTGAAGTTGCCACCGTAACTCACCCCGACGGTCACGTTACGCTTCCGAGCAGCTGGTTTGCATTATCTGATTTCTCAAACCATGATAACTAGTTTCTGTCTTATGACCATTCATAACTATAAATAGTTTGTATTTGTATTATTGGCCAGAGTGTTGGTGCTAAATCATGACACAGACAATGTTCTCCAGAAGATCCATGTGCCCCAGTAATACCAAAACTAGAAAAAAGAAACTCATGAAAACAGCACTTGTGAAATGACCTGTTCAAAGAGGAGTTACTCAAAATTGTGTCTGTAGGATACTCAAAAAGAAAAAGAAAGGCAGTGCAAGAGATATTTGGATAAGTCAAAATGGACCATATACTCACGAGTTTTTTGCATATTTTTACCTCAACTTTCCTGCAAACAAATTAGTCTGAGGAAGCCTCGTTCATCCTGCTCTCTTGGAGGACATGGGCCAGTGCCAAGACCTCATCGGTTTCTATAAGGACAGAAACAAGACATCACTGTGAGCATCAGAAAGTTCCTGCCAACAGCTTATTACTTCTCTTTTCTTCTGAAATAACACCTCTGTAACTGCTCCCCTGTGGAGCAGGAAAAAGCCTTGCAGGGAGGAGGGCAGCCTCGTTCACCTGGCAGAGGGCCTGACGCTGCGTCAATGGGCTCCTTGGAAGACCCAGTGACAAGAGGGTATTGCTGCAGCACTGACCTCCCCCCGACTCCGCACACCCTGTGTGGAGTGCCTTGAAATGGCAAAGTATGAGCAACTTGGGAAAAAAAAGCACAGCTCAGTCTCCTGGGCTGGCAGAGAGCACCCTGCAACCCCAGGGTGGGGTATTAAATAAGGGTGTTATTCTCTGTCAGCCCTATAGGCCACAGCAGACTTTCAAATATTGGGAGTTTTATGTGTGCAATTAAAAAAGTGGAAATATCTCTCAGTTAATCTAATCACTAAAACACACAGTTTACAGATGGGAGGAAGTCCCCATTACTTGATGCCTTTGGGCGATGGTGCCAGCTTGATTTAGATCAAATGGAAGTTCTGGACCTGCTAAGAACTTCTTATGTAAGGCTCTCTCTATGTCATATTAGAGGTCACAATAACGTCTTTTATTCATAATTAATAACCTATTTCTGGACACTTAGATATTACAAGACAAAACGATGACATGGGTTAAATTTCCAAAGAGTCATTTGGGATTTACCTGTTGAGGTCAATATGAATCACATTGCAAATTCCGACAAGGGTGCTAGAAAGCAGGTTTTCAGAAGTGAAATAATCTGTCGTCATGCCTTGCCAGCAAAAAAAAAATTTTGAAAAAAAAAAAAAAACAACAAAAAAGAGCAGTCCACTTTTTATGCTTCACCCATCAGGAACTGTTAGTCATCGGCGATGGGGCTGCTGAGAGGGCAAATGCCATTGCCTCAAAACTGCTCTTCACACAATGTGAATAAAAGGCCACCAAGTCTCTGCTTCCGTCACTGAACGTCACTGACAGCAGATCTCTCAAACCTGAAGGGATGAGAAATGGGGATTTTTTTAAAAAGGAAAGAAAGAAGCACACCATTATGATAGCCTGGAAATCTAGGGGATCCTCCAAGCTGTATCTGGAATAGACAGTGCATAAAATACACAATGGTCCTTTGTCGGAAAGTAATGACAGAGACCAAGAAGGCAAAAAAAATGTAAGAACTTGCCCACGTAAAAGCTTGCCAACATAAGAAAAGCCATGTACATACATACAAGAAGCATGAATGCCACCCCGCTCCAGAGGACAGGACCAGGGTCACCCAGCGCAGATCACCCAGGTCCATGGCCAGGATGAACCTCTCCGGTCACCACGCTTGGGGGGAAGAGCCTTTGCCTAAAAGCCTCTGTTTTACTGCAGAAACACAATTCTGCTGAGTACTTCTTGTGAATGTGCAGATCTTAGAAGTTTGTGGGAGGTGGGGTAAAAGTGCAAGGATGGCTTTTGAGTAACACACTTCCCTTTCTGAAATGATCTTCTTGGCAAACGTGAAAGCTGTTTCCTAAAGGTTTAGAAATACACCCACATCCCCCGGACACTCTTTAGGAAAAGGTGCTTTATTCATTCATGCAACCGCTTCGTAGTACTGCAGAGTCAATGCCTTTCCACGGCAGTAAGCAGGAGTGAGTCAGAGCGAAACTGCACCGTCAAGATCTCTGACAGGGCGAAGGAAATACAGGTAAACACAGCGGGGTGGCATCCGTGCGCAGGCCACAGTTTCCTTTGTGGAATGGACACATCGGGCTTACGCTCGTACGAAACAAAAATACAAGCCGGGTTCCAAAACAGGGAGGAGGGAATTGCACAAGAGCGAGAAGCCGCTCTGCCCGCCGCGGCTGTCGAGCTGCGATGACTTCATGGGGACCCGCAGATTGCTCAAAACAAGAGAAGTTTGGAAAGGAGCGCTCAGCTGCCCGGCGGGGAGGAAGGAGAGCTCCCGGTGCCGTGCCGCTGACGGTGGAGGAGATTCCCGGGTGCCCAGAGCCCCTTTGCTTCACATCTCACAAAAAAAATACCAGCTGAGGCTGAAAGGGACACCCCGCTCCCACGGCAGGGGACCCGATTTGCAGCCAAGTGCCCAGGGCTGCATCCTTCACCCGAGGGAGCGGGACGAGCTCTGGGCTTCGCTCCGGGGTCAGGCTGCCCACGGACCCGCTCCGGGGCACAGCATTGCACCCGCCGGCCCTACCGCATCGGTTCCCATGCCCCGATGAAATTAAGGTCTTGGCAGCGAAGCTTTATCGACCCGTGGCAGATTCCAGTTCGTCCAAAATAAGCAAAGAAAAAAATAATCAGCCAGGGTGGGAGCCTAAGGGCGAAAGGGGAGAAAGGTGGGAAAGGGTTGAGTTTAAAACTACTCAGTTTTGTCCGAGCCATCTGCTGCTGCTCGCTCTTCTCCTTTCTCATGGCTTCTGCCGGCCATCAAGGGGAGAAACCGCACGGCTGCGTTCGAGCAGGGGAAGAAAAATGGGTCACCAAATACGTGACACACGCCGTGATTCAAATAAATCAGTGTGCCTGCAGTGATTCAGAGGGAGCAGGCTTCCTCAGCTAACCTCTGGAAGAGGCAACACCACCAGCAAAAGGCAAACAAATCAGAAAACAAAATCCCACATTGTCTCCATCTCAAACTCTTCAGTCACTAATGTTTCCTCACCTTTACTCTTACTCATACATACATACATCAAACCTTCTGCTCTTTTGCTTCTAAAAATAATATTAAAATAAATCTAAATATACAGTAACAAAGAATACTTTGCATTTTTTCCAGCATTTTTTTGGCAACAAATTCCTTCACAGAGGCTTGCAAATTAAACTTAAAATATCAGTGCAGTGAAGGAAATGAGACTTGAAGTGATTTGACCAAAGAAATGCATTGGGAAAAACAGACTATTTCAAAATAACATTGGAGATTTCCAAGAAAACCCTCTAATTTCAGAAAGGCCAAACTCGTCTCCACTTTCTCTTTCTTGGATAACAGATTCCAAATTCCCCAGTGAAATCTTTATCACAAGGAAGCAGGGGTGTGCGCGCTAATATCTATAGAAAGAGAACATGAAAGAAAGGAAGGCGGAAAACGAGGGAGACGTCAGAGGAATTATCTTTAGCTCCAAAACAGTAATTTTATCAGAGCTGGGACAATAAGTCTCAGTGAACACAGCACACCCCGTTCGCAGAGCCACCACCGGGTTGCTCAGATGGAGTTCATCTTCATTCCTAGGAAATGAAATAGGATTAAATAGCCAGAAAAAAAGAATATTCATGGTCTGCTTATGCAGTTCAATACCACACGCTGATGTTAGAACAGCAGCTCCCGTGGCACAACCCCTCTGCTGTGGAGCATCACTGCATCCCAACCCAGCACGACACCAGCTGAGGCTTGGGAGCACAGCCTTTGAGCTTGCTGAAAGCAGGGAAAATTAAAATTGACATCAATTTCATCAGACATATGCATTAATAGAAAAAAAAATTAAAAATTAAGATTACTACATGCATTTACACTATAGCATCAGAATGCCAAAGGAACACTGTACTTGAGCAGTTTCATTAAAAGCATTGCTGCCGAGTTGGACATGGTGCTGGACATCCTGAGTGCAGGTTTGATATGGAGGCTTAAAAATAGAAACACTTTTTTTCCCCTAACAATAGGCCATTCAGCTAAAAAAGAAAAGTAACTGTGAGAAGTAAACCTAACACAGCACCTTTTCTTCTTCACATTATATCTGAAGCTTTCCTCCTCAGCCACATTTAAATTTACAAGAAGCAAGCAATGAAAAAAAAACAAAACTGCAGAGTCTAAGCACAAAAGATTTGATGGGGTGTGAGGAGAGGAGGGGGGTCAAGAGAACAGGAAACCCAAGTTGACGGGAAACTCAAGTGACATTTGGTTTTAATGAATGACTTAAAACCCCAATATTGCTCGCCAGGAAATGGGGAGAGGAAATTGAGTGCTGTTTTGAGAGTATAAATTAGGGGCTCCATCAAGGTGAAGGCTGCAGATTTAGCTTTTTTACCCTCCTGTGAAATTGAGCTGGACCGAGGGGAGAGCATCTCCTTTCCCACAAGATGCAAACCTGCCCAGCCCTGCTGCTGCTGCTGCTGCTGGCCACCGGCGCCCTGCTCGCCCGCTGCTCGCCCACCGAGCCCTCCTGCCTCCACTTCTCCCAGCTCCTGCCCGCCAGGCTCAAGGAGCTGAGGAGCAAGTTTGGGGAAATTAAGGATTATTTTGTAAGTATACCCCCCCCTCCTCCCACTTACAGCTTCTCCTCCTTCTCCTTCTGCTGCCTTTGCAAAATTCAGTGATTTGGATGAGGGAGAAGAGCTTCCTCCTGGCAGAGAGGATTTGGTCGCGTCGGGTGCTATGGGCTGATGGGGGCGAGCAAGAAAAGTTCAGTTTCACTGCTCGCTGAGAGCCAGCGTGCAGGGCTTTTCTTCCTAGTTTTAGTTACAACGAACTCAAGAGATTTCATAATTAATCTTTGCCAACCTTCCTAGGCAGAGCTCCCCCGAAATGCCGCAGAGCGAATTATGGGCTGAATTAATAGGAAGGAAATAGTCTCTTCTTCAGGGCACCGAGGTCCAGCCTCGCTGAAGTCAATGCTACATGAAAAGGGAAATCTTTTGCTACAGGCTTTTTTCTTTGAAGGAACCACAAAAGCCTGAACATGGGATTTTATGACTGGAGAAAGGCTATGGTAACCAGCACTTGCTGCAGTTAAAGCCTGATAAAGGTCACTGCTTTGCATCGTGGCAAAGGGGGGCATCGGGACTGCTGGGGAAGCAGCACAAGATGCTGAGAGCATTTGTCCTCACATCAGCACCCGCAGGGATGGCTGCTCCCACCTGTGTTCCTCTCTTAATTGATCTCAGGGTGTTTTAGCAACAAAACGAGGTAGTTCTCCAGATTGAATTCTCCAGCTATTTATTATCGAATGAACACAAGCAAGACTTTAGATTCAGAGCCTGCTGCACATCTCCCAGTTAGCACTGGGAAGGGATATTTTGAACCTTTTGGAGAGCTCTGCAGCACCTTGGTGCCCCGGGGTGATGCTCTGGGTGGTGCCAGCCCACCCCACCGCCGCTCTGGGGTCTTCCAGAGCTGATGGTGCCACTGAGGCACCAGGAGAACAAACACCCTCTGCAGACCCCCCTTCCCCCCAGTGACTGCAGACTCAGAGATATCAAACCCCAGGGATCAGCCCCCCGTGGGCAGACCGGCGGGGGGGTACCTGTCTCCGGGGGCTGCCGTAACTTCGACGCCTCTGCAGGGAGCGTGTGGTTTGAGGCAGCTCTTGCATCCCCACCCTCTGCAGCTGCGCCGGCAGGAGGAGTTTCACATCAACGACACCAACGGTACTGAAGTTTGTGATTTCGTTATCTTGCAGTTTTCACCTGCACTGCAAGATTACGGACCAAAGGCTGGGTGACGCCTGCCTCGGGTGTCACTGTGCTACACGCCAGGTGCTCTTTGCCCTCGCTTCGGGGAGGCAAAATGCAAAGAATGAAAACAATCCTTTGGTAGGGCAAAGGGAAAAAAAGAAAAACATTGACTACCCAAGCTCATGCTTCTGTTGTATCCTTCTACAGCAATCCAAAGACGATGAACTCAGCATCCAGTTGCTCAGCTCCGAACTGCTGGATGAATTCAAGGTAAGAATTTTTTTATAATTCCCATCCAAAAGTCCCTTTATCCTTCTTCGTCCTTCGGTCATTGTTTTGTAAGAGAGGAAGCAGATTGTAAATCGGGGCATTTCCTAATGTCACACAAGGACGGTTCTCCAGCCCAGCGGCGACACGTGTGTCTGCGGCCGGGCTGACGCCTGGTCCCCACCACCACCATCTGGATTTTTAAAACCACCCACACACACTGGTGCTGGTGGCTGTCCCCAACGCTGTTACCTCCTCTCGCCCCAGGGGACCTTCGGCTGCCAGTCGGTGTCAGAGATGATGCGGTTCTACACCGAGGAGGTCCTGCCCAGCGCCCGGAGGACCAGCAGGCGCCACCAGCAGAGCATGGACGACCTGGGCAACCTGCTGCTGAGCCTGAAGGCGACGATGAGGCGCTGTGTGAGTGGGGCTCAGCATCACGGGGCTCAGCATCA
>JAHREE010000307.1:520754-541092 GCA_033628505.1 Tringa tobata | reverse complement strand
CCCCAACGGGGAGCCGTCCCGGTGGGCTGGGGGCTGGCTGCCCTCCCCCAGGGGCTCTCCCCACATCACAGGAGAGGAGAGGGTCTCTACGTGCTGTCACCCAACCCCGCTCACCCCTTCCCTCCCCAGGTCCCCAGGCCCTACTAGGACGGAGGCCAACGCAGTGATTTATGGCACAGGAACCTGCCAAAGGCTTTGGGGACCATCTGGGCTGGCCATGGGGTGAGCAGCACCCAGCTGCTGGCAGACATACCCACAGCAAAACCCTCTCTCCTAACCCCGCAGACAGGCTGGAACCAGGCTAGTCCTCAGATTTGGGCACCTATTTCCAGGTTCTCTATTAACCGACTAAAACCTGACCCAGGAGCACCGAGACACCCATCTCCCCTGTCATCTTTCAGAGGCAGAGCGGTGCACAGCCAGTTCCTCTGCCATCCACCCGCTCCCCACCCATCATGCAGAGGAAGAACCACCACAGGAGCAACCCCTTCTCCACAGCCCATCAGATCTGGCTCCAAAAAAAAACAAACACAAATACAGTCCCAAAAGCCTCTACGAGCACCAAACCCAGCAGCAGTGACCTTTCCTCCTCGGCCATGAAGAAATCCATCCGGATGTGAAGGGGAAGCGATTTTCCCCTCCCTCCACTCCCATCTCCATTAGGGGGGAAAAAAAAAAAAAAGCAACAGCCGTCAGCAGTCTCAGCCTTTACATCTACTGACACAAGTGGCTGATCTGCAAACATGCTTTCCCCAGCAAATGATAAACTAGATTGTTATTTGATTATAGCAGAGATCCCAGGAAAAATAGACCATGAAGATTAGGGTAATGATCATTAAGGCAGTATGCATCCTGTTCTCCCCGGATAGATTTCTATGAGCATGAGGCTGGTGAAAAGCTATTCCACTTAAAAAATCGTAATACCTTTAAATAATCCCACATGCTTTTAGGATAGGGCTAATTGAATTGAAAAGATATTGTTAATCCCCATTGCAGCTACTAATGTCATTCGTAAAGCAGCAGGAGGGTTGGGATGAGGACAGGGGGTAGCACTGGAAGTGCAGCATTGCCAGTTTTTTTCCCTGTGCAAAGGGACTGCAGCGTAGCTCTCCGTGTCGGTGAGGGAGATGAGCTCCGTGCAGACATGATGGAATGTGGGGACAGGCCACCCCACTGTCCCCTGAACAGCCAGCCCAGCTCTCAGGGTTGCTTTACACGGAGCTCCTTTGCTCCGGGAGCTCCGGCTCCGCTCCGACCCGCTGCTCCGCTCCCCCAGGAAGCGGCTGCATCTCAGTTCTTGGAAGTGATCCTTGGGCATGGTTTGCATATCTATTTATAAAGCACTGTGGGATCCTTTAGGATGAAAGGAGCTATTATAACCTGGATTTATTGCCCAAAAAGCAACCATGAATTTTCTCCACCCTTCATTTGCTTGTGTCACCACGAGTCTGAGCAACAGCGTTTAGAGGGAGACCCTCTCCCCCAACCCTGTCGGGGCAGGGGATGTTTCTGGCTGGCACTATCAGTCCCTGGCCAGGGATATTGCCCACTGGCACCACCCTTGTGTGGCAGGAGAAGGAGAAGTGCCCCTTGGCACAGGGTGGGAAGAGGCAGCAGCTCCAGGGCTGGGTTTCCCCTCGGCAGATTAGCACCCGGCAGGCTGCGGCGTTGCTCACATACCCCAGTGGGACGGCCCCACCAACCCTTCCCGCTGGACATACTTGAGCTGACACACAGAGCCCGTGATTGCAAGACATGTCAGGAAATATTGGTCGGGATTACGTCTGTCTGATTGATGAGCGTGAGGGTTTTCCTCCCCCTTCCCCGGCCAGCCAGCCACCCCTACACACAGCCCATGGCCACCGGACCCCCCCCAGACCCACACTCAGCGAGCCCCACGGGGCAGACCATCGTGCCGTGGGTGCATCTTACATGTGTCCACCTTGGGCAGGGTCCCCGTGGCCTCAGGGATCCCTCAGCCCAAGGAAAGAGCCCATTACAAACACACAAAATCCCCCAGCGCTGACCCATCACGCTGCTTTTCTCAACACAGGGTGGTTTTTCCACCTGGAAACTGTGTCCTGATTCATCGCCCACAAGATGATGCCAAATGTACTTCCTTAACTCACACAAACCACTACTCAGAGATACAGAAATATATATATTTATCTCCTAAAATAATTTGCTTTGAAAGGGATGTAGTCCAACTGACAAGGGAAACCACAGATCCCACACCAGGGAACGCTGCGCTTACAAGCAAATATTAGTTCTTGCCTAAGGCACACACGAGGGGCAGAGCGGCCCCGTGGCCTCAGAGCGAGGAGCAATCAGCATCTCGTGTCCAGCCCTCACATCACTGTTTCTAAACACACATTTATGTCATTTATTTTCTAAGAAAACCCACAGCAATGGCACTACAGAGAGGAGAGGGGATTTCAGCTCCGCGATCAGACCGAGAGCCTCCGATCTATTGAATAAAAACGGGTCCTTTGTGCACCATGGATCCCATGGGAGAGGCACCCAGTGCCCTGCAGCTCCTGGGTCCGTGCCCAGCAGTCCCTGGGGGTCTCCAGCCAAAGGTGTCACATTTTGTAGGACAGAGCTGTCTGTGTCACCTCCTGCCACCTCGATGACAGGCAGGAAGGCAGATCCCATCTCATGCCTCCACAACACGATGTGTGATTTAAGGGGCGGCTCTGGAGCAGAGATAGGGAGCCCAGAGGCTTCTCTTTGAGTGTGAAATAACTCGGGTGAACTTGAACAGACTCAGCTCCTCGGCAGCAGGAGGTGGCGTTGGAGAGGGTCAGACTTTTAAGGTCAGAAGGGACCGTGTGCTTCTGCACAGCGCAATATTTGTGATATAAAAAGATTGTCAGAGGCCCGACACAAGGAAATAAGATAAATTAGACTCGGACCAACAGTCTCCCCAGCATGAGCCCATCAGCCAAGGGTGGGCGAGCCATAGGAGGACGCGCTGCAGGATGACACGGAGGCTTGGAGAACCCCTTGGAGGGACCGGCAGGAAGGGTGAGAAACACGGCATAAAGCGGAGAAGGACATGGGACAGGCACAAAGCCAGAGGAACACGGGGCACACGGGGGTTACGGGGACTTGCTTTTAAAGGGAGCATCCCGGGGCGCGTTGCCCCTGGCCAGCAGTTCAGCCCAGGCTGAGGGGGGACGACGGGGGGAGACCCCAGAGCAGGGCAGAGGAGAGGGCTCTGACCCAGCCCGGTGGGGTCCCCAGGAGTCCCAGCTGCGTCTCGTCTCCCCACCACCTCCCCGTGCACTCACACCTGCTGGCATCCACATATAACCCAAATCCCTGCCAGCAGAGGGGAGGCATTTGTGTGACGAGATTATGGCGATTAGCGCCATTAGCATAAGCAGCTCCTGGGCTGGCCCTAATCCAGGGGCACATACACAGCCCACACACCACCACTCCCCATCGTCCCTGGAGGACCCACGTGAGCTGGAGCAGATGCTTTTCACCAGTGTCTCTATGTCAGGCCAGGTACCACATACCAGTGGGGACCCTGCAAATGCTCCCAGTTCAGCCCAGCTAATGGGGATGGTCACACTGGGATGGCTGTTCCCGCTCCCACAGCCCCCTCTCAGCCTGGTGCCCACCCTGACACAAGTGTGGGGTCCTCAGGGCAGAGTTTGCCCTCGTGTTTCCCAACGCAGCCTCCCTGGGTGCTTTGTGCAGCAAACAAAGGGCAATGCTTGCTCAGGACCTGCCAGGTTGGCTGCAGATTGCGTGTATTTTTGGGGAGGGAGAGGAAAGGGGGCTCAGCCCTCAGCCTATACCAAGCTTTTATTGATATATTCAAGGCTATAACCAAGAAACACCCCCATACACACGACCAAGCCTGCCTAGAGGCTTTCATACAAACCTGAACAGTTATACATCCCCCCAAAAAAATAGCTTTTACACACCCCACCGCTTGGGTTTCACCCAGAGAAGACTTGCTGTCGGGAACCCAACTTACCTGTGAGCAGAGCCCAGAGCAAAGCACCAAAGGGCTCACAGGGATCGACCGTGGAACAAGCAAAGATGGGGTCCTCGATCCTCACCCCTCCACAGCAGCACAGCTACTCCCTGCCAGGGGAGAGGACCAGCAGTGCTGGCAATTAACAGCATTGATTGCTGATAGTCAACAGTTGGGCCTCATTGAAGCTCAGGCACCCAGGTGTGAGAGCAACAGGAGCACCCTGCGGGGAGGGGGGAGAGGGGAAAGCCACCCAGAAGAAGAGGAAAAGCCTGAGATCTCCTGAACCCCATAAAAAGGTGTCTGTGAGAGGTTGTGGGCGATGTAAGGCACAAAACACTGGTTAGGCTGAGGGTCAGCATCAGTGCAGAGGGACCCCCCATGGCTGGGTTCAGGGCTGGGGGGCCTCACCCTGAGCCCCCACCCTGCCGGTGGCAGCAGGGCGCTGACGGGGCTTTATCTGGGTTTCTGCACAGGGTGGAAAAACACTTGGGCCACCAAGAGGGGCTAAAAGTGGCCGGGGTCGGGCAGAGCAGCTGCCGGGGGCCGTGCTGGAAGGGCTTTGCTCTGAAGCCCCCGTATCCGCCCCGACGTGCTTAAACCAATAACACCCGATTACATTGCAGTGGGCTGGGACCTGGCATGTGGCGTGAGCCAGAAATAAAACTGTTTGTGTAGCAACTGAAGAAATAGCAACAGGAGCTAGGTGAGGTGTAGCACACGCTCTTTTTTTTTTTTTTTCCCTTTGAGGCCAGAAATAATTATTTATTTGGGTGGAAGAGGTCTGTTTATGTTTTAAAGGGGTTTTACTGTAGATTTGAGCTCCCCGTGCTGCAAGCAGCAGCAGGGCTGTTTCCATGCAGGTCTCCCTGGCCCAACAACATCTGCATTGCCCTTTATCACAGGCTTTTGGGGGCTGGTGGACACTGGGAGACGCTGGATAAGCCCAAAGCAGAGCTAGCAGGGTGCAGATACAGGCTGTACCCCGATGTTTGGAAGACATCATCTGCATTGCTGAGTCCTAGACCCTTTCCAGCTGTTATTCCCACCATAGAGATAGGGAAAGGGAGTCGGAGAAGTGATTTGGGCTTCTTCAGACTCAGGACCAAGCACGGTGCCAACACCCCCCACCCTGTGGTGGCAGGATCCAGGTGAAAGGAGCAAGCTCCACAGCCAACAGGCAGAAAATAAGGCAGATGGTCCCATAAATGACTCCAAATCAGTTATATACACAATAAGGAAATAACTCTCCTGCAGCACAGGGCCCCTCTGCTCTCCCAGGGCTGCGGTTTCTGCCTGAGCTGCAGTTGGGTGAGTGAAGCACAAGGTCACCCCTTGGGGACAAACCTCCCACCCCCCGAGCTGGTCGTGCTTAATCCCTCGCTGGGCCACGTTGGAAGAGCTCCACGAATGGCATCAAGGAGGGTAGAGACAGGGAAGGGAAGGGGGGAGCACGCCTGACGTTGGGTCCACCAAAAACTGAATTTCTTGTGGCCCTATGGGAAAGTCCAGCGTCTTTTGTAGTTCCAGTGTTTGTAGTTCCAGCGTTTCCAGTTCACAGAAAAGGCCATGGAGCAAGACCAGAACCCAAAAAAGCATCTCATAAAGGCTGGTTTATCCCCTCTGTGTGATTAGACCTAAGAGTGTGAACGATGCGTGAAACGCTGGCTTTAGTTTAATAGAAAAAAAAAAAGTGAATCACCAAAGAATGTTTATAAAGGTTTGTGTCATTCTTGTGCATTTTCCCATCACATGGGGATGTGTCAAAGGCTCATGCTTAGTCCTGCAAGTGCTGAAGAGGGGTCTGGAAATAGTTATAGCAATAAGCATGTGATCCCACCAGATTGGGGAAATGAAGAAGAAAACCCAGCTTGGAGGTCTTGGCTTTCTCTTACCCTCCTGCCATCTGATTGCTCCTCCTCAAAGCAGCACCAGTGTCCCAGGGGGTGAGAAATCAGAGGACGAGGGAGGTAAAAGGCTGCTGCACACGTAGTTGTGGCCAGAACGTGTAACCAAGCCCTGGGTGGCTCAACTCCACACAATTGTCGCTGTGAAAACATCCTGAATCAGCACCAGCTGGCTGGAAAATGAAAGCCAGGCTGTTTGCTCCCCTCTTGCACCTCCCAAAATAACCAGTGACTTCCCTGTACTCCCCTCCCCAACCCTCACACTCCACCTTCCCCAGCAATCCAGGGAGCAGTGGGAGCTGCAGCCGGCACAGCCCAGCCTGGTCCTCCCTGCGTGCCTAGAAACAGCCAGGTTAAAGAGGTATTTTTAAAGATTACTGGGGTGTAAATACATGGAAAGTGTTGAAAAACACAGTTACTCGCTCCCGGCGTCCCGCACAGGGCGGGGGGGTGGTGCTGTGGGGTACATCCAGCAAAGAGGCAGAAACACCTTAAAACATCCCTGCTGTTTCCACATTGGTCCACCTCTGAAGAAGAAATTAAGTCCCTAAATCCTATCGTCACGGAGTAAAAGGTGGGCAGCACATTTCTTCTGGCTCTTGCAGAAGCCCAAGCCCAGGGGCAGTGGCCGAGGAGCTGCACAAGCCCCGGGGGGTGCCCGTCCCCAGCCCCCCTCCATCCCACCTCAGCCACGAGCTGGCAGCATCAAGAGCAACCTCTGCCAAAGGCTCGTTACTCCCCGAGCTCCGGACAGGGCATCAGCAATGAGGGGAATTGTGAAGGGGATACAGAGGGGATAGACAGCTCATGCCTCACACAAAAAAAATCACCCTCTCTGCTGGTTTGCCTGTATTTATTCTGCGCTTACGGCCCCGAGAGCGGAGAACCTCTGGTGTAAATTACTCGCATGACCTTTCCCGTTTGATGAGTTTACAGCTGGCTGCCCACACCTCAAATATAATTTCATTTATGCCATCCATCATTAGCACCTGCTGGGGAGACTGGCAGCTTCTGTCATTAACATTCTCGGTGCTGCTGTCACCCAGCGTGGTGGCAGTGGCCGGGCAGACGATGGGCACGCACGCGGGCTCGGGAGGTATTACTGCGGTATCGGTCAGACCCGTGATAGTACTGAGTAAAATACCTCTTTTGTCCTCTCCTTCTCATCCTTTACCCGTGCCAGAAGGAGCGGCACGAGCTGCTGAGGCTCCTGCTGAGCCTGGCAGGGTGGAAATCCTATTTTTCCAATTCTTTTTCCTGCCCTGCAAGATCTTCTTCCACCTGGCCGCCCACTGCACAGCTCTGGAGGCCACTAACGCTCCGCTCCCCCACCTCCTTCTGGGTTATAACTTCTGGCATTTCCAGGGACGTGTGTCCACAGCAGCCTCCCCCCAGCCAGAAAACTGCCCAGGGCGAGAACTGGCTCCGTTATTTCTCGTCTGGAGACCCCCCGGCTCAGCAGGACCCTCCCATAACACCATGCATCCAAGGTGTGCTCACAATACAACTAAAATTGTAAAGAGCTTCGTATTAAATCTGTCCTGTAGTTTAGTTTTTTTCTAAACTCATAAATCTCTTTATCTCTTTCTCTCCTCTTTTTTTTTTAGGGGGGGGAGGGAGGGCCTATCTGTCACTGTGGTTGGTCAATCCGGCCAAAACCTTGACAAAATCCAACCTGTTTTAAAAAGAAACATCACTGCTCTTTACAACAACCTCCAACAGTAAATTGTGTGGGCTGATCAGGCATGTGCTGTGTTTTCTTTCTTTCAATCCATTCTCAGCTATGCTTAATTACGCTTAATTATTGTTATCACGGTCTCTGCCTTCCTCCCTACAGCCCACTCACCCAGGAACACACTTCTCCCCGATACACCTCTCCTCCGCTTGTGAGCCCGAGTGCTGGAGTTTCCGAGCCCGTGGGAGGATTGAAACCCTCACACGGCTCCGCTCCTCGGCGAGAGGCTGGGGCTGGGTCTCTGCTGCCTTTAGAAAGCCCCTCTCGGCAGTGAGGATCGGGCAGATTTAATTCAGGCACCTATTTCAGACAAAGCAAACAGGCTGTGGAGCGCTCCAGGGACTGTTCATTGAAACCCCGTGGTGAGAATCACGGAATTGTCGGAGTTGGAAGGAACCTCTGGAGATCATCTCGTCCAACTCCCCTGCCAAAGCAGGGTTGCCCAGAGCACATCACTCAGGAGCATCCAGGCAGGGCTTGAAGATCTCCAGAGAAGGGGACTCCACACCCTCCCTGGGCAGCCTCTGCCAGGGCTCTGCCACCCTCACCCAAAAGAAGTTCTTCCTCAGATTTGAGTGGAATTTCCCATGTTCCAGCTTGTGCCTGTTGCCCCTCGTCCTGTCACTGGGAACCACTGGAAAGAGTCCGGCTCCATCCTCCTTCAACCCACCCTTTAGGAACTTGTAAACGTAGATAAGGTCTCCCCTCAGCCTTCTCTTCTCCAGGCTAAAGAGCCCCAGCTCTCTCAGCCTTTCCTCATCAGGGAGATGCTCCAATCCCTCCATCATCTCTGTTGCCCTACACTGGACTCTCTCCAGTAGTTCCCAGTCTCTCTTGAACTGGGGAGCCCAGAACTGGACGCAGGATTCCAGTGGTGGCCTCCCCAGTGCAGAGCAGAGGGGGAGAATGACCTCCCTCCACCTCCTGGCCACACTCTTCCCTACGCAGCCCAGGATCCCATTGGCCTCTTGGCCACCAGGGCACATTGTTGGCTCATGGAAAGTTTGCTATCCACCGGGACTATCCAGCAGGGAGGCGAGGGAGAAGCCGTGGAGCCCCATCTCCCCCAGTTCTGGAGCCCAGTGCCAGAACCCTCCTTCCCCAAACCCTCCTTCGACCCCTTATAAATTGTGGTGGCCTGGACCAGGCCACTGAGATGAAGGACAGAAAAGCCCAGGCTTCACAGGTGCCTCGGGGCACAGGCAGCATCAAGAACATCCCCGCACACTTGTTATGCCTGTATAAACACTGGGGTGAGACAGAGGTGGTACCACAGAAAGACATTTAGCCTCCGTCATGTGTGCTTTGTTCAAAGGACACACATTCCTGTGAGGAGACAAAAACAACCTTCAGAGGAAAGGACATTTCTGGGCACCCGTGCGCGTGGCCGCCCTCAGCAGCGTTTGTGAAGCCTGTTGGGATAATTTGACAAGAGGAAAGAAAACAAACCCAACGCTGTCTGCCATCCACTCATCGTCTGGGCAGCAAAGAACTTCGTTTATAAAAAGGATTAGGTGAATCATACAAAGACCAGCACTCGCTGCCTGATGCTTAAAGAAAACCTAAGTATGGGCAAAATTCACCTCTTCGGTCCACACAACCTTGAGTCACACACTGCCCCACACCCCTGAGAACAGCGTGTGTGTGTGTGTAAGAATGGAATCAGAGCTCCAAAAGATTCCCAATGCAGAGCATCTCATTGATGCCATCCCTTCCAGCAGACAGCTCGCTCGAGGGCCACCCAAAGAGCCTCTGGGGCAACTCATCGTGGGCAGAGATGGAGCTCAGAGCAGGCGAGTAGCTCCAACAGGCTCCCGTCACCACACACGCCTCGAGAGGAAGTTTACAAACATCCTTCCCCTCCATCCCAGCCGGGTGAGCGTAGGGACCATCAGCAGATTGAGCCCAAGAGCCCCCGGTGTGTCCTGTGACAGAGCTCTCCCCTGGAAGGGAGAATGGCACCATCCAGCCCAGGCATCATCAGGATATATATATAAATATACAGACACACGTATATATATTTACATATACTGGTGCTGTTAGTAGAAAATACATCCAAAGTTTTCAGTATGTTATTTCAGAGGCCCATTGGAATGGCCCTAGGAAGTTCCTGGCACATATTTTCCCTTTAAAACATATCAGGGAGAAGACCCAAATCCGAAGCTCCGAAACATCCAGCCACCACTGAGGAGTCTGGGCTTACAAGTCTAAATTAGACAGGCAGCTTTAAAAAAAAGCCCTCAGCCTGTGTCTTTAAACTGTCAGTAGGCAGAAATTAACCTGGACAAATTTGTACTAAGCAACAACTCGCTTTTTAAGCAACTCAGCTGCTTTTTCAAGCGCTCTGTGCTAAAGGAGCCTGCTCCGTGGAACGGCATCGCCCTCTCACTATCCCGGGGCTGAAAAGATAAACCCAGAGAACCAGAAGGAATATTGCTAAATGCAAGCAGATCTCCTCCTCTTCTGCCCGACAAAATGATTCAAGAATCTCTGGATTGATTTTTCCTCCAAGAACCCACATTAATTAACGAATGGCAATAATTAAGAAGGGTTGGGACACACCACGTGAGCAACAACGGGTCAAACTCCAGGCTTCTGCCCCACAGCCCGACTCCGTGCAGAGACACGGATTTTATGCTGACATCCCTCGGCATCACTGAGACGGGCAGAAGGATGTGATTCCCCTTTAGTCCCCAATTTCCCCCTTCTTTAAACAAGGGGGGCATTAAACAGCCCCTCAGGCTGCCGCACACCCTGCGGCTCCAAACAGCAGAACTGGTGATACACCACCTCACCACATCACCCCCACAACCGTCACAGCACGGCAAAATAAGCCTATTTAAAAAAAAAAATAAAAATGAGGTGCCGTGGCTGAGAAAACGCCACTCGGTCAAACAAAATCCTCAGAAGGAGACTGTCCCACGACAAGCAGCGAGGGGGCAGGGGGCCTGCAGGTCACCCGGCCGCAGAGACATTCCAACAACACCTAAATCTCTGCGTGGAGCTATTTTCTTACCGTTTTCAGGTCGTAAACTTTCTCTAATCAAACATTTGGCCTTCACCCATATTAAAACAAATAAGGAAAACATTCACTCAGCGCTGTCTGCAAACTCTGTGTGTGTAACACGCATCGTTTAACCAGAGAGGTCACTGCTAGAGACCTTTTTATTGCAGCATGATTTCATCTTCAAACTATTCCAACATCCACTTGTGTACAGTAGGTTACCCACTTAGAGGTTTCTAATAAAAGCAAATCTTCCTTAAGTGGCTATTACTGGATTTCTCCTTTCGGCCCAGGGATAAGCGGGATTCTGGGCTTTAAAAAGCTCTCTGCTGGGCTGAACAAGAAAGTGACAACTGAGGAATGTCACGGCAAAACTTCGAGATGTTCCAGTTAGGGCAGCGGTAAGGAGAAGAACATTTGTCAGCTCCGAGCATTCCTCACGTTCAGCACAGACACACCAAAATTCACAGTCTGAAAATTTCCTTCTCATCTCTACCCAGATGCCACAGAAGGTGGTGTCTGGAAACACCAGGTACATTACCCCAGCTGGAAAGAATTATTCTTTTATTTTTTTTTTAAATCAAGTACTTTTAGGAATTTGCACAGTCTGTTGCTAAAGAAAATTATGCATTTATTTCCTTTTAAAAATGAACCGAAATACAACTTTAGGAAATCTCTGTTTGTTACATTTAGATACATAGCTGGAGACTGACTTATTTCCAAAGCCTTCCTTCACAGGGAGTTATATTCACATGCACCTTAAATGTTTCCTACATTCTCCACCGTATTACACCTCACCACAATATTTATAACAAAAAGGCTAACCTGGCGATTCCTCTGGCATTGACATTGAGTATGAACATCTGCGATGTGAAAGAAACCCTGAACAGTGATTTGCTTGCACCGAGACAGACGTCGGCTGGGAAAAGAGTAAGGCACAGACTATGGATGGGGAACGGGGCTGATCCTCTGAGCACCACGGGCTCCTCCAGCCTGGATTAATGTCACCGCATCCCCCGAGCACAGGGACAACGCTCCCCCATCCACGACTGCTCTCACCACCCCAGGATTTCACATCTTACAGCGGGAGTTAAAAAACTGTGAGATACCAGTGGAGTTTTAGAACACGTAAGGGCTCTTCTACGGGAAATAGGAAGTGTATGCATTTCCCCAGACCCTTATCAAATTAAAAATAAAAAAAAATAAAAAAAAAATCAAGTGGTATCTGTGATAAGCACTAAGTATAAAACCACAATGTCCAGTTTTCCAAGCTGCCAGGTACCCACAGCTCCGGGCGCTCCACGAACACAAGCAAAAGCCGCAGGTTTTTTCATCAAGGAGAAGACTTTGGGCGCAGTTTGTTTGAGTCTGGGCTGGGTGCTGCAGAGAAGTCCTGCAGATCTTCCCATCGGATTTTCCCCTCAACAGCATTAAACTTTGGCAGGCGGGGGATTTGTATCAATCATTTCAGCAGAGACCTCTGGGTGCAGAATCAGCCTTTTTGCTTCTATGGCCAGGATTAGCAAGACACTGCTGAGATCATCACGTATACGTTTCACAGCCAGAACAGCCAGTAGTATTAAACACAAAAAAAAAAAATCAGAAAAAAAGAGAAGAGCCTGCAGTGAATATCCCTTTAAAAAGGACCCCAGGTTTATCTCGGAGGTAGTTTTAAAGAGGATGACCGTGGCAAAGAACTGCTACTGATAAATTGCTGCTTAAAAGGTTTCCAACTGCATGGAAGTCCTACCAGGTCACAAGGGCTGTCAACTATTCAGGATTGAGCAACACAGCCACAAAAGCCAACTCTTCCACAAAAGTCACCTCGAAGCCTCCCAGTTAGCCTGCTCTGAGTTCTCAGGTCCCCAGGCAGCTCCAGCTCCTGCTCAAGCTGGGTGGGATGGGTAAAAATCTCTAGTGAAGAGTATCTGCTGTAGGTGGAAGATCTCTCAGATCAGGTCGCTGTGTAGTCCCAAGTAAGATCCAGTCTTAAACCTACACAACTACTGACAGGCACCTTGTGCAGTCAGGGCAGGCTGAACCCATTTTCTAGATAAAAAGCAATGTTCTTGCCAGCAAATCACCTCACCCGCAGTTTTACAGCCCTGGCCATAGGTGAGGGGATTGTGTGTGCACCAGGGGCCGTTCTGTCACAAGTGACACAATAACAGGAGAATGATTGTTCTACGTCTGGCATTTCATAGATGAAAATGGTTTAGAACCAAGATACTGCTCCATGTTCCTAAGAGAAGTCCTGTTTATACAGCTCCTGGCACACACCAACACCCCACAGTCTTCTGCCGGGCTCCAGACACTGCCAGCACTTTACGCTCTCTATATGAAGTGCTTTTCTGTGCACCTTTCCTAACAAGCTATTGCTCCTGAAATGTTCCTTTCCCCTCACACCCCAGGTATATTTCATAAAGAAAAAAAATCATAAAAGGCAGAGGAGGAAGAAGAATGTTTCTGGCTTCTGAAAATGTGCTGCATCCATAAGAGATTCTACTAAACTCGACAGTATCTTCTGCCACTTGCCCCAAAAATCGACTTCCCTGACGCTCCATCCAAATAAAACTTCACTCAGCCAAGCCAAATAAAAAATACCAGTCGTGCATTATTACAAAGTGACCCATGAACATACCATCCACGCTGGCATTACTCGTAGCTGCACAGATAAAGGCTAGACTGTTATTTTAATATTATTACTAAGCTTATTGAATTTACAACTGTAAAACAAAAGAACTTAGAAAAGCTACACACACGAGAACCTCAGTTTAAACAACAGTCCTGGAACGTCTGGAGTTTTGGCTCTGTCTTTTTGACTGTTTTTATACAGGCCTCCACCCAGAATTTCCCCAGTGCTGTAATTAAAGAGAGCAGAGAAAATACAGCCCCATCTTCTCAGAGGGAGGGTCCTGTCTCCAACATGTGGTCACCTTATCTTTAAAAGCACCCTGATAATTCCTTTCTTCGTACACTGAAAGTCTCCTTACCATTAAAAACGTGCTACAGAGAAACTCATTAAATGTAAAGCCTTCTGTTCATATGAGCTCTAAATTGTATTTAAAATTGTGTTCAGCCACCTGGCAAGAGATCAGATGGTTTTGTAACTGGACGTGGGCCATGTGGCTGCGAGAAGTAACCACCCCAACGGGTTGGGCTGTTGTCATTACAGGTCACACCACCTTTTCATGTGCTGGGAAGATAAAGGAAGAGGAAATACAAACTCATATATTTTCAGAATGAGAAAACATAAACATCTCTCTCACAAAGACCTGAAGGAATTTGATTAGAAATAAAGCAGTTCGTCTCATAACGAATTTTGATTTGGATCCACCAGTTTTCACAACTGGTGTCTTTCCTGATATTTCACAGATTATGCTTAGATTTCAAGACACGCTTTCAATTATTAGGCATGGCCCCACCACACACACAGTTTCTAGTTACAGTCCTGGGCCTTAAGATTTAAATTTGAGTTCCACAGAAACATATAATTAACTCATTAGCCCTGAACAAACTGGCCCACACTTGTAATGGACCCGTCCTGATCTTGAATTCCCCTTCCAGCTTCCCATAGGCTTTTAAGGGAAATAGCAAGTGTAGAGAAGTTAGTAGTTTTATTTAGATATAACCTGTGTTTCATGGCATTCCTACGCTCCTTTGGAAAAAAAAATAAAAAATTCAGATGATAAAATTTCAACACCAAATTCCTTTGGTGTCTACATCCCATGGTATTTTTAAAAATCTCAGCCAGGACAGATAAGGGGAAAGCGGCGCAGAGAAATAAGATTCTTCCAACATCAGTTACCAAGTTCCTAATGCATTACATTAACACATTTGTGCTTTTGACAACAGGTGTAAAAACTCTCCCCAGAATAAAAAGAGTTCAGTTGGAGATTAACTGAAAAATAGGTATTTTAAATCAATTTCCCTTGCTGTCTTAAGCAAAGGAATCTGTTAAACCGTCCTGGTAAGAAATAGCGTGATTTCTAAAAGAGGATTATTAGATAGCACGTCTGCCAAAATGTCGTGTTCCTCAACAGCTGAGCTGACCTACCCAGTAACGTCATACGCACCACCTTGTGAGTGAAACAACTGGATAAAAGTTAGCCCTTTAAATGTGTACACTTTGACTGAAATTTTCATATTCAAGATTTAGCCTCTAATAAAAAGTAAATCCATTAAAAACCTCTGCATTTAACCTCCTTACACATTATTAACAAACAATTAAAATACAAGGTATGCATTTTCTGGAAATACATCGTTCTCTATTAGCTGACCAGTTTGGGTAGCACAGTACATAGAGGTATAGAGCCATTGGCGTCAGATGTTAAATTAGCCCTCAGCTTGTTGGCTACTCCAACCACGGGAGGCAACTTGGAACCAAGTCCTGTGAAAGAACTTGTATAGCTAGAAATCCGTTTACTGGAGGTTTTATCGGTGCTGGGTGGTTTGGGCGTTCGTTTGCAAATCCAAGGGTGCCTTAAAGCTTGACTCGGAGTCATGCGCGTGGAAGGATCCCAGCTGAGACATTCTTTTAAGAACTCTATAAACAAGGGGTCGTCGCAGCCTTTCAGCGCCGTCACCCAGTCTTTGTTCCCTGGAGCACCTCGGATTTTACCCCGGCGGGATCGACTCCCATTAAGGGTCACTCTTCCGTCTGCGTGGGTAGTGACAGTGCAGTAGCGAGGATGGCCCTTAGAGTTGATGAAGTTCTTGGCTCGCTTGGATTGATCCAAAAGCTTCTGAGGTGGCATCCCAAGAAGCTCCATCATACAAGCCAGCTGGTCTCCCTCATCCTCTCCAGGAAAAAGAGGGTATCCAGTCAATAGTTCCACCAGAATACAGCCAAAACTCCACATGTCTATGGGCATCCCATAGCGACTTCCCAGAATTACCTCTGGCGCCCGATAAAATCGAGACTGAATGTACGTGTAGACTCTTTGGTGCTCAAAACAGCTGGACCCAAAATCTATCACCTTGATTCCACTCCTCCCTTGCTGTTTTAGGAGTATGTTTTCTGGCTTCAAATCACAGTGTATGATTTTGTTTCTATACAGAGCATCCAAACACTGCAGTATGGAGTGAGCGAACTTGCGTACCAGTTGAATACTGAAGCCCTGAAATTTATTTCTTTTAATCAGCTCATACAGGTTCATACTCAAGAGTTCAAAGGTCATACAGATGTGGTTCCGAAAGGTGAAGCTCTCCAGCATGTGAATAACATTCATGCTGCCCGTTTTATCCTGCTTCTTCAGATGCTCCAGAATCCGGATTTCTTCTGCTGCTTGGCGATGGAACCTCTTTTCATTGCGAACCATCTTTAAGGCTAAGTGTTGGTGGAGTTTGTGATCGTAGACTTTAGCAACTTGGCCAAAACTGCCCTTGCCAATGATTTTGAGCACTTCATACCGGTAAGCAAGATGGTCATGGGGCACATGAATGTAGCTGCCTTGGTCGTCATCGTAACCCCCGTTGTTGGGACCACCAATCACTCCTTGCCTCTTTTTTGCAGCTGGACCCACAAAGTAAATTTCAGAAAAATTAAGTATCTCTTGCTGCTCATAAGCAGATAACTGGTGTTTGTACTGTTTGACAGCTTGCTCTGGAGCTTGGGAAATGGCTTTATGTACTTTTGAGGAACTACCACCCCCTTTCGAAGTGCTTATGCTCTCTAAACTTTTATCTTTTGTCAGGGAAGGAAGAGATCTTTCCGGACCAGCGATGCCTGCAGACTGAAGGGTGCTACTCCTTCTGTTGCCAGAATCCTCAAATAATTGCTCCACTTTGACCTGACTTCCACTCAGGGGGTGATCCTTCATGGCAAGCTTGTTACTAGAAACCTACAGATGGAGAAAAAAGAAAGCAAGCTTTACTTTTATCTTTCAAGCACAGGCTAAGAATAAAATCGATACCACATAAAACAAAACCAATAACATCAACAGGTTTTACATTCTATTAGGAACAAATATCAAATGCTGGACCTAAACCAACTCAACTTACAAGCAGAGTTATAAAAAGGTACACAAAGAAAATGCAACTTACTGAAACCAGCGCTTGCACAAATGTAGTGTATTTTTAAGTCCATAAAGGGTAAACCCTGGATAGCCAAAGCTCCAACAAGGACACAATACCTATCCCTACTAGCATGCACGCAGTCAGCAAACAGCCGGGGGAACAGCTATGTTTAGCTTTAAACGTGGGTGCAGCAAACCCAACCAAGGACAGATGCAACTTGCACCTGTCTGAAACGTGCAACACAACATGAGTGTGCGGAGAAGCGTCTGGAATATCGCAAAGACAAGTGTGCCGAGGGAAGACAAAGAAATGACAGCAAGTGACATAAGGCTGGTGTAACCAAGCTGAGCCAGGAGCAAAGGGATGACAGAGGAAGACAAGATAAACCATACTTTAAAAAAAAAATAAAATTGATGTATTTTCTTTGAAGGGGAAAAAGTCATAGCCACAACACTCTTTGAAATCGTGGTATCTGTACAACTATCATAAGACAGACTTGGAAGCTTTGAATAATTAAGAGTATCTCTTACTCCAACTTTTGTCTGTAACCACTGCCTCTTATTGCCATATGTTAAAATATTTACATCTGAAACAAACGCATAAAACGTGAGAAAAGAACTGTGAAATTTTTCAAGCTTGTCATTTTTACAATTTAGAAAATGCTCAACTCTCTGGAGTTCAGTTCCGTACGGGAACAGCAGTTACTGCCCTCTCCTACTCGCTGACGCTCCGTGCTGACAGGCAGCAGAGGTGGTGTCTCATCCCACACTGCAGAGGCCATGACTAGAGCAGCAACATCTGGTTTCCATTTCGTCCTTTAATCTAAAAATAAAGATTTGAGACACATGCCAAGCCGAATCCCTGAAAACCAAAATAACTACACAGGAATCAAACAAAAAAATATAAATAAACCTGCAGATCCATAGCAATAAAACCAAATTCCTTTTTAGTTACATACAATCCAACATCTCGGCACAGTCAGTAAATAAGGGAACTGAAGGTTCTTGCCAAAAACAACTACACATGACTCTTAAGATTCTGTGTGTTGGTACTGCCTTGAAATGATAGCTCTTTCTCACAAGCCCCCCCAGATAGGCATTTCCTGCAGAAGTCAGTCCTTATCAATGGTGACGAGAGGCCATTGGATATATCCTGTTAAGTTCCACTACTCTGGGTCCTATCAACCCCAAAATTCAGTGTACTGTACGAGACACGCCTTTCCAGAAAGTCTTAAACACAAAAACAAAGCCCAACCCTCATAACTGAGAATAAACGCCTTTTTCTCAGAGTTTGGCTGAACCTCGGAGATAAGAATGACATTATTTTCAGAACTGGCTAAAAGACTGTTGAGTCCAGAAAACAGTAAGTTTACAAATAAACGGAGAACGTAAGCACAGAACAAGGTTCACGCTTGTTTGTTTTCTGAAGTTTTTCAGGGGGAGGAAAGAGAGGGGGAGGAAAAATAAAACAAAACAAGCCTGTCCTTCTACAGTAGCAGTCTTATTTTCACCTTTGCAATCAAAACTTGATATTCCTCCTAAGGGGTTTCCATTGTATGCACAACAGAATCAGCTTTTTATCTCTGTGATTCAGGACAGACAGGACCCCCCCTTCCCCAATGCAGAACATTGCCTGGGCAGTCTGTGCTGGGGGGGCTCTGTAGGGCAGTCAGGGTGAAGGAATTACACACCAAGACCTCAAAACACGCTGCTGTGTTGCAGAAATGCTAGCCATTAAATCAATTTCTTTCATGTATTTGATTTCCAAAAATACGGTGCTAACAGTCTGGATGTCATCAATTGTAGCAAAGTGATAAAGCGTGAAAGCCGTGCAACCAGAGCTAAATCTAAATATTCTCTATTTGGGAGCCACAGCAACTCTGCTAACGCTGCTGTTTGTAGCAAACATTCTGTACCTTTGAATTCCCAAATAAACAAGGAATTCATTATTCCATTTACCCTGAACTATTTCTTAACGAAGAACCGATGCCTTTGGATCTCAAAGCGGACTCAACAGCCGTTCAGTAGCACGGACTAAGTTTTCATTCTTAGAGGGCTACCAAAATCATTCGCCACGTGATGATGAGACACAAATATAGATCAATCTGAACTTGAACTCTGAAGAGCTACACTCCAAGTCAGATGACTCCCGGGCAACATCAGTTGGCTTTCAACAGCTTGCTTTTATAAATCGCAGGCTGCACAGGTTTTGTTTTATTGATAAAGTGCTCTCAGCAGCCAAGAAATTAGACAACACAAACAGCACCCTGTTGATGATTTTCACATACTTACAAGACTTCATTTTAATCGAGAAGGAAGCAGTTAACCCACTTTCTACACAATTGGTTTTACAAAAGTGGAAAAAAAGGGAAAAAGCAGACCCAGGCTACTAAGTTTGCTCCGTGAACTGCACAGACCAAATTCACTGCTATTATCCGTTACAATGAATTCCCACAAGGTGATGATTTTCAGTTGCATCTTGCTCGGTGAAATGTCTATTTTCACATTTTAGAGAGTGGTTTTTTTAAGCTCAAGCTTAAAAGCTCCTTCACTTCTGCCAGAATTCACCAAGAGCCAAAATACATTTAAAAACATCAAAAGGTCAGATCACTGCACAGCTAAACATGACTGCTACTGCTCAGCTGAATCATTTTAAGGAAAGATCTCATAACTCCACATCTGCTGAGGAAACAGCACTTCTGAAGAAGCACGTTAACACCTTCAGTCCATAAAGAGCTATTTTGCTAGCAATCAAAGTGGCAGATAAGGCCAACGTTTTCCAAGGGAAAAGATACTTTTGTAAGATGTTTGGCAGCCACGCAAACCCACACTGATCCTTCTGCTGTTCATAAGCACTTATCTCTCGGAATTTTCATGAGGGAAACCAAAATGCAAACGTGGAAGAGTTAAAGCAAAGCATGTGTGGATTTACATGCTTATCAACGTACAAGGTGACACGGCAGAACACTTCAACCTCTTGTAAAATAACTTTCTTGATTAAAACATGAGCCGAGAATATTAAGATAGGATTTTTGATGCTGCCTACCAAATTCCGCATTGAACACAATACCACATCATTTTCATGCTTAGTAAAAGCAATAATGTTAATAAGCTACTACAAAGCTGCAAGATTGCACTCTTTTCATTTAGTCTCTCTAGAGAGATACACAACTCCTTGGTAGTTCTCGCTGCCACACAACACAAGGGGAAGACCCAGACAACTTTAAAATACTCACATTAGATCTTCCAAGGGAAGGAAGTCCTGAGGGGCTGTGTTCTTCATTTGTAGGCTCTTGGTACCTGATCTGATCTATCCTCATATAGGAGTCATACAATCCATCTCCAAACCTGGCTGGAAATGTCCCATACACAAACCAGTTAGTCACAATAATTCCCATTGATACAGACAGAGATAAATGCTGAAATGTATCTCGCTTAGCACATTTTCGCCTGTAAGATCATCAGTTCTCGTTCGTTTATGAAATGATCTTTAGAATTCTAACTATGACTACATTTTAATACCACAACAGAGTGCAAAGCTCTTGGGAAACGTTACTTTGTGATACTTTTAATTTAGAGCTTCTCTTTTTTAATCAACTTTTGCTCTGCAAGTATATCCTCAAGAAACATTAACCAGCATACTCCCCATTCTCCCTTAAAGCGGATAATCCCGAACTGGCCCCA
>JAHREE010000307.1:503535-520358 GCA_033628505.1 Tringa tobata | reverse complement strand
AGCCGGACGCTTTTGTACAGCGGGACGGCGCCATGGCGGCTGCCGCGGCCTGAGAGGAGGGAGAGCGGCGGCGGCGGCGGCCGGGGCGCGGGCCCGCCATGTTCTCCAGGGCGTTCCGGGTGAGATCCAACACCGCCATCAAGGGGTCCGATCGGTGAGTGCCGGGCCGGGGATCCCCGCCGCGCCGAGGAGGGGGATCGGCCCAGTCCCGCCTGCGACGCTCGGGCCGGGAATCGGTCCCGCCTGCCATTCCTTCCGCCGGGAATCGGTCTGGTGCCCCGCGGGAGGCGGCTCGGCCTGCACAGAGACCCGGGCCGCGGGTAGGCAGGGGGCTGCGGCCGCTTTCGCCTTGTATCGGTGGTAAACACGAACATTTTATATACAAAGTGCGCTTTTCAAATTAAACAAGACTTCAGTGAATTGTCCCATCGGGGCCTAGCTCACCCTTGTGTTCTCACATAGTAGCGCTCAGCTGACTTGCCCATCTTTCAGACCCCTTTGTCGCTGCTGTGAATGACCCCACAAACCCCCCTTGTGCCGGTCACTGCATCTGAAGCATCAATTAAAGCTGGGGAGAGGGGAATCTGGCTGCACCCCTGCTCCTGCCTGCCAGATTTGTAACGAAATCGCTGCAAAACAGGGACAAAGATGGCAACAGCAGCTGTAAGCAGACTTTTAAGGAAGGACGTGAACACAGTTGGACTTTTCCCAGTATTATTCCGGCAGGCAGATTTCTCATTTATAAACTCGGACACAAACACTTCAAATTATCTAATGTGAAAAAGCAGGAATCTCATGAGCAGCCAACAAAACAGTAACTACTGATCTAGGGATTATTTTGAGGGATGGCCCAGACAGCTTTGTAACACACTTGTGATTTTTATCATTACAGGAGGAAACTACGAGCTGATGTTGCAGCAGCTTTTCCTAAGCTTAGCGCTGAACAATTGACTGAGTTTATTCCAAACAAGGAAGAGCTTAACGTCATCAAAATATACTCGCACAAGGGGGAGGCTGTGACTGTTTACATGAATAACAGGAACCCAATACTGTTTGAAATTGAGAAGGCTCTGTATCCAACAGGTACGAGGAATGGACTAGAATAATCCTCTTTACTTACTGGGCATCAGCCTTTCCCCAAAAGATTCCATTGTGTCCATCTTAAGTACTTACCCTATTACTATAGTATCTGTACACTCCATGTTCTTTAGTGCCTTTATTTTACCAACACCTTTGTGAAATCAATGGCATTTCTGGATTCTTTCTGCAAAAAGGAAATTGAGGTGTTCAGAGGTTAAAACCAAGGAAACAAGTCTTTTAGCTATAGTTTAGCATCTTAGCCCCTCTTCTCTCTTTTGTCCACTGCAAGGTGTAATTCCAAGAGGCATGATGTCCACCTTCCAGGCAGCCCTGGAAGTAGGCAATGAATTGCTCTCTATGCTTTTATTTTTCCCATACCCAGCAATTCCTCCATATTGGAATAGCATTTTAGCTCAAAGTGTCCTTGATTTAAGGAAAATAATGTTAACACTTATCTATATCCTTTATAATAATTCACAGGAGCTTGAATTAACTAGTAGTTTATTTTTCTCCATCACATCTACTAATTACTGTAGGATAGGATTGTTCTGACTTCAGGTTTTTTGGTTTCCTGAGGAACAGGAGAGTGTTTAGTTGTGGTTCATATTGTACTGCTTAAAGATGGGCAGAAAAACAGCAGCTGGAGAAATTTTTAATAACGCATCTTTAAATTTCTATTCTGTTTTGGGACAGTGTACACCCTGTGGGTCTACCCAGATCTGCTCCCTGCTTTTGCTACATGGCCCCCTGTGCTACAGAAGCTAGCAGGAGGAGCAGGTAAGAGAACCAGGACTTTGTCACATTTCGTTACAAAAAGGAGTTGCCTTCGGGGTTTTTTTGATGTTGTCTTTCCCAGAGGCAAAAATGTACCTGAAACAAACGAAAAACCAAACAAACAAGTATAAAGAACAAGTACTCACAAAGTAATTCATAGTGGTGTGGTAAAAAGGTACATAGATAAGCTGTAAAAAGGTTTGTGGGTGAAACAAAGTAGATTAAGCGTTTAAATGGAGTTAACGTGTTCCATGTGGGAATCTCAGATTTGGAAATACCGTCTCAGGGCGGTCAGGAGCTCTGAACTGGGACACAGAACTGCCTGTGTCATTTGTCTTGTCTTTTTTGTAACTCCTTGGGCAGCTGAGTTCCTTTGCTGCCACCCCACTTTGTGTCGGTTCAGAGATGAACTGGCTTATCCTATGGATAAGAAGTGAGTTTATATTGGAATGTAGAGTTGTAATCACTGTCGAGTAAATTGTGCAGGTGAGGTTGGATTCAAATTCCTGGGTTACCAGCTCTACCACCTAATTATGGATCAAGACTAACAAGAAAGGAGCCTTAGTTTCTGGAACCTGCTTTGGATGCAGTTCAGACTCACGAGAATCAGAGCTTTATAAACTTTAAATTGCAGAACTGCTTAACCAGAAAAAGATTAAATTGCATCCTCTGTGGCCTTAGTCTGTAAATGGAAGTCTACATGTAGGGAGAGATGTCTTTTTTCCATTATACGGTATCTGAAGTATAACTCAAGTCCCTCTGTTTACTTTATTTGCTATTGGGGAAATAAAGTGCTTGAACGTGTAGCTGTGATAGACACCGGAGCAAGCCTTGCTGCTGACTTGGAGCGACCTAGTTTCTGGGGGAAAAAAAAAGAGTCTCCCTAATGGGGGAAGGAGGTGGATGAAAGAGGGCTGCCATCTCCCGTGGCAACCAGGCTACCTCTGTGTAGAATCCAAAGATAAGAAGCTGGCCACTGAGACAATAGCCAACAAAGGCAACAAAGGCAGAGAGGAGAGGTAGGACCATATCTCAGAAAGGAAGGCACAAGACTGTCCAGAGGGAGGGAAGGAGCAGGTTTAGGGAGTTTTGCAGTTACAAAGAGGAGAAGCAAGGTAGTGCTGTTTGTGATATCTGTTCTGTGAATGGAAGTGTCTACTCCCTGCCCTGGTTATTTACACAATACACACGTGGTACTTACCTTGTCACGTGAAGGTCTTTATGTGATTTCTGTCCTCAGAGATGTGGAGCCATGGTTGCAGTAGCAGAGCTCATTCTAGATTTGCTGAAAATAGCTGTGACAGTGAAATGGGAGGAAAAAAATATTGTTGGCTTCTTCAGCATACACGTTAAATCTATAATGCTGAGAAAAATACTTCAAAAGCAAACCGTGGAACACAGGTCAGTCCAGGAGACTGCAAGCTCTAGATGATTATAGCTGCAATGAGGGAGAGCAGATGCTCTTTGCATAATTTGGTGATGACATGATGCCATATGTGAAGCATGAAAAACTGTTCTTTAGCGATGTGCCAGTCGATTCACCCCAGGTATGTGAAGCAGAGGAAGCACACAACAAGGTGTGCTGTGTCTGTGCAGATGGCAAGGAGACGGTTAAGCTGCTTCCTCATGCTGAGGAGAGTTCACAGCAGAGTGCAGCTATTGTGCCAGATCAGGAGGGTTGGGCCAGCAGTAACTAATTTTAGGCAATTCACTCTTCAGCCAGAGAGCTGCTGGGATAACCTGCCCTTGGGACAGGGAAGAGTAAATGGGATTTCCAGACACATCTCCTTCTTTCTTTCCCTGTCCATGTCATTAATGAAGAGTGATGCTCTCTATGCCAGGAGCTCATACCTTTCTGTTAAAAACAGTACTCCCTGTGGGCCTGACAGGGCAAGGGGATGAGTGTGCTTAGATCTCCTGCAGTTTTTTTGGGATGTGCCCAGCACCCTTGTGAATCGGATCCTTTACTCCGTAGGGTGGGAGCAAGAAGTGCTGCCTTAGGAGAAACAGAGAATCATGTTTACTCTGGCATGTGCTCAGCTATGAGCAGGCTTGTGTTTTTGCTGAGTAACAGGAGGGATGGGGGTGGAGGTGCTGGTGGCTGAGTCTTTCATTGAGAAAGGGATGTGCTTTATTCCTGTCCTTCAGATCTGATGCTGCCAGGAGTTGTAGTGCCATCTTCTGGCTTTCCTCAAGTAGAGCGGGGCACGCTCTGTGCTGTCACCCTCTTGGGAAACAGGTACGGAGCATTCTTTATTCATCTCTTTTCTTAGAAACTAAAAATGAAAGGAAGCTGTTTTTTACAGGAGGACTCTGGGGGGTTTGAAGAAATAAAACCAGAATTGTTCTTACACATTTGATGCACTGTGGACACAACCAATGGAAAATACAGCAGAAAAAGAATCCACTTCAGTTCCTGGGTTAGGATATATTTGAGCTTGGGTGGACAGCTCTGCAGATTAGTTTTTTTGGACCTGTGGGGGCACAACTGGTAGGTTTGTTTTGAAACAGAGTAATTTTTTTAACAAAAGATAGTATTCTGCACAGTTGTCTTTTTGTCTGTGAGGAAGTTCAGAACAAGGGAGCAGTGCTAAAGCTGTTGGTTTCCCCCCTGCTCACTGCTGGTCTCTTTTGGCAGTGCATACACTTCTTGTACTTCATTAAAGCAAAGAATATGTCGCTACAGAACCTTCACTTCAGTGTCACAGCTCACATATCCTTGGGATTCTTTGGAAGAATTTACATATCAGAAAGATGGGACAAACCCAGAAAATACCTACATACTTTAAAAAAAACAAAAAAAAACAAAAATAAATGGGTTGTAGAGAACTACGACATTGTTAAAGAAATTGAGTATATCACAATGGCACATTCTTTGTCCAAGTAGCAGAGTGTGTTTGTGCTGTCCTGCTGAAATATTCCCTTCTTTTCCCAGAGCTCCAGTAGCAGTTGCAGTTGCCACCATGGCCACTGCGGAGATGCTGGCTGCTGGAATGAAAGGGAAGGGCTTTGCGGTGCTGCACACTTACCTGGATCACCTCTGGTGGGTATAGTGCCTAGTCTCATCTGTTTACTGAAATCAAAATCTCTGCCCCAGTAAGATTAATCTGTCAGTTCAACATACTGAATTATTTGGTTACAGTTTAGATATGACTATCATTAATGTTTTGGCTACATGTTTTTGATGACTGAGCTTTTCTGACAGAAGCAGGTGTCTGTCCTGACATCTATCCATTATATACATACTGGAAATCGATATATAAAATTATTCACTTGATTCATTTCTTTCAACCTGAGTGTAATTATTATAAAAATGAAGCTAGAAGATCCCTGTTACTCTGAGTTTAGAAAATCTTACTGTTCTTTGAATCATTTGAATCATTTTGATCATTTGAACTTTGAATCATTTTTGCTTAAAAATGGTCAACTGTGCCAGTCTCCACCAAATGAATGAGTGCTCTGCATTTGGATTCAACTTGTCTGCTTAGTTTTAAATTAAGATTCATGGGGGAACATAGAGTTTATGGAGGAAGATGAGTTAAAAATAAATGTTATAGTTCTAAGAATGCGGAAAAAGATGCATGCAACTGCCAGTGCCTTTTATCACGGTGACATTTGCTCATTGTCCTGTGGGCTTTGAAGCAGTAAACGGAAAGCTATGTTACGCTTTTTCTTCCTTTTATAGGGAATATGGTGACAAATCTTATCCTCCTACCTTAGCTCCCTTGGTAACAGATTCTGCTGAAAAGGAGAGTCCTGAAGATGAGGAAGAGACGGAGGGGAACGAGCCTCTCAGCAGCTTCTCCACTGACCCATTGCAGCACGTGGATGTTGGTGATTTGAGCCTGAAGGAGCAAGAGTCTTGTGCAATACTGATGGGAAAGGAGGAGCTCCATGAGAACAGAGCTGCAGAAACAGCTGAAGATGCCAACACGGAGGTTCAGCAGGAAGCTGAGGACAGTAGGACTCCACAAGGTATCTTTGCACACAAATGAAACCAAACTGTGACCCTTTGGTTTGCTGAAGCCTGTACCCACCCTGTGCGTTCCAGACAGTTCTGTGTGCTCTGAGGGACAGTCTAAAAGAAGAGACTACTCACATTTTACTTGTCCTTTCTTTCCCTGCAGAGCAAATGGATGCATTATTTAACCAGTGCTTTTTTCATGCCTTAAAATGCAAAGTAAAGAAGTCAGATCTCCCTCTGCTCACCAGCACATTTCTCCGCAGCCATATGTTCTCATGCTGGTACGTGGTAAGAAGACTGTCTTTGGATTGGCATGTTGGGTTTTTGGCTTTAAAACTGGAGATCCGGTGCAATATTTAAGATGAAGGTTTTGACTCAAAAGTAAAATTCATCTAAGGTTATCTAAGACTATGCTCACTTCTTACTGCAAATTGATGTAAGGACTGTGCAGACCCAGATAGGCACTGGGTAGCTAACTTAAATTGGCTGGCATTTGTTCCATGACTGCTTAGTCACTTAAATGGCTGTTTGCCTACCCACAGGAACCTCAGCACTAGTTTCACTCATGATGTTCTATTTGTTAGCTTGTTTGAAGTAATTCTTTCTCTGTATGATTTGTATTTTTTGCTGTTAAGAAACTTCTAGCATAAGTAGCAAGATGTAAGAAGAAATGAAGGGTGACTTATAACTAAAGAACTTTTAAAAAATCCATTTATAGCCCCGCTGGTCAACAACTGGACATAAAGAAATCAAGCTATAAGAAGGTGAGATTTTTTTGTTCGGTTGGTTTTTTTGCATTAATTGAAATAAGGAATGGAAGGAGAGAAAAAAATTGAGGTAAAAATTGTTCATGTGTTACTAAGATAAACAGACAGACAAAAAAGCCTGAGAAGCTGTTCTGAAAAGCCAAGTTCTTTTTCTCAACTCTGCTTCTGCGGGATCCAGGGAGAAAAGTAATTGTCCCAAAAGCATGAGCATTGATCTGCTTTGAATGCAGCTAGTGCTATCTGCCACTGCGTGCTGCGATAGCTATTGAAGGGTTCTGGTCTTGTGGGACAGTGCAATTACTTGCAAGAAGAGGCCATTCCCTTTCTAAAGCTGCTAAGGAACAAAAATGAAGAGAAAATGAGACGATCCTGTCCCTGTTGTATAGATGACAAGCAAGACAAAGTGCCTTGGCAGAGGTCACACAGTTGTCTGTGTGAGATGTTCTATGATTTGGCTAAGAACATCTCGGAGCAAAGAGATGGCAGACCTGAAAGAGGAACAACTGCTTTTACTCTGTTTTAGAGCCAGACAGAGGCACTCACAACTCCTTAGCGATTGCTGTGCTTAGAGAAGCAGAGGTGTGGGTGGTGTGCTGGTTCGTTTTTTTTAAAGACGTTTTTCTCATTTAGCAAGTAACTTAAGGGCAGTCAGAAACACAGGAACAGGAATTAAAAATGCTTGACTCCACATTTCTGATTGTTGCTTCCTTCAGTTCTCAAAGTTCCTGCAATGTATGCAGCAGCAGCAGATCTTACAAGTGAAGGAGCTGAGCAAAGGTGTGGAGAGCATCGTGGAAGTGGACTGGAAACATCCAGAGTACGTGGAATATTGTAGTCTTTGACAGAGTTGGCAGTCTCTGAAAGAGAGTGGAATCTGCTACTTCCAGCTCTATTACCTATACTCTGCTTGAATTCCTGTTCTTAATAGCTGTAGCAGCCCTCATTTTCTAATCTTAATATGCTATGGAGGGATTTTATACCCCCATCAATTGCAATTTTTTGCAGTGCTAGTGACAAATTTCTGGCTTCCAGTTTGGATGCTAATAAAAGAGTTACAGCATCGACCCTGTTAGCAGTCACTGAAAAGCACATTCCTCTGACAGTGTCTTGATAGTTTGCATGGGTTTCTTGGTGGTTGCTGGGGGAAGAGAGGCAAGAAGGTTTGAAACCCATCAGGCAGCTTTCCATCTATTTAACACTGACTGGTTTATGCCCTTCCAGTTTAAGCAGTTCTCCCCCTCCCCATTCCATCTCTGTGTGGGGCTAACTCATTGCTCAGCTTGAGGTGAACTTACCTGGCTCAGCAGTAACTCCAGTAAAAGGTGACACTGCTGCTAAATAAATGCTCATGAAACTACAGTCTTAGAACGCAGAATGTCATAAAGGATCAAATCAAGCACTTTGCAAAATCAGAAGCCAAAGTTACAATCTCAAAAAATGAAAAAAAAAACCAAAACATTTGTTGTGTTTTTGCTTACAAATATTGATTTGCAGAAACACTTCTATACTTTCAATTACTTATTACCAGATTCCTCCATCGGTGTTTCTGTTATCTTTCTAATGATTAATAGGTACCTCACATTGAGAACATCCTACTTGTTCCTTCTGCATATCGGCACATTCACTCTCTCGTGCAATTTCCCAGCGGGCCTGAGGCTGCCTGGTATATAACGTCTCCTTGGCAACTAATGGAGAGGAGAATATTTCAGTAGATATAAGCATATCTTCTCCTCTGCGTTTGGAAAGAACCAGGATTACTTTGACTTTCTGCATTAACTTTTCTCTCATTATACTTGGCCTTATCATCAGGAGACAGACACGCTCCAGCTCAGTTTGTCAATTCTCTTACCTTCAAGCGTAGAACATGCAGCTCTGCTTGATGGAACGAGACTCCAGCTCCCGCACTGATCCAGTTCTTATCCCTCTCTTCCACATCTTTTATCGCTGACCACTAAAGAATCATTTCAGCTTTTAAATGTCTGTACATTTGTGGAGAGTGCAGTTGGGTTGGTTTTTTATAAATTTAATTCTAGGGATTCTACAGAATGGGGCTGCATCCTTTGAATTATGGCAGTTGTTTCTAATTACAAGAGTCAAATATGCTTAGAACAGCAGGAGAGATTTACTTTTTCCCAAACGTAGAGTGCTTCATTCAGAGTGAAAAGAGCCTAATATCACCTGAGTTAAGGTGCTTTTTTATGTGTATCTTTAAAACACGTACAAGGACAAATCTACTATTCTATTAAAGCAGCTAATACTTCAAAATACTCTTCTTCATCGTGTCCTTTAATCTGCAGACACAGGCCCCCACTGCAATGGGATGCATTTGGAGGAACTGGCATGTTATAAAACAGACCAGAAAGCTTTCTGCATGGCTCTGCTAAGCTTTAGTGTCTCAGTGAAATAGAAATGATAACTTTCAATCCCTTCCACTCACACCAAATCATTCTTTTTTCAGCATTAGAGCATTTGTGGTACCTGAAGGATTTTCTTCAGCCTCTGCTGCCCAAGAGAGCAAGAGTGAAGACAGAGAGCAAGCGTACCACGCTCCTGAAATCATTCCGCTTTATGGGGTCTCAGCAAAAATGGTCCCACTCTTTCAGGAATCTGGACACAAGTAAGCACTAGAAAAGTACAACAAAACCGTTGGTACGCAAAGAAAGAGACTAACAAACCCCTGCTGCTGCCGTTCTGTTAGCCCTCACGGGGAGGGCCCTGAGATGCTGTCAGGAAAGGTGCTGGGCATCAAGAATCTAGTTCTTGCTTCACAAAGGGAGGAAGGATAAGAGGCTGTGACAACTGCATTCAGCAATTATATCACTTCGCTCACAGCTAAGGAGGTGATAGCTCAAGTGTCAAAATTGGTACATTTTACTTGGGTTGTCTTAATTTGCCATTGCATAAGGCATATTCTGCCCACCCACAGAATGGTTTACCAAAAGGAGGACACCCAGATAAGGTCAGGGTAGTTGCTGTCTTCTGTCTTAGTGACAGAACCCAACACCTAAGTACTTACTACTTTAAGTTAAAAACATTTCTTTCTCTTTAGGAAGGGCAGCATCCTCTCAAGCAGCGAGGTGAGAAACATCATCATCAACTACGTGAAGACTAATGAGTTGGTTGATGAAACAAACAAAAAGTAAGTAGAGGTGGAAGTGATCCTTCCCTGCTTCCACAGGACATGCTGAAGTTAGAGGAAATATGTGTAATTTTTTTGCTTCTAATGCCTGTTTTTGTTTTGTAGCTTTGTAAAGGTGAATGCTGTTCTGTGTGACTGCCTGTTAGATAAATCAGAACAAGATGAGATCTCAAACCTGAAATGGGATGACCTCTTGAGCAGGTGACTGTTTTCCCAGTGAAGTGTTTCTGTATTAGACAGATTTCTTGCACCCAACTCAAAGCAACATGTTATTGGAGCTGCCTCCATTGTAACTTCCAACTGGTAACACAACAAATCTCCAGAGACCTTCACTTGAAGGATCTCTCATTCTTCACCGTGTAACAAGCATCTGGCATTAACTGTTGTGGTTTTTTATTTACCTACTAACCTCTTATCAGAGAAGGCATCCTAAACAAACAGTGCCTGGTTCTGTGTATCATCTGTAGGTACAGATTTATAAAGCCATCCCTTGCAGTAGATAGATGAGAGCACCCTTTTTAGGCTATGGCAATACAACTTCTGCATTTACAACCTAACCCACCTTTTGGATCCAACAGGCCTGATTATCTGGCACAAGACCACTGTTTCCATGTACTGAAAAACTTTGCCTCGGTGTCCCCAGTGTCTTACTTGCCTTGAGCTTCTCAATCACGCAACGCTTCTGAGGCACCTCCAGCAGGTTCCTGTATTTCTGGAGCCAGGTTTGCTCGTGGGACAGTAACGCAGTCTGTGCTGAATTTTAAACAAGCTGCTTCACAGATCTGTGAACAATACAACTGATCAATATCTTACAGACAAAATTAGAGTAGGTTTTCCTCTGGTAAAAGTTTAAAAAATTTACCAGAACAATCCAAGATACAATTTTTGCGAGTCAGTAGACTAGCTTTCTAGCTTTTCGTCAGCCCCTGTCTTTAAATAACAGCTAGGATGCAAATCTTCAGTACATATTATCTTCTTAAGATACAAATTCTTCTCACACGTAGAATCTTGGCTCTCATGTAGTCTCAAAAACCTGCGAGAGGCTGAAAAGCACTGTTAACACCAGTCTTGCTGTATGGACTAATTGGATGTATTAATTTCATTCAGGTGCCTTGAACGACTGCAGCCCTTACACCAGGTGACATTCTTTGGACAAGAGCCTATTGTGAGAAAAGGAAACATTGAGCCCATCGACATAACTGTAGCACAGAGATCATCAAATAAGAAGGTAAAAAACCAACTAAAATTATGGCGTTTCAGTCATATTGGTTTGGACCCAGATTCTGAGAGCAGCTTTGGCACCTCAGTTTTCTGGGATGAACGAAACATGACTTGCTGATACCTACAACAGTGATGTTTGCAATAATTCTTAAAACCTGCAGGTGACAATTATCAAGAACCTTGAACTGTACGGTCTAGACCCACAGTGCGTGGCCAACGTTCTGCAACAGAAAGTACAAGCCAGTGCCACCATCAGCCCCGTGCCAGGAACAAAAGACAGAGTTCAGGTCCAGATCCAAGGCAACCAAGTCCATCACCTGGCCAAGATGCTGTTGGGTAAGTCAACCGGGCAGGACTGGGTACAGCAAGACACAGATTTTCATTCCTGAGCTCTGAATATTTACCTGAAGTGAACTCTTGGTTATGTTGCAGAAGAGTATCAGCTACCTCGGAAATACATTCAAGGCCTTGAGAAGGCGCCAAAGCTTGGCCGGAAGAAGTAGGAGAAAAATCTACTGTAAGAATTACTCAGATTTCATTATTTATAGATGTGTTCTGCCAACAAATCAAGGATAATGTACAGGCCCTGTTCATTCAAAAATGAGTCCTGGATGTTTACAAGGTCTAGGATTCACCGAAATAATAATACTGCTCCAGCTGTTCATTTTTCATAAAAATAAAAATCTGAATAAACCCCTTTAGTATCGTCCTTTTTCCATATATTTTCTACACATTCCTAATGGTGCACTGGTTTCCTGGCAGCAGTGGCTTTTAGTTTAATATTCTTGTTTTGCATCCTTTAGCAAGGGCTGGCTGATGGAACCTCCACTGAAATGTAAGCGAAGTACATTCCAACACATTGTCCTGGCACAGTCCAGCATGTTGTGCCAGAGATTGTGCATGTCAGAAGTAAAACCCATTTGGTTTTGGATTTTATCCCTTTCAACATTTCCAGATATTAATATCAGGCTATGATAAAAATGAAATGATGAAAATACTCATTTTCATCACTGAAAATGAACTCTATTAGCTGGATTTTAATGGTTTAAAATTTACCTATATATATGTATATAAAGAATATAATGTATGACATTCACTGTAATTTATCATGGGTAGCAGTTCTGTCAAAGCCAGCTAAAATATTAAAAGAAGATTAATGGAAAACTTTGCTCAGGTTTCACAGGGGTAGATGTTCTCTACCTCTTTAGCTTAAACTTAAACAATTTACAGTAGGGTTAAGAAATTTAAATTCACTTCTAGGAGGGATTTCTGTATTTTCCCTTTAGACTAAATACATGGAAGTTCCAGAGGAGGGCGCCAGAAAAAGTCAAAGAGATTTCTTTAATTACCAACAGTTTTATTATTGTTGTCTTTTACACTGCCTGCATATGAACAAGTAGTTTCAGAACCTTCAAAAAAGCTGGAAGTGAGACATTTTTTAAAAATGCCATAGAATTACTAGGGAGTAATAAAAATAAATTACAGCATTGCAAAAATGCATTTCACTTTGCCATAGAAGCTTTACTATTCCATTCTATACACATTATTTTACATGTTTTACAATAGACATGAAAAATAAAATCCACATGACCTAGGCAAGACAATATTCGAACCAAAGGCACTGCCAACAGTATTTTGCGCTTAAGGAAGGGGCCGATCCTTCTATCCTCGACACAGCTCAACCGACCCTTGAGAAGTTGAGTTTCAAGATCTACCAAAATCTTCCACCACCCCTTCTCTTGAAAAACCAAAAAAGAAAGAGCCCTCCCTTTCGCGGGAGGTTTTTCAGCAGCATTCACGGGAATTGCATAAAAGCCATGCCTTCTACCAAATGTCAAAGACATGCTGGGTTCCAGGGGAGGAGAGGGTGATGGTCACCAGAACTCTAGTAGAAAACAACAACAACAGCAGAAAAGAAATCTTTACAACTTTTAGCTGGCAGGATAAGGGATTTAAAAACCAAGCATCTGGATCTTCTCCGAACCAACAGCAGTTTTTACAGTGTTCTTCCCCTTGACTGAATAGAAGTATTTATACAGTGCTTCCAAGACTCCAAGTGCGAGATAAACGTTACTTAAATTACTTCACAACTACACGGTGAAGTAATAAGTATTCTTGTAAATGGACAAACAGCCCCAGAGCGTGGAAATTGCTGCTCTATTTGGGCTGGTGCCACGTTAAAGGTCCTCTGGGTGTGGGTTACAGGGTGGCTGGAGGTCATTCCACTAAAGCCTTCTCCACCACTGAGACAGGAGCTGCAACAGCCTGCAGAAAAGGGGCATTTCTACAAACCGAGGGGCTTTAAGTGATGCAGTTGCTCTCTTACAGTTTATAAACAAACATACTCAAGTATAAATCTGGAAAAAAATAAAAATCCCAAGCAGTCACCTTCAAGGAGGAAACAAAACAGCTCCTCGTCCCTCTGCGGATGAAAGCGGCCTCATCGCAACAGAGCTTCGGGTACTTGTGGGGACAGGACTGAGAAGGCCTCGTGGCAAAAGCCCCTTCCCAATTTCCACCTTTAGCCCCAAATGCAAAGTTTTCAGACTTAAGGGAAAAAAAAAGGCACTGAGGTAAATTTTGGACTCTTCCACATCATCTCTGTGGTAACTGTGACCCTACAACCTGTTGCCTCCCTTCCTGCCCCACGCTGGTGGGAGCCCAGTGGCCTACAGTGAGCTGAGGGACACTCCTTCATCGGGTCACCGCAAAACCCTTCCAACGTGCTCTGTCTGAATCCGAATACTGTGAATATTTCTATTCTATCTTTACGCTTTGTTGCGGTGTAAACAGCGGGAAGACTGGACCTGGCTGTGCTCGGGACCAAGCACAGAGTAAACATGGCCCCAGTGGGATCATGGCCCCAGCGGGATCGGGGCGGCCGCTTGGAGTTATGGCAGGAACTGACGCTCCAGCTCAAGGATTTTTATCACGGATGCACAGTGCGTGCATCGGGAACAGCGGGAGCCCTGAGAGAGGGGGAGAGAGACTTCCCAGCCTCACGTAGGGAGCGAAACCTCCCCGGCCATGCAGGCAGAGCACCGAGGGCAAGAGGGGAGAAGGAGACGCCATGTACAGAGTGACAGAGAAGGTGGCATGTCAGGGATAGGATGGTGGGGGAGCAGCACAAGGAGAGTTAATGAGAGGAGGCACAGCGTGAGGAGGACACCCGAGCCTTGGTTCCCCTTCTCTCCCGGCACTAAGGCTCCCTGTGCTCCTGGTGCCACGTCCACGCCTGGCCCCGGTCTCAGCTCTGCTCACTCGGGGTCAAACCTGTTCGTAGCTCAGAGTGAGTTTGATTTGTGGAAGGGGATTTTGAACTTTCCTGGCTCAGTCTGTTGGATATGTATTGCTAAACGTTCAGTATCGAACCATTGGCCCATGCCCCAACCACCATCTTTACGCATTTAAACATAGGTCCCAATTCCTACTGAGTACAAAACTGGTAAAACACGGGCTATCTTAGCTCAGCATCAGGGGTAGCTGCTTTAGTTCACATCTGTTCTCAAAACTGCAAGTTACCTAGAATCAAAATGGACAACTTTTCCTGAAATTAATATTACCAAGTTTCAATAACACTTACTGACAGACTGTTTGGGTGTTGCAGCTGCCGGGGTGTCACGACTTTACCCTTCCCTGGTGCTCTCAGCCCTGAACGAGTCCGTCCGACACCGGCTACGGCTGCAACACCCCCACGGTTTGGTGCAACCACCTCCTCCGCTGAACCTGCCGCTTCCTGTGCTCCACTTAACGAAACGAGGACTCGGCTACGTGGGGCCAACGCCACGAGCCCCAGAACCACCGAACGGGGACACGCACGTGGCTGGGAGGAGCGTGAACGGCAAGCGTTACCCTGCTCACAACAGATGATGATGCTCCTGTTGGGGTTTAACACTCGGCATTTTCCACAGGGCTTCTCCATCGGAGGGTGGAGCTGAAAAGCGAAGCAGCAGCTGCGTTTGGTTTTAAAACTGTGGCAGTCAACAAACAGGTTTCCCTGTTCTTTGACTGGCTCCAGTCCTGGGATAAGAGGTTTCAGAAGAAGGAAATGCTCTATGTTCATTTTATGGGTGCTGGGAGCCAGTCCTTAATGGAAGGATGAAAAGGGAAAGTGACTACTGTAAGGTGTCCTGAGAAGTGTCTTTTCATTTTAAAAATAGTATCTAGCTTAGTCTGGTGCCCGGTGCCTCCCGAGGGGCTATCCCGGCTTGCCTCTGGCTTCTTTCAGGGTCTGTTGCAGTTTCTGTTTAAACTTCTCGTACTTCTTCTGTACCTGCTGGATTTTGTCCTTCTCCTCTTTTTCCAGTATCATCAAGAAGTTCTGTAGCTCTGGGATGGAGAACGCGTCCCACTGCAGAAACAACAGAAACAGAGGAAAGTAAGCACAAACCATTCACCTTGGTGCTTTTATGTTGTTTTTTATTCCCCCTAAATCTGTGAAGAGGAACAATAAAAGATTTTTAAACATGTATCTGATCTCCATTCAGCTTATTCTCACAGCATCACATTGTGAGAGATGGGATAATGGGCTACAGCATAAAAGACCATCCCAGCCCTGAGACCATCGATTTAATAGAAGTCATCTTTACTCAGGTGAATTAAAGCTCCCACTGCAAGAGATGGCAGAGCTCCCTAGGGAATTGAAATATATACGGAAATAACTGATGCAGCATTCGCTCACACTTCCCTTTATGAAGCTGGGGGGGGCAGAGGAGCATGCGCCAGCAGGAGCCAGTTCTCTTTGTTTTACTGCAAAGTTACCAAAACTGTTGGAGCTTCAGCAAAGCCCTTGGCACGGGGTGCCAGCAGCCCGGCTGCTCCGGCTGTCACCTCCACCGCAGGGCCAAGGGTGACAACTGCCATCACTTAATGACTGCTGCCCAGCAGCGCCGTGGGGAGACAGTGTCCCCACCACCGCAGCCCCACTCCTCTGGTAACACAGCCCAGCCACCCCACGGGAGGCAGAATCCCACGGGACACGGCAGCTCCCAGCATTGGCCTTCGTCATGGTGGGGAGCGTGATTGCGGCCAAAAACTCGGCTGCAAATTTATTACCTGAGTGTCCCTGGCTTCTGTTTAAATTAAGGGACTGCTTATAACAGTGTTTAGCTAATCTAGTTATGGAGGATTAACTCTGGAGTGGCACTGCTTAGTTCTGTAAACAGATTATGGGTTGGCCATCAAAACTGGCCTCAGCATTTTCACAGCTCAAGTTTTTTTTTCAATCAACATAATTTAGGAGCAATAAATTACGCAGAGTTTGGGGTTTTTTGTTTAAGTCAGGTACAAAGCAGTCCATTCAGTTGATAATTCATCTGGAGAAAAACTGGTATCACAGTATTTTAGCAGACAAACCCAGCAGCGTAACTTGTGTGGCACCGCTCCAGCCCCTGCTGTCTCTGCCATGCGTGGCCCACCCCTGCCACGCCACCACGTGCTCCATGACACTGTTAACATTCATGTGAAAACCAAGGGAAAGAGTCACTGACATACCTCAACTTCCCCCGTTTCGTTTTCCTTCAGCACGAAGCTGAGCACGTCGGTGTCGGGGCCCGCCAGCAGCCGGAGGTACAGAGGGTACTCAGTGAGAGGGAGCTTCTGGAAGAGCACTGCAAGGGACAGCAGACGTCCACAGTCAGCCTGCGGCTGCCAGGGTGGAGGAAAGCTCAGGAGCTCAACTGGAGCACATAAAAGCAGTTTGTGCTGCCCAGGATCACAGTGGAAACAGCTGAGTCTCTAACACATGTCCGTAACGATCTCTGTTAGGTCTTAGGTGGCTTCAGCCCCTTTTTGAAAACCAGTAATTCCCCATTAGATTAAGCAGCATCACCTCCTGGGGAGGTCAGGCCATTTATTCATCTGACAGTTTTAAACTGAA
>JAHREE010000307.1:385642-458669 GCA_033628505.1 Tringa tobata | reverse complement strand
CAAAAAAAAAATCTACGAGCAAACAAACTTGGGGAGCTGCAAGGTGGCGAGAGGCACCTCCCCGCCCCGAGAACAGAAACCTATGGGATTGCAAAACCCGCTCTGCAAGCATCAGCTGCGGCTGGAGGAGGAAATGCTTCAGCTTCCTGCTCGAGAAGAAAAAAAAAAATTCCCAGAGTTGCCGGCGTCCCCGGGGGTGTCGGGCTCCCGGGACACGGGGCTGGGATGGACTCGGTGACAGCAAATGGTGCCAAGCACCAGCCACCAGGATTTGGGAGGCAAATCAGCGCGGGGTCTGCACCCCCCGGGGCTGTGGTCAGCCTTCCTCAGCCACACGGGGTGCTGCCCACGGGGGGTCCCCACGGCCCCGACACAGTCCCAGTGGTGCACGGGGCAAATATGCAATTTTTGCACTGCAAAAAAACCCAGACAACCCAGCCCAGGACACATCCTCACAGGTTGGGATATATCTGAGATGAGCTGTGGTCACTGACCCCCTTTACAGAGCCACCGGCTGCTCCGGCTGGGTGCTCACAAGCCGTGCCAGGGCCAGGGTGGTTCAGCTCAACCCATCCATCTCCGAGAGCTGCTTGGCAGGAGCTACAGGTCCCAGAGGCTTCCTGTGTCCAGCTCCTGCAGGACCACAGCTCCCAGTCCCCAGGGACAGCCCTTGAGCCTGACCCAGGTGAAACTGCTCATTATAAAGTGCAGAGAAGGAGGGAGGAAGCGAGTGCAAACAGAGCAAACAGCCCTGATCCTTCCCCCCTCCACAAACCCAGCCCCTGTGTGTGTGAAGCAACGGATCCGGCCCAGCCCCAGCGATTGCAAAGGCTTCCAGAGGGTTTCAGAGATGAGCAAAGGGCAGAGGGAGATTGCGGGGCATTCCCCGTGAGTCACGCAGCGATTCAGAGCGATCGGGTGGATGGAGGACTTCTCATCTATGGATTCTATGATTCTGTGATCTCAGGGAGAGAAAGGAAGGTGGCTGTGTCAGGGCTGAGCACTGCTGCTCCCCAGATGAACACGGACGCCGTCTGTCCCACGGGCAGCACCCCACGATGCTCACGGCAGGGCCGTGGCACAGCCCCACTGGGAACTGGGTCTGGGGTTACAGCAGAGCCTCCATGGGATGTCCCCAGAGGGGGACCAGAACCAGCCCCAAACCCTCGGCACCCAGCCCTGCCAGGGCGAGAGGCAGCGGGGAGAGCAGGCAGGGGCTCACAGCGTGGGCAGATGGGATGCGGGATGAGGGATGCGATGTGGGATGCGGGGTGCAGGGTGGGATCCAAGGTGGGATGCGGGATGCAGGGTACAGGGTGGGATGCGGGATGCAGGGTATAGGGTGGGATGCAGGGTTGGATGCAGGATGCAGGGCACTCCTCGCTGCCAGCACAGTGCTCCCTGCTCGCTTGCAGGCTCAGAGGTGCCCAGGCCTCGCTTCACCCAGCCTCAGCAGCAGCAGCCAGGGTCTGGCAGGAATTGTTTTGAGCTGGTGGAGGCCCCATCCTGACAAAATGAAGCCTGCAAAGGTACACGAGTACATCAGTGCGTGGTGCATCCAAAAATTGTTACGGCACTTCACCAGCCTGCCTGCAAACTCTGTGCCTGCCTATTTGCTAATTACTGCCCAGCTTCATGTCCCAGCCACGTGCAAACCTGCTTGAGAAAAACCCACCATGGAGCTGCTGAGCTGAGGATCTGTGGGGCTCAGGCTGGCCCTTGCCCTGGGCTACGGAAGGGGGGTCCCAGGCCGGGGCCGGGGCTCAGCACAGCCGGCAGCTGCGGAAGCGCAGTGACACGAGTCCAACCAAGGGAAATTTTACTTTACACTCACTTTGATTGCAGTCATTTTGCTGCAGCTCAGCTAACAGGAAAAGAAAGGGACGGGGGTGACTTCTTGAAGTCGTTTCCAGCCTAATTTTCTACGCACGCGGTGACTGTGTCCTTCAGCCTGTGCTTGTCCCCTCCAAACCATCAGCCCACCCACCCAGCTCTGGCCCAGCTCAGGAGCTGGGGGTGCAGACGCAGTGGGGCTGGGGGGCTGCTGGGTGACAGTCCCCACTCGCAGGATGGAAAGATTGTTGGTTTGAGCTGGGGATGCTCAGGAAGCCTTTCCTCCCCTCAGAAAAAAACACGCAGCTCGTTCCTCATCTCAGGCCAGTGCTGAAATCGTAGGTGAGAGCAGTTAACAGAGGGATGAGGGGCAAGTAAAGCCTCGGGAGGGAAGTTCCAGCTGAGTTTCTTCTAGAGCTGCCCACCCACGGGGGCAATGGTGCATCGTGCCCCCCATGCTCACCCCATGGACCCACAGGCTCCGCAGCCTCAGCAGCATCAGGAGCGTGTCCAGGGGCAGCGGGAGAGGAAAGGGGCCCCTCCTGCCATTCAGCTCTACTGCAAAGAGAAACCGAAACAAAGGTTGGCTGTTTTTTTTTTAAGGCGGAAAACCCAGCCTCAGACATTTTCTGAGACTTTGGACCTGTACGTGTTGCTTTCTCAGATGGGTGAGCAGATTTGGGCTGGTGAAGGGTAAAGCAGACAGGAAGGCAATAATTTAAATATTTTACAACACTCAAAAAAAAAAAAAAAGAAAAAGATTATTTTCAGGTCGTGCTGCAAGTCTTTTCCAACGGTTCTCCATAAACGTGCCTGAAAGGGAACCAACGGGCCTTGAAGCCAGGAAGGTGCCAGCCCTTGGAGCCCGGGGACCCCAGGGCGTCCCAGTTCCCCCAGCAGCTCTCCCCACTGGCTGCGGTCAGGTCCAGCCTCGGTGGGAGGAACCCACTGGGTTTTGCCCCGTAACAGAGCCCAGCTCTTTTCAGACTCCCTTATCCCTTCTTTTGATACTCTTAGCTTTTACAGCTTATTTCCTTTCCCTCTTTGCCCCGACAGGAGGTTTTCTCCTCCCCATCTCCAGGCTGCTGCCCAAATCCCATCTGTTCACATCCACACTCAGGGACCAGTAAATCCCATTTGGCCCCAACACGCAGCGAGAGCCGGGGCTGTGATGTGCCCACAGGAGATAAAACCCAGCCTGTGCTGTGGGACCCTGCCCTGGGAGAGCAGAACCACCGCCTTGAAACCAAGTTCGTGATAAAAATAATGGTTCCAGCTGGTGGCAGCAAAGCCTAAATAATAAATGCCAAGCGGCACGCTCTGCCGGCAGCAGCCACCGCATCCCTGGGGGCTTCGGGACAGAAAATGGGGTGCATCCAGGGGCAGGGGGAGCCCGGGGGCACAGTGCTGTCCCCACACTGTCCCTGGGACAAACCTGCTCCTGGGGACAGGCCGAGCGAGGGCCACGTCCATGAGGGACGGCAGTGGGTCCTGCTGCGCTTGGAGAGCATCCTCAGGGACAGCTTAACTGGGGATACTGGCAGCACTGGGCTGCAGGCTGGGTACACACCAGTTTACACATCTGGTCACACACCAGTTTGCACACCCAATTACACACCCAGCTTGTCCATTGCCCCCAGCCCAGTTTGTCCCAGCAGAGCCCAGCAAAGCTGGACCCGGGCATGGCCTCGCTGTGGGTCCCATCTCTTTACCACCAGATCCCACGGTCCTGCCCGGAGCATCACCCGTCCCTCCATCCCTCACACGTCACCAAATCCATCACCAAATCCTCCCATCTCTTACCGCTTCGTGCCTTTGTCTGTTAAAAGCAAAGAGGTTTGTGAGGGGAGGGTCAGACCCATCCCCAGTTTGGAAGAAACGATGCCATCAGAAGGGTTTAAGGGATGACGGGGCGCTCCTCTGCGCTGCTGGGCAGCAGCGACCGACGGGAAACCCAAAATCATTTGTTGTTTGTGTCACCCCCACCACCTTCCTGACTCCTATTTCATGCTTTAAAAAAAAAAAAAAAAAAGAAACAGCCACCAAGGTGCCAGAAGCCACCTGTGTCCCCCAGAAATCGATGGAGACTGATTGAAGATTCATTGGGAGGGAATGGAGCGGGATTCATCCCGGCTCTCAGCAGACTGAGGATGGCTCCAGCTCCCCTGGGCTCCTCGGGTGATGCTGGGGGAGGAGAGCCCCGGAGCAGCGCTGGGACCATCCCTGGGCCACCCCCGGCTGGTTGGGTTTTGGGGTCCTTGCTGTAGTTTTGGTTTAAGGTGGATTCTGGGCAGAAACCCCCCCACCCTGTGCAGCGGAATCGGCTGAACCCAGAGCGGGCAGCCGGGGGGGGGGCAAAGGCAGAGCCCAAAGCACCGCGAGAGCCTCCAACTGCAGGCCCCAGATTAAAATAAATAAATAATTACTTTGTGTATGAGAGGGACAGGTGTGTCCCACCCTGCTGCAAAGCAGACCTGCAACTGCAGAAAACGCTGCTGGTTTTTTTTGGTTTTGTTTTTTTTTTTCAGCAAAAGAAGCTTCTGGAGCAGAGATTTGGGACAGGAGATGGAGATGACCGAGCAGTCGCTGCCTTCCCTGCGGTGGGTGCCCATCAAGGCATCACCATCCCGGCTTTCCAGCTCCTGAACCCCGACAGCAGCTGCTTTTCCAGAGGACATGGGCCACAACCATCCCGGGGGGAGCGGCTGCCCGAGCCCCCTCCTCGCCCTGGTCCCCGGGAAGCGCAGGGATGCTCCGTCCCCGCAGGAGTCTCCCCAGGGATGGTGGGGATGGTTGTCCCCAGCTGACTTCCAGCCCAGCACAAAACGGCTGGGTTAAACATCAAACCTCACTATAAATAATTAATTCCTTGAAACCTAAACAAAGAGACTCCAAAACGACAAACCCCTGACACTGTTTCCTCACTGTGCTCTGAAAAAGGCATATTGAAAAACTGAGATGGGGGAAAGCCAGTAATGATGATGATGATGATAATAATAATAATGGTACAATCCATAATCTCAATCTTAAATCCTCTTTCCCAGAGACAGTGGGAGGCCCATCCCCTCCAGAAAAAAAAAAAAATGATGAAGATTAAGCATTTTTAAATCAGGTCATGGCAAGGGAAGTTTATGCTCTGCTGAATCCCGTTATTCCGGTAGGTGTGGGCAAACCCAGGGTGGGAAAACGGGGGGCTCTGCCTGCGGCGGGGGCTGCTCATGGCACCCCATTCGTGTCACTTGTTCTTCAGACCCCCCCTTATCACCGTGCCCCTTCCCCACCACCACGGAGCACCCAGCACCCATGAGCGACACCGGGCATCCCTGCATCCCGCAGGTTCCTCCTCATCTACTCACCAGTGCCCGCCAAAGAAAATTCCCCACGGGCTCCCCCAAAGTCCCGGGGCCGTGCCCCCCGCCGAGGAAGGCACCCGCCGGCCGTGCCCATCCTCTCCCTCGCTCAGCCCCAGGCACCCACAGACACACACTCGCTCCTGCAGACACACTCACGCCGTACGGCAGGGACCGGCGTCCATCGGTCAGTGTTTCCACCATACGCAAAACATTTATTTCTCAAAAAAAAAAAAAAATTAAAAAAAAAAACCCAAAAAACTATTGCTAATGACAATGGATACATTTCGTTGCCCCAGTTACGGACCGAACATTTCCAACACATCGAACTCCTAATACTGTACAATACTGTACCAAAAGGGAAAAAAAAAAAGGATGTACCTCCATATTGTACAGAGTTATATATACAAAGTACAATTTTACACAGTTTAATATATACACCATATATATATTGGTGTAGAAGACATGAAACCATGGAAACTGTTTTAGCAAGAACATTCCATCCCATCGTTAAACAACTGCTGTTAATAACAACCCCAAACCCCACCGTCCCAGCCCGAGCCCACTCCTGCAGGACTGAGGTTTCAGACCGACACAGAAAAACATCCATTTCTAGACTTTGTGACCAAACTTTCCTCCGTTACAGCAGCGCCGTGACATCGCTGCCACCCTTCCCACGCGCCAAGAGATGGTTTACAATAATTGCCCTATTTCGGCTACATCGAGCTGGTCTTTTGAAGAACCTGCTGCTCCCGAGTATTGCTCCAGCAGTTTGGCACTCGCCAGTCCAACCCCATTGGACTTGGGATATCGGAAGGAGGGGACTCTGCCCGGAGAGCAGGGCTGGGGGAGTCCGCTCCAGAAGTAAGGTTACGACAGTGCCTTTACAAGGAAGGGTCCGTCTATCATCTCCACTGCAAACTGCCAAATATTTACCCTGTACGAAGCTTGGTTTATCAAGTATTAGTAGAGGAGGGAGCTGCCCTCCCTATCCGCCTTCACCTCTTTTTGGCCCATCATTGAAAAACAACGCTCATGTCTCACACTACATTTGAGGAAGCACAAAATAGAACAGGAAAAAAAAATAAACAAGCCCCAAACATCTTACGTTTTCCAGGCCTTGAATTGCTGTTTTGGCATCTCTAGATCCATCAAAATAGACTCCTAGAACCAAGCCTGGAAAACAATTCACCTGCCTCTGGTTGGCAGAGGGAGAGGGATTAAAACCATCCCTGCAGCCCCCAGACCGTCCCGGCCCCGTCAGAGCCCGGGGGGGCACAAGGCAGTGGGTCAAGTATAGTTTTATTTTTTCAAGTACCAGGTTGTCGGACACACACACAGAGACAAGGAGAAAGCTGATCCCAAGAGAGGATTATCTCTGGAAGTGATATGTAAGCTCAAACCCCAAAGTTCAGTCCGGAGCACCAGTGAGTGCTCGGTGTTTTCCCGGAGCCGGCGGCTGGGAGCATCCTCAGGGAACGACGCTCACCCAGGACAGAACATCCCTCCCTTCCACAAAGGGCTCTAGTGCTACCAGTCCCCTAAGGAAACGGCTTTATGTCTAAAACTGCCCTCACAGGATGCTAGCCAAGGCCAGATAAGCCTACAAAAAGGCTCTTTACTTTTGTGAAAATTAAAAATCTCAAAATAAATAAATCCCCAGCTTGTTAAACTCATTTTCGGTGATGGGAGTCCCCAAATGCTTGTCTTCCTTTCAGTTGGTTGGGTTGGCTGTTGTTTTTTTTTAAAGCAGTTTCCCTGGTTTGGGGTAAATGTGTCAGTATTTGCAGCACATCCCTCACCCCAGGGCTCCGTCCCTGCCCCGTGACACCGGCTCCGCTCGGAGGGGGACGGGCAGAGGCTGCTCCGGTGCTTCGCTCAGCGTCTCTCACCCAGTCCATCAAGTCGTCTTGATGGGTGCTTTTCCATTCCTCCATCCTTTCCATTGCCTCACCAGCCATCTCAGCCCCGCCAGGAGCATCATCTCCTTTACGGGTTCCCTCCAAGGGCATTCCATCAGGCGACAGCGCGTTCCAGTCCATGTGGTAACACCCGAAGGATCTGAACTGCTAACTAGAGACATCTATTTCTATTGAAGAACATCTCTCAAAGGCTTAGCAAACCCCCAAACCTACACAAGGTTCAACCGAATTTGAGGTTTTGACACACAGAAGAGGAGAAATAAGGCAGCAAACTCCATCTGCAACGACCTCTTTTGTCTTAATATTGCTAGAGCTCTTCCAGGGGCGAGGGAACAGCCGGGCCACGGCTCCCCTGGACCAAGCGCAAGGTGGGGAACTGCAACAGATGGAATTTCTTGCCAAACTCTGAAGTGTTTTGATTCAGTAAATAAATTTATGAGAACTCGGTTATCTTAACCTACTTTTGTGCAAGAACAATCTTGCCTTTAAAAAAAAAAAACAAAAAAACAACAAAAAGTCCCAAAACCCAACATATGAGGTATTCATCACAGGAAACCCAAAGACTCTTTTTGAACAGGTATCAAAATACATACATATACAACAATTATTTTTTTTTTCTGCTGTCACAGTGCACTCTAATTATTTAATCCTTTTCATTGCAATAGAATATCCAGTACAGATAAAGTGATAAGTTTGCTCGTGTCCCACTGCTTCGACATGAAGAACAAATTTACAGTTTATCAAGTGCGAGCCTTTGGATTACCTCAGAGAGGCAGAAATTTAGCGATCGTTAAAGCACACTGCTCAGTTCCCAACTCGGGGAAATAAAACATAAAAGGTTAGAGCTTCGGAAACTATTAAGATTGATCACCTAAAATCGGATTTTATTTTAAAAGTTTTGCTTTGGATTTTTTCAATCCAACATCTGATGAACAAGGATCCTTTGTTCATACAAAGCACTATCAAACAGACAGACGTTATTCCAGTTATCAAACACCTCTTGTCTTTAGATTTGACACAAACATTATACATAAAAGTCATGAAAGAGAGTTCCCATGGAAGAGCTAATATTTCTTCTGAGTATGAAGTTACACCGATACCTCCCCAAACCACCGCCGTAGGGTCCGCTCTGCGTCCTCTCTCCCACCAGTCAGACGCCCACTGGTTTTGCAGGGAGCGGCGCCGCCGTTTCCAGTTCCTCCTTCCCACCTCCCCTGCAACGACTGCTCCTAAAATCCCTTGTGGCAAACGTTCTCTCGGCCTCATGTGTTCACAGAGCCAAGCGGAAAAGCTTAACGTTTCCTTTTTTCGTTATTTAGTATTTTTATTCTCCCGTGTGCGTGTGAATCCTCTGCCGGCTGGCCAGACCCGGAGCAGGCGGGAGAGGAAGGACGACCCTTCAGCCTGCCGTATTGCTTGCTGGAAGTGTGAAGTGTCAATCACAGTGCACACCAGAATTCCAGTTGAGTTGCTCCAGGTACAGGTTAGATCCCGCTCGGATACTCCCTGGGCTGTCCCAGAGCCGGGGATGCTGGAGCTGAGCACAGTAACTCCGATACAGACAGTTGCTGTTACAGTAAACCTGAAAGTCTTTTTTTTTTTTTTTTTTAGCTCCTAATTTCCATTCATACTTCAGTCCTCGAAGACAGAAAAGAGCATCTCCTCCAAATGTGCTGTGCGTGGCTGGACACTTATTCTTAGAATAAACGTGAATGCTAGGCATAAAAATATAAAGAAAATAAGGCATTACAAATGAATCGAAGGAAAGTTACAGAGATCCTGCTCTTGACACAGATTAACTTTGGTCGTTCATGACCAAAAAGAAAACAAAACCAAAAACTCCCTACTTAAAGTAAATGCCAGAAAGTTCTGCCTGAGCAAAAAATTACAAGTTTAATTCTATTTTTCCCCAAAAGAACAAGTGATTCCTTGGTGGTAGGAGTCCATCAGAACCTGAGAGCAAAGGTGGCTGGTCGCACTGCTGGGGAGCAGGGGAAGGTCCGGTGACAGTCACACATGTACCGCGGGGCTTCCCGGGGGAACCGCTGCCTCGGATGGGCTGAGGAACCAGAAATAGCGGTTTTCTCACCAAAATCTTCCCGGTGTTCCCCAGTTTTCGTATGTTCTTAATTTAGGGCACAGAGAAAGTTGGTCTTTTCAAAAAGCATCACGAATAGGGATCCAGTCCATCCGTAGGGAGGGGTGTGTGTGGGGACTGGCAGGGCTGCAGTAAATCCCTGCTCACTCCTCTGAGTAACATCCTAAACGAAGCAGAAAAGTACATCGAAGAAACCGCTCCTAGAAACGCAAGCTTTGTCTCTTCTTTTTCAATTACTACGAGCCAATTAAAACGACATCGCAGTCACAAGGAAGCTAAGTGTGAGAGACCCACAAACTGAAAAGAAACTCAGCTAAACGGGAGAGGAAAATGACTTTCCTTATCTTGTCCTTGTCTGAATTTATTTGATGAAAAAGTAAGATGTGCGGCTTGTTTTTACATCCCAGAAAAGTTTGGGGAGGAGGTGAACTGAGGGTCAGCCAGAGCCTCCTCTCCTGCAGGACCATGAGATCTTCTTTACCGTTGTAAGGGGCACATGCCTTCTCATTTATTTTTTTTTAAATTAAATAAATGTGGAAAATTCTCAGTAGAGTACAAAAGAGTTCATGCAGCCCGCGAGCGGCCAAAGCATTCGCTGCCTACCGTATAAATACAAATACTAAGAATTTATTCCATCTGCGGAGTCCTTGGGAGGCTGCTCTGCCCACGAACCGGGGGGGAAGCTGCTCCAGGAGCCACACGCCAGCAGGTCCCTGTCCCCACCGTCCCCAGCAGCCGTCCCCACAGCGCTCTATAAGAGCGGAGATCCCGAGAGCCGCTCACAGCCACCGAGCGGAGCGTTGGCAGCCAGAAAGAGGGAGAAGATACAAAGCTTGAGAACTTCCCACCGGAGTTTCCTTTTGTTTTTTTTTTTTTTAACAGTGCTTGTAGGGGGGGTTTTTGGTCAGGACCCATCTCGGTGCAGGATGAAAACGTGTGCGTTAGTAAATGGACTCCCATCAGAGCGCGCTGGAGTTTTCAGAAGTTAGCTTGTTTGTACATTCAGTCTCCCGAGACCACACACCACATCACAGCCCACGGGCTGAAAATTACACTGAAAAACAACAAAGCTGTTTTTAAATATGGGAGAGCAAAGGGGGAAAACAGCTAGATTGTCCATAAGCAACAACTGGGCTCTTTCTTATGCTCCTAAACCTCAGGAGCATGTTTGTTTATATTTGCACAGACACATATTACGTATAACTCCACAAAATCTAAGAGTGTTCCAGAGTAAACTAGTTTTCATGACAAGTGTCAACTAAAGGATGAGGCTGGACGGCCAAGAGATTTGGCCTCGGGGGAAAGGACGGGTTGGGGAGCAAACAAACAAAACCAGAGGATGTGATGGAAGTCGAGACAGACCCTTAACCACCGTGGCACCAGCGGGCGACGTAATAATAATAATAATAATAATAATGCACAAGAAACAGGCATGTCCAAGCTCCACGTAACCAGTGGCACCAAAACATGCAATAGACTAAAATCTATCCTATTGTTTCCCTGTGGTAAATGAAACACAGAATATATAAGTCACTACACCAGTACTCGAAACGGGACGCCACCGAAGATTTCTTCCTTTTGGTGGCCAAACACTTGAAACAAGGCATCGACTAGAAACCGAGCCCCAGCTCCTGGCTTGTGGCCTGTTCTCCTCCTCGGCGTCACAGTGACCCCACGCTGGGTTCCCCACGGGCTGTTTCGCCTCGAGAACATCCCTGACGCGGGTTCACGGGACGAGGTCGTTACCACGTAGTTTCTACTGCCAGGAAGGGCTCCCGGCAGCGAGTAGCAGTTCACACCTAACCTTCAGCAGAAGTTCCAAAAAAACGTAGTTAAATAGGGATTTTAACGTCTTTTAGCAGAGTCTCTTCATCTCAAACACTACAGTTATAACCACGGAGCAGCAGGGAGTTTATCAGACAGTACAGGACTTGTCGGGAGGCTGCTGAGACCCAGAGGAGGCGACGCCGGGGCTCGTGGCGTTCGTTTTGGGGAAAACTGTGGGCTTGGGCCGAGTTGCCGGAGGTTTGACCTGGGTGGCCATTTTGATGGATTTGACTGGGCGGAAGGTGCAGGGGATGTCGCCGGCTGTGCTGGCGCTGCGCTGGAAAGCGGGCTCAGAGTCCTTGAGGATCTGAGTGTGCAGAGGGCTGGAAGGTTCCGAGGTGGGGGCCACCACTGGAGACGTCTTCAAAGGCTCCAGGGTGTCGAGGACAACATCTGGCGTGTGCTTGACGCTGCTCTGCCTCTCCAGCTCCCGCAGCTCGTTGAGAGCAGAGTTCATAGTAGCTTCGATATCCTGCAAACACAAAAGAGAAAGCGAGTGAGTAACAGAGCCCAGAACACATAAATACAGAGATAAGTCAGCCTTTGAGAACGACGTATTTGTTTTCAGCCTGTAAACACCACCACTCGGATCGACCGGCGGGTCGAGGACCTTTAGGTGTCGGAGGGAAACCCACGCCAAGCTACACAGCACCATCGCACACCGAAGCCAAGGAGCAGTAATATTTTCCATCAAAAGGCAGCAAAATAATCGCCAGCGCTTTCTCCATGCTCATCTGGTCCTTTACTGGTCCTGATGCTGCTTGGACTTCAAAGACAAGCACAATCCCAAAGTGCAGCAAAGAACAGAAAAACGTGTGATTTGAATTATCAGGATCCATTTTTGTGCTTTATTTGGCACCTGAGACTGAGGAGAGTAAATCCCTGAAGAAAACATTGATGATTTTGACACTGGCTGACGGGGAACACACCGAACACTGAAATCCTTGTGTTCTTGTTGCCCCACTGGATTTCCTGCTGTCCCCCCAGCCCTCCCTTCCCAGGAGGGCATTACACTGGACTCAAAATTGTGATGTTTTAGAAAAACACAGAAGACATCAGAAACATACGGAGAAATTCAAGTTGGCACCTCTCCTTCCTCTTATAAGACATTACAGTTATTAGCAAATAAATATAAAGAGAACTTTGAGATAAAAACCGTGGGTTTTTTATCTGCAGCAGGACCTACGTGTTGGCTCCAGCCCGCGCTGCGGAGCCCGGGGGGGCACGGAACTCGCCGGGGAGCAGCAGAGCTCAGCCTGTCTGTGACTCACGGCTTGGCTACAGCTTTTGAGCTTCCTCAGAGGTTTTTCGGGGAGGGGGGAAGGTAAATCGGTGGAGGAATGGTGGAGGAAACCAGAGACAGAAACCTGACACTTCCCGGGCTATCTCCAGGCCAGGCAGATTTTGCTTGTGAAGTTAAGGAAAATATGTAAAATGCATCATGATGATTATTAGGTGGTGTTTGAAGAGATACTACAGGGCAAAGAAACATAGTAATTTAACACAGCTTCTCCCCACCCCCTTTTTTTTTTTCCTTTTCCCCCCTCCTCTTTTCTTTTTCTCCTGACTCTTCTCCAGTGAAAACAATGGAGTTAACAACACTCTGGCAGGAAGAGGAGACAGAACAACTTCAGTTAGAACTTAATTGAAAAAGCAAAGAAACTGATTTATGACAACCAAAACCTCAGAAGGATAATGAAATATGAAGACAACAAGAACTGTATACTATAATTCCACTGGAATAAATGGACTAAAGATATTCATAACGGCAAAACACAACTTTCCATGAGAGTGTGTATCAGATTTTTATTTGGACCTTATTTATTACTTGGTCTTGCTGTTTTAATTTTCACATATTGTCCCGCAGCTCTTCAGAAAGCTACAAGCTCCTGGAGTGGGCAGAGAAGTCGGGTCTCCCAGGGCTGGGTTCCCCCAGCCCCAGTTTTCCTGGGTTTCAGACAGACCCATGGGACCGACAGGGGTTGGTGCCGGCACATCCAACAGCTCGGAGCGGAGAAAGGGAAGGTCCTTCATGGAAAGGGGAAATCTATGACATTTACATCACTCGCCCCTCGAGTGGCTGTCATTTGTTCAAATCTAAGTCTGATTTTCGTTGTTTTCCATTCTGCTTGTGGAAGCAGAGACGTGAAGACACCACTTGGGGTGTTGTTCACGGCAGCGGCTGCTGCGGCAGCTGAGGGTCCCCGACCCCGGGAGGGGACAGAGCCCTGCCTGTGGTGACACAGAGAATGTGCACAGAGATGAAGAATCTGTAATAAACCCGTCTGGGGCAAAACTAGTGTAGATGAAGAAAAATCCTAAGACCTTTCCCTTGAATCTGCACAGGAGGAATGTGAGCGGCCGGTGTCCTCGCTGCCGGGTGGGTGCGTGGAGCTGGTCCCAAAGCAGAGCCACGTCCTCACCCGGAGCCTGCCCCCACTCCCTGGCACTTGTCTAGGATAAATAACTAATGAAAACTTGCAGTATTACGTTCCAAGTTGGTTTCTAATCACACACTGCACCCTGTGAGCACATAAAGATGCCACTGTGAGCACTGCACGACCCAGCAGCCTGCTTTTATTTTGACTGTACGACTACATGTGCTTCCAATGTCTAACCACAGGCAAGTCTGCAAAACTGACAGGAGAATGCTAAATTGACACTAAATACTTCGCTTTTTTCATGTCTCGAAGTTATGATTGTTTAATTTTTTGCTGACAGCTTCGGCATCTGCATAACTTTCTGAAACGGACGCTTTTATTGTTGAAACTGAATTCTGAATAACGAAGGGGGCCAAGTTTTTAGGGAGGAAAGACCTGACTGTTTATCTTCGCTCATGAAAGCGGCCTCAGTGAGTTACACAAAGCGGGGCTGAGACCAGACTCGGGCTGTGGAGTAAGTTAATATTGCAATGAGAGAAGGGACACGAGATTAAATCGGACTTTGCACTAAAACAACTCATTGTATCCAACCTCCTTTAAGCATCCAACCCAAATCTTTAATGCAAACGCTCCAATTTACCTGTGCAATAACTTCAGGGTCCATGGGCCGGTGGTTGTTGAAGCTCTTGGACCTCCCTGCTGTCACAGTTTTCCGGATCTGCGGGCTGTCTATCCTGTTCTTCAGGGACGAGTGTCGGCTGATAGAATTGAGGCTGCCGTGGCCACTGATGGAGCATTTATCTGGAACCTCCTTAGGAAGACTTTGGCTCATAATGGGCTGAGATGAGGGTCTGGAACCGGCTATGGCTCCTGGGGAGGCTGGTTCTGCCATTGAACTACCTAGTCCATGGCTGTCACTTTGACGGAAGGCTCTTCTGATGCTGCCTGACTCTGGTTTCTTTCTTTGCCTTCAGTCACAAAAGCAAAACAAGTCAATACAAGCAGGTACACATAACGGGCTGTAATTTGAAGATATCCCCCCAAAACAACACAGAGGACAATGGGAAGAGACACAGAGGTACCCAGATCACAAATACACCCAGGATTTTAGGCATCATCGTGAAACAGTAGAATTATAAATCATTCCAGTTGAACACTTCTAACAAGAAGACTGAGTTCCTGGCAGCTGTGCACATTCACAGCAAAAACAGAAAACTTAGATGGAATGTAATTAACTTGGTCAAGAAGAAAATAATTTATATTTGAACAAAAAAAACCCTCCGTGCCATCAACAGGTTTTGATGATGTGTTTTTATTACATTAGAAGAGCAGAGCTACAATTTTTGACTGGAGGACACAGTATAAGTCTACTAAGCTCCTGGCCCAAGGCATCAAGTTGGTATTTTCAGAGATTGGCAAGGAAAGAACCCCACACTTTGGGGTTAACGACCATTTCCAATATTTGCTGGTGGTAATAGATGTTTCTTTTTCATTGCTTTAGCAAGACCAAGAGGCGTTATCTGTGTAGGGCTACAGATAAACCAAAAGATGATGTCAAATGGAGGAGCTGGTCCAAACTATTTAGTTTCTACCCCAGCACCATGCGGTCTGACAGCAAGATTCCATTCAAATCGTATGAATGCAGCAGAATACTTTATGCCATAGGTCTGAAGCTTGGCATCCATTATACAGGGAAGGATCCGTTTATATATAGCACCAGCCCCATGAATAACTGCAAGAAAGTGTTAACTCCAGTAGGATTTTGGCATCCAAATAATAATTCAGTGGGTGGCACAACTGTCATTGCGAAACCATCTGATTTAATTTTGCTCAAGTCTGTTCACACATAGGTCAGAAGATTCATTCCTAAAGAAAAAACAACAAAATGAGTCTTATGCTACTATTGCTAAATATCAGTTTCCCTACTAAAGGGGAAAAAAAAGCTGGAGTGGACATTACCCAGGCTTCTCACAAACACTACACACAACACTACCAACACTGGCAGATGGGGAAGCTCCAACATAGGTCTGTTCATTACACAAATCTCTCCAGAACTGGCAGAATGGCATACTTGAGTGGCTCAGGGAATAAATAGCATAAAAGCAAGCCCAGATCCCAAGCTGCTGCAGGTAACACAGCTCACTGACACCCCTGGAGCTCTGCCAGCACCACAAACTAAGGACCAGGCTCTGTGTAGGACATCAGCAGGTCCAAATCTTTAACAAGGATATATTTCTGTTAATGCCTTTCCAGACTACGTTCTGCTAAATTAACTGAAGGTTAAAAATATCCACTCCCATAAAACTGTAATTATCATATTAATATCTTCACTGCACAATAGAGACCTTGGGCTTTTATAATATGAAGGAAATAATCAGAAAGATATGGGGGATAAGTCTGCCCTAGAATAATTAAAGAACAGATCAAGGAATTTAGTCTGTTACTAGCTTAATTTCACAGGTTTTTTTATGATGTGGAGTGTTGGCTAAAGTAACCATTTCTGGTTGAAGAGGTAAAGTTAGAGCAACAGGGAGGTGTGTTGTTTCACTGCAAGCATATGGTTAGTAACCTAAGGTGAGAAGTGCTGGAGAAATGAAAGAACGTTATGGGCGATGCCAGATGGTGGGACTTCAGATACATCATTTAGCACAAAATGTGACACTAGGTTCTGAAGGAATTGTCCCCCCACCCCATAAAACAAAACACCTTAAATGTAAACGAGACATAACAAATCACAGAATGTACCAAGGAATGGGAACACACGGTTACAGGAACTCACTCCGCTCTTCCCCTCCCTTTCTCCGTGTGCTTAGCTTATAAAATAGGACATATTTGGGAAAATGGGAACAGATGGCACCTTGGGGATAGGGAAGAGAAGCCAGTGGGGTTTTAAATGAGCACTGGCCACACTGGTGACAGAGAGAGGACAGCAAAATGTGAGCAAGTTAGAAGAGGGGGAAGCAGAGAATAATGGCAGCAGCGCTCATTAGTTAACCTTTTTGCAGGGAAATGTTATATTGGACTCATCACCAAGATCTTTACAGTTAAGTACAATAATGCAAGGCTGTTCTTACTTGTTGATGTTCGCAAGGTAAATATCTGCGACGTGACCCCCACTTGGGCAACTGGCACCAGCTCTGGCAGTCACTTTTTCTTCCGGTGGCTCAGAATTTATTTCTATTTCGGACTTCGGACTGGATCTTTCAGAGATACCATCCTCACTAGGAAGGAGGAGGGAAGGAAATCACAACCAAACCAGGACCAGCAGCACCGAATTTCCAATACAGCACCGTGTGTGTAAACACACGTACAGGACAGCAGCACTGCGCAGCTTTCTCTTAAAAATCATTATGTATCTTTCAAATGAGAGAGCCTGATTTCTGCGAGCAACCTGGAGATCCCAGCTCTGTGTATTTAACGGGCTGGAGCACCAGAACAGCTTTTATATCACACCTCCACACCCATGGACACCTAAGCCTCTGAGGAGCTCTGCTTGTCTCAAGAGGACTCCCTTCTCCCAAGGAAAGGTCCAAGGATGAACTCTCCCAGCCTGGTGTCAATGTCTTGACACAAACGCTCCATTCCACACCTGAGTTTTAAGCGAGCTCATCTCGCAGATGATGGGCTTAAAAGTGTAACATACGTGTCTTGAACGACGATATACTGATGAGGAATAAGGCCGTCAATTCCATTGTGGCGTCCCTCCCACCAGTCATCTGAGGCCCGCTGATAGAGTAAGAGAGAAGCTCCTTTTTTAAAGGACAGCTCTCGTGCAGTCCTGCCAATGTAGTCGAACTTCGCTATCGCTTCTATGGGCTCACACTCTAGGAGATAGAAGGGAATAAACAATAATTCACTAAACACTTGGGCTCAGGTAAGTATTCAACAGTTTAAACCTACCATAAAACAGCTTATGACGAGAGCATGGAAGAGGATAAAGTGTTGCTTCTTAAGGCAGCAGAGGGTTGAAGCAGTAAAATTCAGAGGGGAACCCCTTTAATACGGGGATGTTGCAATTCCAGCATTTACCTAACCTCTACGTGGTGGACACCTTCACGTCTTCCAAGTCATAAACCCACCTACAGCAATTCAAGTGTACGCAGACGGATGTGGCAACGGCAAAATTAGTGTCTCATTAGAATAAAAAAAAAATTCACAGCTGAGTAGCAATCAGACAAAAATCTGCCTATGGTGTGCCTTCCTCAAGGCAGCTAAACCAAACCTCCTGGGCAGGCAGGAGCTGTTATTAGCATTGAGGGAAGGAAACATCCTCTGAGTCCAAGCTGCTTCAGAAATAAAGCATCTATTCAGACAGAGATTTCTGCTGCCTGTGAGGTTCACCTGACCCAGGAGACCAGACTCTGGCACGGTGGGAGGCCGTGCTATTCATGGGACTGTCACAGAAGCTAAGGAAAACATTCCGTGCCCCCACTGCCGGGGTTTGGGCAGTGATTGGGAGAGCCAGCTGCTCCCTCGGGATCCACAGAGCCGAGAACAGGGCTCAGAGCTGCACGACGTGCTCCAAATCCGAGTGCTCCCACTCAAAACCCTCACACAAGAACTCCAGCCGTGCTGTGTCTGCAACCTGCCACTAATCCCGGTCCCTGTAGGACTCTGATATTATACAGAGGGACAATATGGGCATTTAGACACTCAGGAAAAATCAATATGAAATTCATGTGGATTATTTTTTAAGACTCGGAAAAAACCTGCCATTGGTTGAGTCTAAAAATATATTAAGCCAGCTCCCAGTTCTAGGCAGACACCAGGGGAATGGAGATGAGCTCAGCCGCACGGCCCCAGTGGACTTCAGCCTCTAATTACTTTAAAGGAGCTTTAACACAGCCAAGCAGTCCACAGAAAATGAGGGTTTTTTTCCTGGGGAAAAAGATTTGCAGTTCCTCTTCCAGAACAAGAAAAGATAAATCATTTCACTCTGAGGTCTCCTCTGCAGCACAGGAAGCTTCTACAGTGCAACAGCCAGCCAAAAAGGACTGGGAGGCCAAACACGAGCCACAGGTTCTTGTAATTATTCCTTGTGAGAGGATACACTCAAGAATTAGGTCTCCAAGGCAGGCAAGGGAGTAGCTGGGGCTGAGAAAATCCATAGTGTAGGTGCCTCTGAGTGAGCCGACGCCGTGGTACCAACCATCAGCTGGTCTGAGAGCAGAAGCATCCCCCAAAGAGCCCCATCAGCAATCGGCAACAGGACCTGCTGGATCGACTCCCCAGCAATTAATTTCCCCATTACTAAACCAGACAGCTCAGAATTCTGTCAAATCACACGTTTTCAGGTAAGCCCGTGGTCAGCCTCACACCAATCCTGTTATCAGCCCGCAGCAAGCAGGGGCACATGTTTGCAGCCCGGGATGGCCGCTGTGCTCCAGACTGCCCACAGCACACCGTTATCTGGGTCTGGCTCCTCCTTTCCCCTTCCTTGTTCTGCCTCTGGGACCAGCTTCTTCCTAACACTAAAAACCCAATAATGCTGGTTTTTGGTGTCTCCCCCTCCATTTACGAAGGGGATGGGAGTGTGGTTTTGTAAATTCCATCTGTTTCATTAAGAAGTGTTTATTGTTCCAGATGAGTGCGGCACTCAGGTTTCTTATGTTTCCAATTTGCTTTTTAGGACTCTGGCTTTTGTCCAAAGAAGTGATTTTAGACTCTAATTTCCAGTAGCTTTTTCCTACTACGCTTCTGCTCAGAGAAGAAAGCTGTGCGAATGGAGAGAGCAATAAGGCTAAGCCAAACAATCCCCCCGCCAGTCGGACAGCCTCTGCAGGAAAGCAGCAGTTTAAAAATCTTTCCACTCATACACATAATTTAATGAACACACGAACTGCTTGTCTTTCAGCATCTCTGACCTCTTATGCCCGTCTCAAAGTGGCTGCTCACTCGTAGAGCAAGGCTGGGGGTGAAGAGCTGGGATGCTCTGCAAAACTCCACCTTTCCTTCCCCCAAAACTGAGTCTTTCCTTCAATGAAGACGAGGGGATGACAACTTACTAGTGCCAGCCTCACCAAAGAGCTAACGGAGCAAGAGCTTGGTCACACCTAGAGACTGAAGGAGTGAGAAAAACCTAAGAAAATCCATCCCACTGAGTTGTGGAGTCGTGTGCTGCTCGTCCGACGAGTACCCAAGGTGTGACACTGCTCAACTAGAAGGGTGTGAGACTCCATAGTGAACCAGACCTTGCTCCTCCCTCAAAGAGATAGAGGCCCAGCTCCTTCCTCTGCTTTGGTGCCAAACGCTCCCTCCCAAAGGCTTCCTATGGAATATTCCGTGTAGGTTGCAGAACTTCATCCAAAACGCCTCCAGATTTTACCTTGCTCAGGGGCCCCACGCAATCTCGTTCCAGAGGCTGTAAAACAGTGTCCTTCTCTCATCTCTAACTGCTCGTTTTCCCATCATTGTGCCCTCACAGCTACAATGAGCAATCTAAAAATCCCATACAGAAGCAATGCAAGTACACCCCATGGTGTTTCAGTGTGTAGACTTCAGTCCCAGGCCTTACAGATGTGGGATGAGTTAGTCTCATTTGTTGTTTGTTCGACGTTGTTTGTTTTGTTATTGGCATGTGGACATCCCAAAGGCAGGAGGAGCACAGCAATGCCATGGGAAAGGTTTGTTAGGGAACTGCTGGGGCAGAGAGAGCAAAAAGCAGCACAGGAGCACATGGCAGGGCCATTGAGGAAAATGCTAAAGACCAGCTCAAAAAGGATGTCATCTCATTTTAAGGGACTGCCACCTGCTTCCCACCTTTACAACTGAGGCCACTACAACTTAGACAATTGCAAGGGGCAAAAACCCAAGAATAAAACCATATTCTGCTCTGTTTTGGTCAATCTGCTTCACATGCTGGGCAGTATTCTGGGGACCATGATTTTACATCAGTAAAGTCATCTTCTCCTCTGCTGTGGGGGGCTCACACGAAGCTGTTCCCCATTGCAGAAAGAGCCTTTGGAAGTATCAACAACAGAAGCTCAAGGACTGTGGTGTCCCCTCTTCCTTAGGAACTACCCTGACATTCTCAGCGTTGGCACCTCTTTTCAGTGATCAGACAAGAAATGTAAGTTTCCCCAAGGAGACCCAAAAATTATCAATGAGAGAGGCCACCAGGATGCTCTACCCTAAAACCTGGCTCCCAGTGGAAGGCAAACAGGTTTTGATTTAACTTTGCTTGCTTCTTTAAAGCAGGAGCACTGAGGCTTAAGGCACTCACAATTCCCTTGCCAAAGGCACGGGAAGGGGAGATGCCTGGCAGAGGCAGAGGGGAGCGGGGCTGCACGCTGAGACGGATCCAGCCTTCGGCTCTGTGCTTCCCCCACACCGTCCAACTCCAAGATCCTTCTGGGGCACAGATGAGCTCAAACAGTCATGCAAGCATGCAGTGTGCCCAGGCCTGCTGCTAGGATAAGATACCCTCGAAAAAGGGATTTAAAAATAGCCAGGTAACTTCTAAAGATTCCCGTTGATCCCATACGTCTTTACTTTTTGGCATCAAATGCTGTATGTGATGTTTCAAGTTATTATTCTGATTTAAACTCCACTCTGGATCTAACTTTGAACTTAAATCACAAGGCACTGTGCTCTCTGCCTCCCCCCAGTTAACCAAGGAGTGACCAGACTTTGCCTACCATCATCACTGGTGTGGTGCTCAGCCGCAGCGTCCTGAACTGAGTCTTCCGTTGAGGCTCTCTCTCCGTGAGGACTTTCACTATGACAGAAGGAAACAGAGAAGGTGCTTTTACACTGCTAGAAATTGAGTTTTCTCATTTAGAAAAATCAAAGATAACTTAAGTAGGAACATCCATATCGGAAGTCGATACCCAGGTTCTACTGTGACAGACACTTTGCAGATGCCTTTGCACACACTGAAGTCAGTGTGACTAAAAATCAAGCTAAGTTCTTATTTGATCAAGCAAACCCAACATCTTCGTTAACCTTCTTGTACACTACCAGGAAAGTCCAACTTCAGATCTTACAACCCGGACCTCTGGAGATGTTCTGAAGTCAGATAACAGCAGCATGTTGGGTCTAGCTCCTCTCCGCCATGCCAGAATTATTCCCTCAGCTGCATTCTCCATTGCTCTAATAAGCTCATTAGATGACTGACGAGATAGCTGCCACTTCCTGGGGGAAATTATTTCTCAATTCATAATGATGTTTCCAGGTCTGAGTTTGTCATCTCCCTCCTTCCCTTTTATCACAACCTTAAATTGTCCCATTCATTTCACCGAACGACTCCCACGGCCAGATCAATCGCCTGGAATCTTTATTTACTGATCACCTGGGCCCCCACGAGCACTCCGTTATATTTTGCGTGAAGAAAACCTTTGCAAGGATCAATAGCCAACAAGTGGCAACCAAAGGTTATGTTTTCCTAAGAAGAAACGTGAGCGGTTCCCTCGGGCCAGGAGCAGAAAGGAAACTGGCCAAGGACCCGTTGCCTCTCCCAGGCAGCTCCGCAGCCCTGACGCCTGCCCCTGTCCGAGGGGAAAAAAATGCTCACTCCTCATCTTACCGGATGCTGTTCCTAAAGACAAAAGGCATTTGCTGCACTTTTATGCTGTAACTCATCGTCCTGATTTGAGGAACAGGACAAATGGCCTCCCTGAAAGTGATTTTTAATTCTTTTCCCACAGTAGTAACTTCATCCCTCATTTTGGCCTTGCAACGGTTAAAGTGATCACGGCCATAAGGTGCTCTCCCTTCGGTTCATCTACATCCTGTGCTCTCTTAAAGGACAGAAAAAAGAAAAAGGAGAAGGGGGTTAAAATGTCTGGATAATTCTGGCATCTCATTAAGCTTAATCCACAGGATACGAAGCTTCCCCGCCACCTTCTCAGTCAGTACCTCAGGAATCATCCTTTGCCATCCTTCACAAAGCCTTTATGCTACTTAATAAAGTTTACAGAAGAATCTGAAGCCAAAGGGAGGTCCCCAGAGGAACGCAGCACTGAGGGCTAAAGTTCCGCGCAGACTGTGAAGTGATGTCGCCTACAGCCCGGGCTAAAGACCCCAACACTGCACAGAGACCCTGTGCCTCTCCCTGCCCGTGGCTCCAACAGCACTTCCCACCAAAACCCCTGTCCCTGCTGCAGACTCTGTCATGAGAGCCCCGGGGGAAGTGTCAGGCTGCTGGGCTTCACCCCGAGGGCTCCGAAGAGCAGGGGTTATACACCCTCAGAGCAATGCAGTGCGAGCAGAGCATCTCCTTCCCTGCCCTTCCCACGTCTCGCCTGCTCACACACGGGACTCCTGGCTGTCCCCACGCAGGCTCAGATGGACAGACAGATGCTGCACAATCCAAGGCTTGACCCAGAGGCAGTATTTCAGAGATCATAGAATCATACAATGGTTTGGGTTGGGAGGGACCTTAAAGACCATCCAGTGCCACCCCCAGCCCTGGGCAGGGACACCTCCCACCAGCCCAGGTTGCTCCAAGCCCCCTCCAACCTGGCCTTGGACCCCTCCAGGGGTGGGGCAGGCACAGCTTCTCTGGGCAACCTGGGCCAGGCTCTCACCACCCTCACACCACAGAAGTTCTTCCCCACATCTCAGCTCAATCTCCCCTCTTTCAGTTTAATGCCCGCAGCACAGCCCCGAACGTGTCACCAGCTCTGAACCCTGCCCCGGGCTCCTCGGCAGCCTCTGGCTGGGAGGGAGCGTGGGCTGGGAGCCACAGGGCACACACGAGCCATGGCACCCAGCCCGGGCAACCTCCACGAGAGCCCTGTCTGCTGGTTCCCTGGCACGAAGGCGGCTCAGCCCGGCAAAGGGGCACCGGGAGATCCCAGACGTTGTGGGCTCCATTCCCCAGCAGAACGTCGAGGGTTCACTGCGCCGCCTGCTCCGGCAGGGAGCCCTGTGGGCAATAACTAACAACTACCTAAATACCAGGGCTATGAGAAGGCTTGAATGGGAACCAGATGCTTCTCCTGACGTTCAGCAGGCTGCCCTGCCTGCTTCTGCCCTCCTCTGNTGGGCAGGGACACCTCCTACCAGACCAGGTTGCTCCAAGCCCCCTCCAACCTGGCCTTGAACCCCTCCAGGGATGGGGCAGCCACAGCTTCTCTGGGCAACCTGGGCCAGGCTCTCACCACCCTCACACCACAGAAGTTCTTCCCCACACCTCAGCTCAATCTCCCCTCTTTCAGTTTAATGCCCGCAGCACAGCCCCGAACGTGTCACCAGCTCTGAACCCTGCCCCGGGCTCCTTGGCAGCTGGGAGGGAGCGTGGGCTGGGAGCCACAGGGCACACACGAGCCGTGGCACCCAGCCCGGGCAACCTCCACGAGAGCCCTGTCTGCCGGTTCCCTGGCACGAAGGCGGCTCAGCCCGGCAAAGGGGCACCAGGAGATCCCAGACGTTGTGGGCTCCATTCCCCAGTGGAACGTCGAGGCTTCACTGCGCCGCCTGCTCCGGCAGGGAGCCCTGTGGGCAATAACTAACAACTACCTAAATACCAGGGCTATGAGAAGGCTTGAATGGGAACCAGATGCTTCTCCTGACGTTCAGCAGGCTGCCCTGCCTGCTTCTGCCCTCCTCTGCTTGACAGGGTCTCAGGTCAGGGTGGTTAGGAAGGGCAATGAAGAAAAAATAAATGCCTTTGGAAAACTGATCTCGCCTTCCAGGACATTTTGCCTCCTACACGCTCACGTGAAGCATCACCCAGACCAGAAGAAGTGAAGACCAACACTTCACAGCTTTATTCCCTTCACCTTAAGGGACAAAACCTCTCCTCTAAGTTAATGGGTTTCTCGAAGGTCATAAAGATTCTTTCATTATTTTTTTTTTTCTCTACAGTTCTTTCACATACAACATCAGCTAAAAACATCAGAGGGAAGGGTAAATCGAAGAGAATTTCCAAGAGAGGCTCTGGCAAGTCTCCTGCAGCAGCAGTCGGTAGAGGAGCCTCTCCTCGCCGCACGGACACGGAGAGAGCCCAGAGTTAAAGCTGCTCTGAAACAAGTCGGGCAAACAAGGGCAGCTCTGTCACCAGAGCGACTTCACTTCTAAAATGTATTTATTTTAGTGTATGAAAACAATCATTTGCATTCCTGGGACACTGGAGGAGGGAAGGAAGGGGGAGAGAGAAGCAGGACACAATTTAACATTCCTCATTTTCAGAGGGAGAGATCAGCTTGGCCAGTAGGAAAGAAAACACCTCCTTTCCTTCCCCCACTCCCCAACCTTCCACCCCAGATGACAGGAGCCGCTCTGGCTGAATTGTTTCCAGATGTGCCTTTCAGACTGAGCACGAGGCCGGGCCTCTGGAGCTTTGGGCTGGATGGAAACGGTGATTTCGCATTCCTCCCTCTTCCCTCCCCCACCGCCAGCGCTACCCTGAAAATTAAACCATGCCACAGCTCTCTAGGTTCAGCTGCAAGTGACCCCTGTGTCTGAAGCAAAGGCACTCAAGACAAGGAGAAAAAAAAGGCAAAAGCAGGAGAAAAAAGACAAAAAGAAAAAAACCCGATTGACTTTGGCAGCTACCACAGCAGAACGTCCACGAAAATCCCCACACAAGCTTGCCCTCCAAGAGAAGTGAGCTACGTTTGACAACTGAATAGCTACATTCTACCAGCTTATTTCTTTCGAGCTGATGACTCTCCGGAGACACCAGAGCCATCTTCTCTACCATAAAACAGATTTTTGAAAGGCTGGGCCAGATGCTCAAATCCAGAATTAGACAATGCAGAAGGCACGACTGTCGCACACTAATCCATAATTAAATGTCCACCCATTCATTTTCTCCTCAGCGGTATCCATCATACCAGTAATCCTCCGTGTTTCCACCTCTGCTATAGACGGGACCCTCCAGCTCCCTTGGTCCTGGGAAGATGTTCTCATGTTGGATGATGATGGTTTTGATCAATTCATTGACATGAGCTTGGCAGGAGACTTGATCATGACCTTCAGGCACAGACATCAGTGTTGGCCCAAAGCAGATGGCTAAATTGTAGGGATCCATCATGTTCTCTTCACTGAACTGAGATAAACTGCAAAAGACAGGAGTTGGGAGGAGGGTTAAGAGCAGGAAACAACATTATCATCATCATAATCTGCTGGAGAACAGGCAGCTGAGCTGGGAAGGTTTGCTTTGGGCTTTCTGCTGTTCAGAGCTGATGGGCTGGGACATGGATGTTCTGGGTCTGTGTAAAAACGTAAGATACTGATGGCATTTATAGAGAAATGAAATAGAAACCCTAAAGGGAGCTTGCAAGCAAAACAACATGAAAAGTCCTGATTTTGCAAGGGTAGGATTTTACTCTTTAATCTCCATCTTTAACTCTTCTGTATTACTGTTGTTCATAGCCCACTTGCAGCCCAACAGTTAATACCAGAGTTATATCAGTGCCCTCTGCCCAACTGCCTGTGATCAATCGTGCAGAGAATCCTTTCTCCGAGGCCCAGAAGCTCCTCTAGTCCCTTTTTGGGGCCACTTCTTAAGGATCTCCCAGCAAATTGGAATCTTGTAATTTCTATACGGTGCCATTTTTTAATACACCATTTTTGTCTCACTAAATTTTGTCCCAAACCTACCACGTAAACCTTTCAGGTGCCCTCAGGGATACTCACTGATTGAGGAAAGCGAAGAGGTATCTCATGACAATCAGAGTGGTCTTGGGCAGGTTCAGAAGCACTTTCCGGATGTGGAGAGCCCTCTCTTGTAAATTATCCATTGCTGAAAGGAAGAAAGAGCCCCAGAGAGTCATCATCATCGTATCCCCATACCCACACCTCAACACCAAGGCCAAACTCAACCAATACAGTATGATGGTTCTTGTGCAAACTATCCAGAAGAGCAGTGGGAGGAAGGAATCGTGGAATGGTTTGGGTTGGAAAGGACCTTAAAGATCATCAAGTTCCAGCCCCCTGCCCTGGGCAGGGACACCTCCCACCAGACCAGGTTGCTCAAAGCCCCATCCAGGAAGGGGCTGCTCATTTCCCAGATCCTCCGGCGCTGCCCGGCACGGGAACACAAGGGTGGCAGGACCTGCTGGCGAAGCCTTTGACAAAGAAGGTCCTCAAACACGTGAAACTTCACTGCGAGTTCCTTCCTAGCGTGGGAGCACTGGATGTCATCTGTTTCAATAGCTCTGGCACAATAGCTCATTCAAGTGAGCTTCCAAAGGTGGGTGTTTAAAAAAGAAACTGTATAACACTCAAAGGGAAATTAACATAGCTAAAGGGTGAGGCAAAAAGCTCTGTGTGCAGCAGCCTACTGAGAAATAAGTGGGCAGCATAAATCATCTCGGAAGGGAGAACTTATTTGGAAGCAGATTTTTCTTTTCATATAATGTGAATTCAACTCCGTAAATGCATTTATCAGGAGAATAAAACCACGAGCCATTTTAGAAGCAGTTATCTTCTGCTTTACTTCAAAGGCTGCCACCGCAAAGACCATTTCACTACTTGGACAATAGAATCATTCTTCAATTCTGAGGGACATGGCAATAGCCAGGCCATTTAAAACGAGTTTGCTCACGTACAAAAAACACAAACAACCCTCTGCCCACCAGAACCGCCTTGAGAAACCACCAAAAATGTTAACAACTGGATTGTGACTGTCCTCATGGTTGATATTCTTTAACGGGAGTCAACAGATGGGCCCTCGTGGTTAAGCTAAAAGGTGGGTGAGTGCCACCTCGGCAGCTAAAGGGATAAAGCAGAAGCACACAGGGACACACAGGCAGTGGGCATCCATCCAGGTGGGGGAAAGCAGGCAGGGCAACAAACACTGCTGGAGATCCCCCTTTCCGAGAGGGCATTTCTGACACCTTCTGAATGAGAGGTCTTAAAGATGATTTCTCAGAATTGGAGCTTTCTGGTTTATTCTGTTTTAAAAGAATTCTATTATGAAGCACTGCCTCAGAAAAATCCATGACACAGCCCTTAAAATCTATTTAATTCTGTCGCCTTGCTCATTCATTAAAACATTGCTATCAGAATAAGGATGGATGTAACCAGGGAAATGTCCAGACTCTGGCTAATAGAGACTAGGGTACCAGTGCAACCCAAACCAGCCAAAGTAACCATAAAAGGGCTATTTTGGAGCCCTTAAGATAAAAGGGGGAGGGGAAGAGAGAACAGTGGAAGATGAGATTGGAAAAATTAATCCTATTTCTTTTCAGATTCTCATATACTTACTGACACAGGCAATCAGATCATGAAAGATATCCTTGGGGAAGAGAGGATGCTCCAACCCTCGAAAATAGAGCTTCAGAACTCCTGCTATTGAATCCATGTCATGGTCATTCTGGTCCCCAGCCAACGGATCTTCCCCTTCGTGACAAGCAAAGAAAAACAGGCAAGAAAAAAATCACCATAATGGAGAAAAGAATCAGCCTGGAAGGATGCACCTCAGCTGGAGAAAAGGATTTATCAGCACAAAGTTAATCCCACCCACTGCACTCTAACAGTGTGAGGTGGAGAGAGCTCTCTCCTGCCCCGTGGGGGAGAAGGGATGTCTCTGACAGCAACCCCAGGAGATGTGGGACAGTTTTTTGCCCAGCAGCTCCCAGTCTGACACCGGAGCGCCTGGCTCTCGCCCAGGGAGGGTGGTGTGGACCCTGCAGTGGTGGCCACACTTCCAGGCTCCCAGCTCCGGACATTTTGGTCGGGTGTGAACTTTGCAGCCCCACCACGGAAGTGAACGTCACATGACTCCAGAAACGGGTCTTTATGTGAACTCACAGCTGATGCTGAGGAGGATTCAGTGCCCACCAAGAGGCCACTGAGCCCCGTGCTCCCGGCTCGGCGGGATGCAGGCATCTTACGCTGAACTGGGGGGGGGTGGGGGAGAGTGTAATAATTTGTCACTGCAGATATGCCACAGTTTGTCTGTATTACAAAAGAAAAGATGCCCACTTAAGGGGTTGCTCCCCAGGGAAAACTCCCTATCAGATATAATTAGATTTAATGATGGGGCAATCCTCAAATTGAAGCTATATATATCCATTATGTGACTGAAATTACCGAAGCTTGCCTATTATCTTAATAACACACAGGATAATAAATGGTCCGCTACAAACTGGAGTATTATCCTTGATATTAACTGCCACCAAGGGCTCTGGATGAAGTAATAAACTGCAGAGACATTATTGTTAACTTTGTCAGTTCTGTATATCATATGCTTTACAGAGACAAGTGAGATGAAGGGAAAAGCACAACCACTTTTTTATTTCTGCGTGGTAGTGCTGGAACAACTGGCTGCTTTCCCGAGATGACTGGTATTTATTTCCTTTATTTAAAAAAGAGGTCTTTCATTCTGATATCAAGCCCTTACCTACAGCCTACGGCACACATTTCTGTTCCCTCTGTTCTTGGGGATTTTAATTCTCAGGTAGATGGAGATGAAGACAAGTGAAATTAGATGCCACATTTCATACATGTTGTCCACGAAATCTCTCTCTTCCCAAAAGCAAAATAAACTTGCTGTGCCTAAGTGATTCCTGCTCATCTCTTCCAACAGCAAGCGTAGAAACACACTAACCATGCTCTCAGAGTGATATACTCAGGGAATTAACACGAGCCCTGTTTTTCAGGGACCCAAGCAAGAGTGGGGCTGCAGGGACTGCCTGAGAGTCCTTGGAACCTGCTCTGCTGGGGAGACCAGCCCAGCCAGAAGCCGAGGAGTCAGGAGGCTCCCAGCTGTTCTTTGCCTTTGTATGGATTTCTTTTTTCCCCATAGAAAACCAAATCTATTAAAAGCTACGACAAGTTAGCAGTGTCTTGAAATTTACTCTCTCACTTGCTGATATTTAGAATAAAATATAGCCAAACTATGCCTCAAGAACATGGAAAACACAGAATTTCATCCATTAACAGCCAATCTATTCACAAAGAGCTGGGGGAAGAGGGTAGGAAAATGCAGTTACACTTGGTAATGAAATTCTCTATATGCTTTAGTGTTAGAAATAATCAATAAACTATCAAGACATGAGAGAAGATTGAATTCAGAATATTTATTGTACAGACACTGTACAAGAAATAAAGCATAATGCCAAACAACTGCCTATTCAAGGTCAATGAGGACTAGAAAAGTGTTTGGGCAGGACTCGCTTAGGAAACACAAAAACCAAAGGGATAAAATATACCATCCCATTTCAGAATATTGAAAGAAATGAATACATTTGGCAATAACTTCTGAGATCCTCCTTACCTCTCTCAAACGCGTTTTTTATGTCATTTACTTCAACTTGTGACCCAGACACTCGGAATATCCCTTCGTGCTGCAAACCTGGAAGACAATAAGAGATGTTGATAACAGTAAGATAAGATAAGCTGGCACTTTCACCAGCTACCCTATGATAAAGGAAACATAAGCAACACAGGCAAAAGTACGCTGTTTTAAAAGCCATCTTTCCCTTACATGTCCAAGCACATACAGAATATGTAAAAACAGACCTTGACATCGTGGAGAATAAATATTAACCCTTCTCCGCAAACTGACAGAATAACTGGGTTATAAAAGCCACGCATGTTATCTTTTACCCTGAAGGATCCCCAGAGGATTTTACAACCCAGAGAAAGTCATAAAATAACGGGATGAAGGAAAATACGGCTAACTACACAATGAAGCAGTTTGTTTTGCAAGAGCGATACCGCAAAGGCCCAGAGCAAATCAGCCATTTGAAATGGAAGCATTTAATTACCCCAGCATGACCTGCTGTCGAGGGGGTTTAGGATAGACTTTAAGACATTCTTGCTAAAAAGTGAGCATTAGCAACGTGATTAAATCCAATTACCAAGTAAGCGAGATGTCCCAATGTACAACCACCACAACAACTTTGGTGGTAGGTGTAAGATGAGCAACAACCATCACAAATCAACTAACGAACAAAGTACACGCTCCACGTAGGGAAATCCACTCCCGTTCAGTCAAGCCTTTTAACTGTAGACCTTCCGAAACGGGGGATGTTGCAACGTCTTTGCTTTATTTATAGTAAGGGCTATAAACTAATAACCCCTCTTGAATGCACCTGGGGCTGCCTCCTCTCTGTTTCCCGAGTGTTTTTATCACAAGGCAACGAGAGCTCTGCAGTGTGAGGCTGTAGCTGGTGGCTGCGACACAGCTACCCACAGCGAGAAGAAACAATCCCGAGCGCAGGGAGAAGCAGGAATGAGAATGACATTCATCCCACACCTACACAGCCCAGCGCCTGCAAATGTCAGCCTACCTCCGACAAAACCCATTCCCGCAGCCCAAGTGCGTCAGGCACGGTTTTATCATTTCTTCTGCCTAAAGTGGATTTGTTGTATGAAAGCACATTCCTCCCAATTACAAACTGTACCTGCGAGGCCACGATTTGACATTCAGAGCACAAATCAGCTGAGTCTGTTGGAAAATCTTTCCGTTGGGGATCTGAGCTAAACCAGGAATATGAGCCTAAAACCCAAAATTTCCTGATGGCCCCGATTTGGTTCTCATTGCAAAGAGGTTTCAATGATTCTTCCAGCAAATGTCCAAGTATGGCCTTAATGAAGGATTATAGCACTCGGTTCTTCCAAGTGATGATGAGAATGGGACTCTAGATTATAGTTTCTAAAATGGTAATTAAACAAGGAAAATTAAACGGGACCTACTATCTGGCTCTGTGTCTTGGTTAATGAAGATAAATTCAACCTCTTTCTACATATGTTAATTAACAGCTGTTTCACATGCTACTAACAAATGATATCGATTAAAAATGAAAACAAATGACAATAAACATCTAAAATCTTTCACAGCATTCAAGGCTGTGAAGTTACTCTTCCAAACAGGTACAAATCATCTCATTGCGGCAATATGTAAGCAATTAATTCACTACTTGACCTCCTACATTCAAATATTTGAAGTATTCCTCCTCTAGGAAGAGCAGGTTATTGCTGGTGAAGGCCGCATTTCAGGGCTGAAAACAAGGTGAGTGGAGGCGAGGCAAGAGGGATAGCTAAGGATGGGGACCTTATTTTACAAGAAACAAAGGGATACTGTTGGAAGAAGAACATACTGCAAGGGCAGTTATCTGCAATAACCATTTGGCAAAGTGATGACACACACACAATACCAACAATACAGCCAAAAAGTCAGTAACGGTTTCTTTGTATTGCACTCTCCAGGACTCCTCTGCACAAGCACCACATCCTGAGCTACTCTGAACATTTTTCAGAAGGCTTCTATATCATCCATCATTTTCTAGGAATATCACAGGGCACTTTTTGTCCATAAACTCACCGTGTCTGCTAATGAACCGGATGCAGCTCTCCACCACCAGGGGAATGGCTTGCGAGGAATCCTGCACAAAGACATTCAAACAAGAGCAGTCAGAACGCGTCATACTCTGCTTCCATGCAGTTCCAGATGTGTTTAGTTTCTGGACCGATTACCAAACATCTCAAATACAAGCAATTTCAGGATTGCAACAAACTCCAATTTTGTCACAAACATTTAAAGCAGCTCATCGGCACCCTACGGCCACAAGGCCACCATGCAGGTACCTCTCTGCAGAACACTGTCTGCAGTCCAAACACAGAAAAACCTTCCGGATTGACCAGTTTCCAGCTTAAACAATGTTAATTGAGGCTTTCAGTACGGAAATAAGCCTTTAGCCTTCCCGAGGCTCTGCTTCACGGCATCACAGATTACTTTTAAGACAAGTGAATCTCTGCAGTGTCTGCAGTTATTCCTCCCATTTCGGGGAACAGCAACCAAGCAAGAGAAGTGCTGCAGGTGCCTTAAAGTCAGATGCTGGTGATTAAAACTACCACGTGCTTAAAAAACTTCCAAGTTTCTGTTTATGTATAGCTTCTTCTACAGCAGTTTTGGACAGTGATGCCTCCGATTCGTATCAAAACACTCACTTGTTAGAATGCTCGAGTATCACACTTCAGTTGGTTCAAGAAGATGACAGTCCTCTGCTCAAAAATATATCTATCTATATATATCTACATATAGATATAAAAGCCCAACAGTTCAACCCTTTTCCTAACTTATTTAGGTTTAATGTTTTTTTGTTTTATTGAAGTGTCATAGAACTCGGTCGTATAGTGACAATAATTTCTCTACTAATTAGCCCTAGCCAGTTAGAACTAGTTTCCTTTATGCTGTACAGAACAACACCAAGCAATTAAGAACACTTCAGAGGCCATTCTGCCGCTCGGCTGCCCCCGAGGACATGCTTTATTAATAATCCTCCAAACAGCATTATAACCCCCCGACTTATTTGTGAGTTTGACAGTCGGAACTCGGAGAAACACGTATTCTGGGTCTCCAGCAGAGATTAAAACTCTCCGAGCAGTTATGTTTTAAACTGTCAGGTCAGAATCAAAAGAACCCTTCAAAACCACACACAAGTGATTTCTCGTAGGTTACTGCGAGCTGCGGATTTACTGTTTGCAAACATTCATTTGTCATTTAGGTTTCCAAATCTGAGACTCCATCAGTTCTACTTGAGCCAGAACATGCTTCTGAGGCACCTCAAATCTACTTGTGAAAATGGCAATCGAGACACATACGTATTTAACTTTCAGCATAGGAAGGGATTGTTTTTAGAGCATAAATAAAAGAACAACAATTAAACTCAGAAAATGGGAAAGATTTGACTCTGCACACCAAAACCACACCTTGCTCTCCTACTTAATTTCCAATATAAAGAGATCCTAAAAACTACAAAGCAGCCCCCCAAGACAGACTGTATTAAATGAAATTTCAAGCCACATTTTGTCTTTACAGGATCAACATACAAAGAGTTTGGTTCTTCCACCATCTCAAAGAAACACATTTTAGCTCATCAGACACTAAAAAGTAACAGATCATCCTCTGCATCCAGGGAGAGGAAGCATTGCTGTTGAAGTTGTTATTACAAGGTGGCACCAGCAGCAGCAGTTACTGGTTTAACAGCATCGCACGGGGACACCAGTGAAAATAAAGGGAAAGGGGACAAAGAAACAACAGCGTGAAATCCGTAAACCAGGACTGTGCAGACTGCTCAAGGCTGTTTGGCATTTTTGGTTCCAGAATTGTCACAACATAGAGTAAAATTACTTTTAAATTTTGTCGAAGAAAACGGATCAAGACTGCGGATCCATGTTTTACTGATTGCAGTCACCAAAAGCAGATACCAGTTCCACTTGAGCGAGACTGAAAAGGTCCATGTGAGAGAGAGATGGAAGGGTAAAAGCACTTCCCTGTTTTCCACCCGCCCTCCTCTTCGCAGCCACACACCTATCCCTGCTTTGTTACTGAAGGGAATGTTTATTACCTGCTTCCGTATGGTGGAGCTGCGCCGGCCGCTGGGGAGATCAGAACCGCCCATCGGTGCAGGAGGGAAAAACAGAACAGAAAAGTCAAGATAATCCTCTACAGTCACCATCCTCCTTAATTCAATGTTCCAACCCATGCGTATTTTGGAGAAGGGAAGGAGCCAAATATACAAGTCAATCATAATGACTTAGTCTCATCCAATTTACGGGACTTCAGAAAGATTTTAAGTGACTTTAAATCACCAAAAACCTGAACTTGACACGAGGGAGTCCCCTGCTTTGACAAAAGATTACCCTTGACATTTTAATTCCGACCATATGGGGATCTGTCATATCGGGCTCCCGGTTCAAGATGAAGGTTGTTATAAATTCCACATCACCGTTCTCTGAAAGAGCCACTCCAGAGAGGGGAGAAGGGGGTGGGAACATCCTACTGTGCTCTAACAGCAGCCATGTGAAGGCTTCAGTACAGTTTTTGATAAGACTTCACACAAATAACTAACAAAACGCCCTCAAACACCAGCACACACTGGCCAGGCTAAGCCTCTCCAGTATAAACCCTGATGGTCTCATTTACTTATGTTGGTAGACATTAAATGTAGAAAATAGGAAAAAGCCTGGCTTTGCTGGGATTTTTCCCCCTCAAAATTTATTACTGGGGTTTAAAATTCCTATAGTTTCTTGTAAAAATGAAGCATGAGAGATAATAGTAGTGAGGCCCTAATGTATCATTCAAGCCAAGTCCCTGCTAGGGCAGATGGCTGCTGAATTATAAATAAGGTGATTAGAACTGTGATTTTTAAAAAGACCGTACAATGTGTTAATTCAGAGGAAATTCCTTTTATAAAAATCAAAAACACTGAATGAAAAAAAAAGAAATCAGATTCCACGGGCTGTCACAGACAATAAGGTCTATTCTAAACTATTAGCAGTAATGATTCTTTGATATTTAAAATTGTTTCATGATGAATAATATTTTATTATTACAGATGTCAGGCTCTAATTAGGACCTGTCAGCTTTGCTTTGCTGTAAGGCAATGTGAAAAGTAGTAATGGCTCCGGATCGGCAGTAATCACCTTCCTTTTGTGAAGAGGCAGGATGACGCACAGCCCCTGCCCCGGCTCCTCGTGCCCAGCGGAGCCCTCGGAATCCATCAACTTGGAGATGGAGATTTGTTATGTTTTATAAAAACCCCATCAGGAGAAGCTTAGTTACGGTTCTGTGATGGGTCCTAATTATAAATGAAAAGTTTATTCTCCACGAGCTCCGTACTGCTGCAATCTGGCCCCACGGCACCGCAGAGAGTGGCAACGGGATGAGGACTTTCCCAATTTAGGTTCCTCCAGCCCCAAAAACACCAACCACGCAGACAAACCCTGGAGAGCCACGGACCCACCTCCCTCACAGAAATATGAACAGGTTTGTAAAAATCTTAGTTTGAAAAACACTTCTCTGGGTGGCAGTTTCTCACATCAAAAATCAGCTTCTCACACCTGCCTGCTCCCTTCCTCAGCTGGATTAAACACCCTGGGACAAGAAAAAGTGCACGACCTCCATGTATATATATAATTTTTTTTTTTTCCTCCTTTGGTTATTTTTAACCCCAATCCATTTCCCAGCCTGTTGGGACAGGTGGCCCTGCCAGGAGGTGTATGGTCACAAGTGCGGTGGCAGCGCAGGGCAGCAGGAAGCAGGGAGAGGAGTTTGAGCAGGGCCAGCATCAAAAGAAATACTCATTCCTCAGCTGGCCAGAGGCTACTGAACACAGGGATAAGCTCTATGTGCAGATCTATGTGCATAAGCTACACCTTGCACTGATGGAGGTAGTAGAGATGGCATTTAAAGCCATAGTAACTAGCAGGAATTTATTTCTATGTTAGCTAAATGAGTATCTTTTTCTAACAGACACATATCCCGGGCTGGTAACTGGTCTAGAAGGGCAGTGACCAATTTGCAACAGATTCTCCTTAAAAAAAGATCCCCTGAGCCACACCTACCTGGCGAGGGAGCAGTCTGTCCGCTGACCTGTTAAGACGACAAAAAAATACCGCATTAGGAGAGAGGAACGGGGAGATACTTCTAATGGCTTTGCAAAGCCAGTTTTAGGAGGAGCTGGAGTAGAAAAATCCACGGGAGAGGGAGGGGGCAGCTCTGGGGCGGGGGCCCCCCCCCCGGGAGCACAGCTGGGGACCCCACGGAAGCCCATCTCCACCGCAGCCGACAGGAAACCCAGCAAAGAGCTCGGGCTGCCCGAGGACTCGTCCTTTGGAAAGTATTGTTTTTGAAAACGAGTTCCCTGTGCGTTCTAATTGTTGATTTCTGCTGCCAAAAAACTGGGCTTGTCGACCCCTCCCTCCCTCCCCCTCCCCGGGGAACCGGTGGGGCCAGAGATTATACTTTATAAAGCCACTTAGTAAGACTGAAAACATTTCGTGGATTTGTTAGCCCGCAGACCGAACGTGCTGGCACTAAGCTAATTTTAGGAAAGGCAGACGTTTAATGATATTTTCCACAAATATATTTATAAAAAACCATTCCATTGACTTGCACCGAGTTTGCAAGGCGGCGGCCAAGCGAAGGGCTGCTGGTGGTGCAGGCAGCCTCTGAACAGCACAACGAGGAGTAAGAGAGACCAAAAAAAACTACTATGTGCCTCTGGGAATCGTGCAGGCCAGATCTTTCGCTGGTGGAGATCATCATCAGTGAAACCACACTGATTTCCAACAGCTGAAAATCCACCTTCCCTACGGTTGTCTTCCTGCTCCTGGGGAGAGGGAAGAATGAACGAGGGAAACGTCTAATTGCTGATGGCTGACAATTAGTCGAACACATCTCGATAGCCACTTTCCTCTCCCCACGTAAAGCCAAAACAGTGCATAATTTACATGAAAATGTTATTCTGAAGCAGAATTTCCAGCCATCTGTCCCATTTTCATCATAGAATATTCATATATATAAATTACATGGCTGTGGCAACATCAAGGGGCTCCTACATTAGGGTGACAAATGTGTACAGTAGGCAGGGACATAATTACTCGTAGATAGGAAGACTCGCTGCTATTTTTATTACTGGAACTTGTCATCTTTAGATTAAGGTAATTTGCAAGAGGACTAATAAATGTCACCTGAGGATGGGGCAAAGAAGAATAAAAATCGTTAACAAAACCATGAATTTCCCAGGGACTGACGACACGCAGCCGAATGCGCATTTTTTCAGTAAAGCTTCTAACCATGCTCCGGGGACTTGTGAAAGGGATTTTATTTGCCCATTTCCCAATTAAGTGACATTTTATGGATAAGTCTAGGCACGGTCCCCAGTTTGTACCATTAACCTGCTAATGTGGTTTTGGAGACGAAATACACCTCCCTTTCTCAGCTCCTTTTGATCTCACAGATGACAAAAGTGATTTATTTTTTTTTTCCCCGAAGCTGCTGGAGCTCGCCCTGACCCACACTGGGACCCTTCATGGAGAGACTAAGAAAGCTCTGGTTTGCGAAGAAAACAGAAGCAGCCTTTAAACCTACATGGCAATACAGAAATCGCATTTAATTTCCTCTTCTTCCCCCCCTCCCCAGCTGGAGCCGGGCTGAGGGGGCAGGCAGGTTAAGGGGAAATAGGTCTGGGTATGCAGAGGTCAGCGGTGACCCAGGGACGGGATTAGTCACAGGGGCAGTGTGGGTGTCACTTGGAGATACTTAGAGGCAGAAGAAAAATACCCTGAGGACACAGATCTTTGCCCCAGCCTTTCTGCAGGACAGCTGAAGAGAGCAGCAACTTCAAACAATAAAGCACAAAACGACAACGACAGCCTTTCCTTACCTTCTAGTGGTTTGGGCCTGATAAACATGAAACTCTTAATTACTGGAGCAATAAGTATTTTATTTTTATAGTGCATTTTTGAACCGAAAGCGAAGCACTTCAAAGACCACATGCTGTTTAAGTTTTCATTCAGAAGATTTGCACACCATAAACTGTGGGGAGCCCCGTTAAGTTACACATCAACCCACGAGCCCTGCTCCAGCGCACAAACCTGGCCACCAGTCGAGCCATTTTTTTTGCCCTGACATTTAGACTCTTAGAACCTTCTCCTCTGCAAATAGGAGGCAGAGAGGTTTCTATGGAAACTTGGATGCATAGTTTAAGCGTGTTTGGCCAACAGGATTTGCCCATACCATGAAGGGAAAGAAATCTTCCTTTGTTCTGACACTAATAGCAAATGCATATTCAGCTCTGGCTGCCCCCTGATGAATGCCCTCTGGACCGGCAACATATTTGACATGCTCTGAAATTTGTTTGTTATTCTCCCAATAAAAGCCCGTGCCCACGTATGTGAGCACTATCCAGACCATGGTGTGGTCTGGATTGGACCCTCAGAGGTGAGAAGAAGCTGAACTACCACGAAAATGAAACTTCTGACCTGCCTAACAAGGCAACACTTCTCGGCTCATCAGGAAACTCTAAGTCCCAAGGTTTGCCCAAACACAGATTATTAAGTGCGAAGCAGAACGTGTGTGTATGGGGAGAGGCAGGATGAAGGCCTGGGCACGTGCTTTACTTTAACAAATAAGCAATACACATTAGTGATTCGTTAAGTGTTTTCCATTCACCATTAATCAAGCAGCCGTGTAGGTCATTTGGCTTCTCCATCATGCAGATCGGAAAAATAAATTCATAAAACATGAGGGTGCCCACTTTGCACCAGCAATCCCCGACCGTCACACTCAGCTGACTAATTCCATCAGTGCAACAGCCTGGCTAATAGCAGAGAGGAGTGGGCACCACACTCACTTTCTCCCAGGGTCTTCTGCAGAAGGTCGTGTTTGGCCTGGAGCTTCGTTATCAGGTTCCTGCCTTCCAGATACTCCTTCATTTTCTGTGAGGGAGGGAAAAACCGAGATCGTGAGCGGCCAGTTCGTTTCCTCGATTGCATCGTTAGGTTGCTGGATTCTGAGCCTAACGCGAAGAACAGAACGACACTGAGATTTAGGGTGCAAAGGATGAACCGAGTCCTCCTGCCTTATCTATCCAGGCAAATGTGAAGCTCGGTCCCCACGTGTCTGCAGCGCAATTTCCATTGTTTCCCTGTGGAATCAGCTGAATGTTTGGCATCTTTGAAGAGATCCGAGGAGCTGTCATTCCTCCCCTCTCCAGACAGGCTGAGATGGAAATGCACTTCCCTCGCGCGTCACAGGCAACTGAATGAGCAATCTGTTTTAACAAACTAAAAGGCTGCTTCTGTGCTTATTCTCTCACTTAACCTCCCTCACCCCACTTTACTTGTCAAATAGTGCCTCTGCCTCCACGCTGGATGATACACAGGGTTGCAGGGGGGGCACGGGACAAAACAAATAAAGATATTCTTTCAGTTCAGATTCGTTCTCTCGGTGAAGTATTATACAATCACGCAGTCGGTTTTCCCACTTCTTTCTGATTTTTCACAGCTCCATAAACGCTAGTTTTTTACAGCCCTTTCATCTCTTACTTTGCAGTTCAGAGCAGCGTTATTTATCTTCCCCGTGTTGCAGCACAGAGAATGCTCTGCTCTAAAGCAGCTAACCACATTATAATTAGGATGTATTTACACTCAAAAATACATAAATAGCACATAACTCTTCAAATATCACAGGCCATTCTTTAGAATCATGAGATATTTTTAAAATTCTGCTAGCAATATGAACACAAAGGAAGTACTCTCATTTAATAACGCAATATTTCTGTTCTTGCCTTCAGCTTTCCCCAATTCTATCCACTTCTTTTCAGTATTGCCAAATTAGACTGCGAATCCTTAAGTGAAAAAACCAGTATTTTAGCTAAGGGAGTGCCTGGACCCTGCTTGTCCTCTGCAGGTCACGGCAACGGCAGCCTCCATGCAAGATGTGAAGAACCAAGAAGCAATAGATACACCCACATGGGCAGTACCTGGGGGGAAATCTTCCAGGAGCTAAGGACGTTGCCCCAGGGGGGTCTCCCGTGGCAATGTGTACCCACACACGGCCAAAAACAGCTGGGCTGGGGCTTTAATTAACTGCCATGGGTCTGGTGTTTTATGTCCCTTTGGTTGACAACATTAGAAGAAAAATTTCACCAGAATTAAGTCCCTCTGGCGAGTCTCAGCACTTCCTGCTTCCTATACTAATACTGCAACTTTTTCTTGTTGTTTTAGAAGCAAACAGGAAGCATGAGCACTGTTGCCAAAAAAAAACCAAACATATTTTTTGGAATCTCCCTGCAGAATCTGTTCACCAAGCACCAACTATGTGTTTTACTCAATCAGTTAAATTTTTGCATCAAATTTTGACAGAAGAAAACACGAAGACTGTAAGAAGGGAAAATAAGCAGAGAATTTGAAGTGGGGATTTGAGGATAAATCTGGTTCTGGGAGGTGCTGAGCTCCCGTCTCAAAGTCAGGATGAGGAGACACAGAAGGACTAGAAGGCTCAGCTCCAAGTGCCCCAAACAGAAGCTTAAAGATCAGTAAATCAACTCGATTTGGGAGCGAGTTCAGTTTCCCTTTGAAGCAGATGTAAAACTCCAGCTCAGGTGAGTGGTGGCCGTGGCGTGGGACGGGGCACGCTGCTGGCACCCGCACCTCCGCTGGCCTGGAGGCGTTGGCCACCCTCACATCAGGACCATGGCCCCCCCAGATGGGTACCAGGGACTGTTTTAAAGCAGAAAAAGAGAAGGTTCCCATCCAGTGCAGAATGAGGTGCATTCTTTCTGTTTCCTCATGCCTAACATTCTGTACCCTGCCTGTTACCAGTACACTTATGAAAAAATAACTAATTTCAAAATAAAAACATCCACTAGCATTTGATTTCTGGCTTAATAAAAACTGTTAAAAAAGAAGAAAAGTCAAACTATGGGAGAACTCCTAAGGATTTCCCTTCTGGCAGGGCACAGCTGGAGTCAGACTCGGCACAATCTGACACAAAGCTTTAGAAACGGCCCCAGGTCACATTATTTCCAGAGTGTAAAAATTCAGAGGTGAAGATCCGTTGTCAGCCAGAGAGGGTGAACATTTTGCACCCACCATCTTCCTTCAAAACCATGCAACGTTGACACGCTCTCCAAGCCCATTCCAGTATTTTTCCAGCAAGAACCAGTTGCAGGTGCCACACACAACAAAGCCCGACGTGAATTAGACCACACCTGCCTGCCTTGTGGGAAAGGAGATTTTATGCTTTTGAGGCTATAAAGAAAAGCAGTTTCTGTCGCTGTCCCACATCCTTAACTGCCTCCAACTTGCAAAGCTCAGCAGTTTTCCTCCTTCCCTCCCTCCCTCCCTCTGCCCCCCCAAGAATGACTTCAAACAAGGCACTGGATTGAAGGAGGGGGTGAAGCAGATCCCGCTCCCCGGTGCCTGGACGCGGGAACAGCGGCACATTGACACAACCAGCACGGTGTCTCCGGAGGACTGATTAGCAGGGGAACTTTATATAACACTTACCCATCTCTTAGGGGCTTGCTAATAATAAATTTACATTAATTTTTAAAGCACTTCACTGAATGAGAGCTGTAGCGGGTTTTAATCTTTCCGAAGGAAAAAATAACATTTTGACTAAGAGCTAAAATTATCCCGTTTTTGAGGTAAAAAGACTCAAATCACTCATTCCCCTTTTCGCTCCTCAGCTGGGGCGGGGTGTCTGACAATTAGGGGTGTGATCTTGGCACTGCCAGCATCCTGGAGTGCTGCCGCCTGGGGAGCAGAGTGTCGCCATGGCAGCAGCGGTACCCAGCCCACATCCCCGCATCCCGGCTCCCTCAACTCACTCTGCTGCTCCCTCGCCTCAGCCACCTGCGGTTGCTCGCTGCGAACTCAATCCTACGCTCTCCACTGACACGGGGAAGCTTAAGCTTCTATTTTGAATACAAATCTTCCTTCAAAGCCCTAAAAACAGAGCCATCGCGGCACCAGCGCGTAATGATATGCCTCCAGTGGAAATACAGCTTATATCAGCACAGAGATACTACAGTCAGCGCTCCTGCAATTAAATTCCCATGGTGGCATCGCTGTATTTACCTAAGAGCTCTGCTGAGCTAAAAATGCAGTGTGTGGAATTTCCAACTGGAGCTATAGAGTAATACGCAATACTCTTTCAAATTAGTATTTTTCTTTCAGTTCATACCCCCTCAGCATTTAGCACGTCTTAAGGTGGGAAGGGATTTAAATCTCTGCTCTGCACTGTATTTTCCCCCTACACAAAGAACGCCTCGCCCATGTCGCTGCACAGCTCTGTCTTCACTCAATAATCATCTGAGCATCTTCTCCTACACTGAAAAACCCTGCTCCTTACAGATTCAAAGCTTGAAATCCTTACAAAGGATATTTATAAGTCTGGTCAATAGTAGATCAATCGAGCATCTGATTAGGCTGGTCAAAGAGGGTCTCTGTGTAACAGCTCGGTTCCGGTGGCAGTTATTTCACCCCTGCTGTGCAGGAGGTGACAATCACACCTCGCTGGGATCTCACTGCTCTGCAGCGGGACACCAACACAATGAAAGGGAAAAACAGCACATCCAAATAAAGTCCTGGGTCCCGTCTCCTATCTGAACTTACAATAGTCCCTCTCTAGAGAGGGAAGAGTTCAATTAAAATAATCATTTTTCCAGTTTCCTAACCCTGGGCAGGGTGGTCAAGCCTTTCTCAATTGAATGGGTTTCTCCACCCGCTTTTCTCAATAGCCAGTTTCACCTTCTACAAAAGCTTTTTAATTTTTCCTAAGTCAAGGCCTGCCAGAACCCATCCTGCCAGCTGGTGTAATTTCCACAGAAACTTCAGACTTTTAATCAGCAACACCATTCTTGGAAGAAGAATGTAAAGGGCAGTACGTATAGCAAAAGATGCCCAAAGGAATGCAAAGTAACTGGGATAAGAGGTGTGCTTTTCGTATGCTATTTTGAAATGTTTTTCAAATGGAAGTGGATCCAACAGCTTAACATAAATCTAATTTAGGAAAAAAACATACAGTCTGGTATGAAATTCAATACAAAAAGCTCTTAGCATCTTGTAAAAATGCATTGAGACAATTAAAAGCTTATGTGGGCTGAAATTGCAAGATGATAATAACAAGAAATCAAAGAGCTAAACATTCTCTTAGTCTGCACTGTTTTTGAAAACTGATATTTACAAGCTATTAAGTTCTTTCTCAGACAATTCCTTTTTAGATGCAGAAGAAATCAAATTTTACACAATTTACCCACAGACTAAGTTTGCATCAACAAAGGTATCCCAATATATTTGTAAAGAATGCAAAGCACCCGTTTTTAAAAGCTAATATGCTTACTCTGCTTGTCCAAAATCAATTACAGAAGCGTTTTTGTAAGATGATAGCCTCATCTTGCATTCTCTTGTGAGTATAATTCTAAATACATCGTATGTGCTCGTACTGAAAATTAACTCCTTACTGTGAAATAGAACTGCTCCGTCTCCTGCTGGTTGGCCCGTCTCTTGGCGATGCTGGGTTTGCTCATGAACGTTTCTGAGACGGTGGATTTGACAGACTCCATGGAGTTGCTGTACTGGAAGCAGTCGGAGACATCAAAGTCCTCTATCGTCACTATGTCCTGGATTGTCTGGAGCGTAGCTTCCATTGTCTTCTTAACCTGGCCAGCAAGAATGAGAGTATTTAAAAAATGAAGATAGTATATTGTAAGTTAAAAACAGCAGTGGTAAGTCCCCTGGAGCATGGTGCTAATAAACAGCTATTACTGGTTTCACGTCCCGTGTTTTGCTCATTACCAGCACAGTCCATGTAACCAAAGGGCTGGCAGCACATGGAACCTGCCAGGGGTGGGAAAACACCTGTAATCCTACAGGCTGGGATGAGGAGATGTAAGGAAATTTACCCTCAAAGCAAAGAGTGCTGGAACAAAGGTCTTATAATCATCTTCTGTAACTACATCTACTGGGCATCAAAGATAGATATTAAAAACAGGACTTTGTGGCACTGTCAATTTTCACTGAAGGCCAGAATCAACTTCTTAGACATAAAGGAGTTGCAAATTGTGCCCAAGGAGGATTTAAAAATGCAGATTAAGTACTTTGACCCGTTCCCAAACGAATGCCATTGATCTAGTCTTCTCCTCTTAGCTGGCCTATTAAACAAAAATTAGCTCTTACCTTAAGTTATGGAAATTCACTGTCTTCACTTCAAAACATTATATTCCCCTTTTTCTATTAGCTATTCAAATACAGCTTTTGCAACATAGCCAGCCCTATCAGCTTGAGAATGGGAAGAGACACATGGGGGTATTGTAAGGATGCTCTCCGTGCACCCAGTTGTCATGTGAAATCACACACCCTAACTCTCTGCTGGCCTCAGTTGCCTTATTCTTGAATTTTACCCCAAGTCTTCATAAAAGAGGACTGCAGAAAATAGATGGAAGTAGTAAAAGGGTTATTGTTTGGGTTGTTTAGCTCACCTCTTCGTTCTCAATCTTAAGCGTCGATAACCGGGACTGCAGCTGCTGGCACCTCTGCACCAACTCGCTCTGGACCGGTTGCTGGGCACAGAGCTGTGACTCCTGGAAGAGAAACAGCACGGCTTTCAGAGGGTTAGGAACCCCCCCACACATAATCAAGAACCCCGCAAACAGTTCATTATATCGTTATAAACAAACATCCTCCAAAGGGTTTAATTTTAAATCTTTGCAGCCCTGAATTTCAAGCTGTGGAAAAGGGCTGTGTCCTGTGAAACTGCAGTTCACTTCCCGACTGTGCTGAGAAGTGAGCGAGAGAGAGAACATGAACATCAAAGAAGAACTAGAAAAAAGCAGCTGCTTTCAGTAACATCAGCTTGTCATGAGTTTTGAAAGTCTGAAGGTCCTGTATCCCAGGCATTAGGCTAAATCCCACCCTAAAACCTCAAGGAGAAGCAAGTGTGCTTGTTCACAGATCAAGAGGAATTTGGTTCAATGCATTATCCGGGCACCCAGGGGGTAGGAGTGGCTCCCCCTGCTCAGCTGAACTACCTGTACACCACAGCAGCAGCTACGAGTCACTATTTAATGAATGCAGTGCAACAAAAAAGAACAGGTTTGAGATGTGTCAAACATGCCAGAACTGTGGGCTTCCCTGCACTGTCATGAATTAGTCTGATTTCACAGCATGAAGCAGCTTTCCTTTTAGTTTGGTATTTGGTGGGGTTTGGTGTTTTTTTGTTTGTTTGTTTGTTTGTTTTTTTTAAAGGAACACATTGATCTCATTGCTTAAGGCTATTGTTTAAAGACAGAAACTGGAACTGGAGTGTTCTCACTCACACACACCATCATAGATTCAACCTGCTCTATGCAGGACCATCGCTACAGGACCATCAGCCTGCTTTTAGAAACCCTCGCTCGGCCTTGAGAAGGACCAAGATAAATGATTCAGCCAGTGTGAGCTGGGAACTGAATGACAGTCTGCAGGTAATTCTTTTTCTTGCCACGATCTTACAGAACACTGCCAGAGCTCAGAAAAACCAAGACAGGTCATTTGCAGTCTGAGGGCTTCACTTAAGAGGGAAGAGACAAAGAGAAGCCTTAAGCAGCACCTGTAAGAAGAGCCTGGCTGCAAGAGACCATCCTTCCAGTCTTTCCTCAGGGTTCAGGGGGAGAACATAGAAATCCAACCAATTGACCTAAATTACTACACTGTACATGTGTTCCCATTTAGATCTGTGAACCGGTTTCAGCTTGTGTGACTTTAAACAGTTCCCAGATGGGAAACCACATCTTGATAAACCTATAAAGAGTTTGCAAAAAATCAAAGTCCTCTGACTGCCTTGTCTCACAATGGAAACGCAGAAAGCACCACTTTAAACCGTTCGTGCCCTAAGATTACACACTCAAATGCCTCAAAAAGCCAGCATTTAAGTCTCTTATCTTGTTGCCCCTTCAAATACCTAACTTCTGAGTCTGTCTCAGGGCACAGAGGTTAACTGTGGCTTAAAGGAGAGATTAAAACAGCGTTCCCTATCTACATTTAGTATTATACCTAATTAAGCGTTTTCATCTTCAGCAGCTTTGATACTCAAAAAGCGAGTCAGTTGTGTTCAGACATCTGTGCCGTGAGCCTCTGCTTAATCTTCAAATCAGCTCCTTTTCCCCAGGCTCCCTCCTACCTCCCCAAAATAGAGCCAAACAGGTGGCCTTTCAGTGGGTACCGGAGAGGAGGGAAGCAGAACGGCGAAGCTGTGAGAGCAGGAGGAGGAAAACAAACTGACCATATCACCCATGTGCGGCTGAAACTCGAACTTCATGGGTGGACAGAAGACGTTGTTGTACATCTCCATCAGGCGCTGCTTATCGCTGTTGGCATCCAGGTTCTCCACCGCGTTCTCGATGGCGTCCAGCCCCTCGTGCTTCGACTGCTCCAGGTTCAGCTCCGCAGACAGGAACGTCCTGAGGGCTCTGTTGAGGCTGGCGTGGTACCCCAGGTCACAACACTGCTGGAAAAAGACACACAATTCCATATGAATAAGCGAAGAAATTCTGTAATGGAGATTAAAATCTTTCCAAAGCCAGAAATTATGTAAATGGATAAAAAGCTGTGTGTATTTTATCACCTTCCGGGTACCAGAGCGGTCTCACATCTCCCACTGACCCCAGAGGCACCTTGACCAGGGCTCCTCAGTTGGCCCTAAACAGAATTCTCAGCCTCTAATCCCATACAAACTTCAGCATCATGTTAAAATTCGCCTCCAAGACAAGCACAGCCTAAACTATTAGAACGTTTTGGGGAGTTCTCATGAAGTACTTGAGAGTCCATTTCATGCTGTTAAAAAACCAAAAGGTAACAGAATTGGGTACGTTCAGTATATTTCTTTAGATTCTAACCTCACTTCCAGGGGTGCTGATTCCCACGGAAAACACTCCAAAATCCTTAAATGAAATGATTCAAAGTAAGAGGAAAACAAAGCACTAAAGTACAACCAAGAGAAACAAGACACAGGATTTGGATCATCTGCAAAGGTTAATCCGCATCTAAATTAATCCACCCAAGATACAGGAAACTGTTTAATTCAGAGCACTTCAGGAGGCAAGAACATGACCTGAACATCCCAGGGATAAAGAACAGAGTCATCCAAGAAGCAAACGGCGGTCAGTTGGGATGACTTCATTGCTGGGGTGAAACAGAAGAGCAAAAAAACTTTCAAGTCGAAAGTGGTGGTGGTGGTCAAGAATTTCCTGGCTCTCGCTGCCACCAGGGTGATGTCACTGGAAGACAATCAAGCAGCTTCATCCCCACCGGGGCCAGGCAGCCAAGTCTTCGTGTTTCCGAAGGGAGAAAGGCGCTTTTCATTAGCTGAGCAGAAACAGCCTGAATTTTTCAGACTTCTACTAAAGTAAGCGAGAAAGGAGCCCACCTTCTTGGAATTAGAAGCAAGATTACATTCGTGAGGAGGATCTCCAGAAAGAAAGAGCCCATCTGGCTCGACTGCTGTGCTGCTCTGTAAGCAAAATTCCCATCAAATCTCCTCCAAGCCCATCATTTGAGTCTCATCACTGTCATTGTGTGCAAACGCAAATTAAAAAAGGGGGGGGCAGGGAAGAAAGGATGGGGGGAGAGAGAAAAGAGAGCAACTACTGGACCATTCCCCTCTTGCAGAGAATTTCTGTCACCAAGTGCTGCTTAGATGCCAGGCTCCTGTGCCAACAAGCTGTGGCAGGTGGGGAATCTTGTGAAAAAGAGCTGCAGTTGCTGGTTAGGCTGGAGGCAGAGAATTAAAGGATGATACATTCAATCAGGAAGAACAAAAACTAGCCAAAAAACCCCACAAAAGAGGCTTGATTGAGAATTTGCACGTGTGGAGGCAGCCTTGGATCAGCAGCCGCTCAGAGCTACTGCTCTTCTGCGTGTGCGTGACGATGCCATCCTCTGCAGTCATTTGGGCAAAGATTGTCCAAATTGGGCCAAGAGTCCAAGGATCAGCTCAGTTTTAACAGGAACATCTTGTCCCCTCCTCCAGTGGCCAGAGGGCTATAGAGCCACGCAGGGCCACCAGCGTGTCCCCCCTGCACTCCCCCTGCTCCAGCGCCCGGCCACGGCTGGTGGGATGGGGGAGTCAAACGGGACTCAATGCCTCGCACCCCATCTCGCTCATCAGCAGAGCACGTTAAGCCAGCGAAGTTTTTTAGCTTTCTGTTATTAAGCCAGCGACAGAAAACATTTTTTCAGCCCACTCCCCCACTTCATAACGTTTTTAAAAGTCCAGCACGCCGTATTTATAAATGTATCAGTCTTGCCATCCCTTTTCTGGGTTATATAAATGTTTGATGGAATAGCTCTCCAAGGAAATCAATTTTTTATAAGAATTTAATGATAACTCATTCAAATTCACTTCCCAACATGACAGCTGATTAACCCTTTGCCAGTTAGCAGACTTCAAAGAGGCTCAAAATAGAAGATTCAAGGAGAAAGAGCCCTCTGTTTTAAAATGCAATTTACATTTTGAAGGGAACGTATGAGATCCTGGAGTAAACAGCAACAATATACCTATTTCTGGAAGAGTAAAGTAAGCTTCAGGACTCACACATACGCTTTATCTTTTTTTAAATTTTGTCCTAGTGACCCTTTCATAAATATGAGTTAATACAAACTTCTCCATTACTGTAATATTTCATTAGCATCAAAGAGCTGCCTCGGTCCCCAAAGTCAGGAAATTCAAAACTACTGGGCTCTGTCAGGAGCAATTTATTGCTCTCAGCTCATGATGAAGAATTAACTCCCTGTTATCCTTCCATGCACATCGGAGGGGAAACACAATGTGCTGTACAAACACGACAAGTTTAATGCTATTTGGCACAACACAATCTACTTGTGAGTAACTTTGAAGATTGCCTTTATATTTTATTTCAAAATTCAGTATCATCAAAAGATTAGATCAAGGAAAAGAATTAAGACCTGGCTTAAAAAAAAAATCACATTTTTATTTAAAAGTCAGATGCTTCAGATAACCATCACTGGTTATAATTGTTAATTTTCGATCCTTCAGATCAAAGGCATTAGTAAATCTATATTCCCTGCGTCTTAACAATGAGATAACTAAATTCCATCTCCTGTGCTCCCAGGCAAGTCCCACATTTTTCCATGCCTTCTGAAAAGAGAGCAGATAATACTTTTCTTTTCAAGATTATGAGAACTTGCAAAGGAGCGTTAAATGGAATGCTTTGAGGGCCACAAGGCAGGTAACATGGGGAGGGACTCACCCAGACTCAGGGTGGCTCCTCTCCAGGAGCAGTGACAAACCCTGGAACTGCAGAAAAATTGGCTTCTTCTCCAGCCCCACCACCCCTGGTGGCCCAGGGACACTGAGAGGAGCAGGTCCCTCCAAGCTGGGTAACGTGTATTTGTCAGTGTATGACTTAAAACATCTCCAGTCCGGGCCTAAAAATTGCTGGGGGTTTATGAAACCCAAAGGGATTATTGACTATATATGACTCACGAAACTAAACTAAGAGCTGAAGTTCTGTTAGCTCAGAACTGAACCCAGCACATCTGCAGCATCTGGGGGAGGACTTGTAGGTAGGATTTAAAAAAAAAAAAAAATTATGAAAATTGAATTATGCTGAGGTCAGTTAATCCCTACCTTGTATGTTTCCATATAAAAATAAAGTTACCATTTGTTAAAAATACAAGGCAGCACAATTCAAGGTGAGCAAGTGTTAATAACCAAAAAAGGTCTCCCTAAGAGGCAACAGGATGGAACGAAACGTGCCTCTTCAGCACAGCAATTTTATAAAGTGTGACGTTTTGAAATAACAGTATTTTTCAAAACCATCTAGCGCTGACAATCCTGACCTCCAAAGGACAGGTTTAAATAAATACCTAGCAGAAGTGCACTTCATGGGATTTTATGATCAGCTGAATAAATGCATTATATATGCTGTTAGGTATTATAATAGCTGACTAATTAATAGTGATCTGAGTGCTCTTTATTGCCGGTGTCTAGAGACACTTCTGTTCATTACTCCCTGCTCCTACAAAGGAAGTTCCCTTCAGGCTTTGCCGCTGAGTGTCTCTAATTGCGAGGGCAGCGCGTTGTCCTTGGCCGGGGGGGTGAGACCCTGCAGCAGCCAGTGACCCCCCCATGAGGCATTCGGTGCCTGTGGTACCTGGGTTCTGCAGGATGAAGTGGGTAATTACCTGCTTGTGAAAAATCTCAGCATTCCTGGCTTTTCTGAGCTTTCAGAGAGGAGAGTTTTGGGGTTTTTTTGCTGTGCATTTGAGTAAAAGCAGAATTGATGCCCCCTGAATTCTGGGGATGTCGTTCAGCTGCAGAACAGAGGGATTTTGGGGGGGAACACACTCCCTCCAGCTTCGGCTCTGTGCTAAGGAAAAGGGGGGGCTGGTTTCTGTAACTACTTTAGTTCTTCATCTCTTTGTGCAGACAGTGAGACTGCTAAGGGGCAGCAGCAGTGGAACCTGCAGCGTTGCTGACACCCCACTGACACCTTTCAGAACCAGACTGGAAGGGCTCTGCAGTCCCAGCGGCAGAAGAAACGCACCAAGTTGCTGTGGAGCTGGTGGGTCGGGGTATCAGAGAGTGGAAAGTCTAAAAAGCAGCGAGGTTCATCGCTCTTGTGAAACATGCTAGGAAAGCATTAACCTTGAAACATACAGAATTTTTCAAAGCAGGTTAAAGGCGGCTTTAGAGAATGGTTTTACCCTCAGCTCTTTTACCAACTGGTCTACTCTTCTACAGTTAACATTCTTCTTTTTTTAAATGTGCTTCTGAGTTATAATCTTGAGGGTTTGCTTAAAATAGTAAATAGAAAATGTCAAGCAACGGTGCGATACCGCTACCGAGTTTCGCTTTAGCTAAGCAACTCCTCCTCCTGCACGTTTCAATGCCAGGTTTCTCGTGTGAGCTTTTATCTGTGGAACAGACTCCCAATAAACCATCTCAGACAAGCTCCCTTAACAGCTTAATGACTAATTATCAGGCCTGGTGTTACCCTCTAAGCTGCCCACCCAAGACCATCACTCCAGAGCCGCACAGAGGTGGCCAGGTACATGATGCTGAAGCAGGAGAGGGTTAATGGCAGGGACAGTCACTGCAGGCACCCAAGCAGCAGCACTTACATCAATGAGATCAGACAGGTCGTGAATGTAATACTTGAACACAGACGCGTTGGTGGCTTCCAGAGCCAGCAGATACTCGTTTCTTGCCTTAATAGCCTTCAGTCTGTTTTCGGTGTACTTTGCTTGGCGCTAAAAGAGAAACCAAAATCAGAATATGTTTAAAAAAGAGGTGCAGCAGGAGCAGGAGCATTCCCAGTAACCCCACCGTGTACTGGCCAAACCCTCCCCTGCTCCCACAGCTTTTCTTCATTGGGATTCCAGTTTTATCAAGACTCAAAGACTTAGAATTTAGATTAATTATTTAGATGTTTTTAAGCATTACTGTACTAGACAGTTTTGCATTTAAAGGCTTGTCTGAAAACAGACCAAGGGTTGGGGAAGATTAAGGGAAGAAGGTGGGTTTCTGAGGGTTTCTACCGGAACGGCTGCTCAAAGCTCACAGGTCTGAGGGCTGCCATGGGCACTCCACCTCTTCCAGCAGAAATTAGGCCTAAACTTGGTCCTTTCAGAGCTTCAATTAATCCAAAAATAACACTTCACCTTCTACTGGCTTGAATCTTAGTGCTGAACTACTTATCTGACCGACCGATTACTAAGGCAACTGGTTCTGTCCGAGAAACCAGTCTGGGATCATGTGTCTGTCCATAGCACCAGCCAGACCTTAACCTGATGTGAAATGGTAAACAAAAATCTTGTACTCTGTACAAGAAAAAAAGATGTTAACCATGACTTCAAAGAAGGCAGTTATTACTTTCATACTCTACCCTGGCTTTAGCTCTCTGTGCCATGTCTGTGTAACCTGGGACAATACAAAACACAAATCTGTCCTAAAGGCAACCTGGTGCCAGCTTCTGCCTTTCCCAAGTCTGAATATTTACAAATTGTGCAAAAACCGAGACTCGTATTTGAATGTCACAAGGGAGGGACCTCACTAGCTCCTGTGCTGAACAAAGGTCCCCTCCAAGGACTCTACACGGGCAGAAACGATGCCAGGAAAGTACCTTCTCCTTCATTTTCTCTATTTTTTTGACAGAGCTTCGTCGAACATGTTTTTCTTCAAACTTGACGTTGGATGTTGAGTCGGGGGAGCGTGGCGTCTGCTTGTCCTCTTGCTTCACCGACTTCCCAATCTGCTTTTCTTCCTGCTTCTCTGCCTCCTTCAGTTTGCTCTGAGCACTGATGCTGTCGGCGTTGTACATGTGGTAGGTTTTCATAACCTGCAGAAAACGATACGCAAGGGTCAGAGAGCTCCACGGTTCAATTTGATGAGGAAGAAATGGGCTTCCCTCACCAACAAACGAGGCGTGCAGATGTTCTGCCTTACTATATCTGCACGACGAAGTCTTGGGGAAAAAAGGGACATGTGTCTGGAAAGCCCACAGGATAAGAGGGAGGAAAATATCCTAAGGAATAAGTCACACTCTGCAACACTTTTTTTCAATTTGCCCAATGCACTCTCCAAAACTGTAAGTTTCTTTAACATAATTCTTTCATAACAGCTGTTCATTATGTTTATATTAAATGCAAGATATCGTACTAACTAAGCAAGGGCATCTGGACAGTGACCAGCAAGTCAGACCTGGCTGTGAGTTAGAAATAGCTAAACCAGCAAAATACTCAGGGAAATTTCCCATCTCAAAATAGCAGGACAGAAGATGCAGAAAGGAAAGTGTGGCTCAAAACGAATCTGAAATCAAAGTGGATTATTTTGCAGCTGCTTCTTTGTTTAACTCTGGCATGCGCCTTCTTGTACAATCCAATAAAGGAGTCATAAAAACCAAAAAAAGACACAGACTAAATCCAGCCTCCTTACTATTCAAAGAAAATTATATGCCAATGTTGGAAAATGAGAGCTTTTCATCAGCAGGTAAGGCTTCAGAAGGGATGCCTATCAGTCTCTCATCTGGATGAATCAGTCCTTTAAACATCCCAGGTCTCGAGGAACTGTATGCAAATCAACAGTCTGAACATAATGGCTGCACAAGCAGCTCAAGTCTGATTTGTTTAAAAAAATTTGATACGTAAGAAGTACTTCTGTTCACCTTATGTAATAAAAACATCAATAAATGAGTGTGGTTCTGTTGCTCAGGGAGATCTAAACCCTGTAATCTATGGACAACTTCTATGGTAGGCCATTTTTTATAAGTAAGTATGGACAAATATCCCCCAAAGTCACAAAATTTATTCCACAGAATATTCACGTCTAGCTTTGTGTTAAGAAAGCAGAACCAAAAACCCAAAGGAAATAACATATAAGCTAGCTTTTTTAAATCCACAACTGCAAAGCAGTTCAATGCACATACCAAAGCAAACATTATTGTGATACAATTTTGATAGGGGAGGGGGCAAAAAATCCACAGTTGCATAAAGACACTCCAATAGTGTCGTTCCAGTGTTAATAAAGACCCCACTCGAAAACCATTTGATTTCTTTTGGATGAAAACCCATTTACACCTATTTCACCTTAGCTTGAACCATAACATAATTTTAGGTAAGTAGGACGCATGCTCTCTCTTTGTGCCGTGATCAGCAAAGGTTCTCAGATACAAAGAGACGCTGTATTTAAACATGAAAGAGAATGTGAACGCAGCCAGTATTAAAGAGAGACTTTCTGAATAATTTACACACACACTTTCAGCTCCTGCATATGCTTAGACTATCAAGTAGGCATTTATAATAATAGATGCAAAGTAGTTTCTTTTCCTCTATCACTGAAAGTGGAACTGGCAGAAAGCAAGAGAAGCAGAAATAGAAATCACAATTTTAATGGTTTTATCCTGCTGACGGTGCCACATCGGCAGCCACCATCTCTGCCTGCCCCATCTCTGGTTCCTACTCCTGAGCTCCCCCTTTTCCTAAAAGATTAGTCTGAATATTTGGCCTCGATGCTCTAATGAAACAATTCCCTTCTATACATTTTGTTGATATGGGAAATTTCAGGGACACGCCTCTACCTCCCCCCCCCAATACTCTAACATTAGTATTAATACCAAATTCCATCACAGGGTTGATATCCCATGGCTTGGGAAAACATCCCTGGATCATCTTTTGAAAGAACAAAGAAAAAGAACATGTACCTCAGTGTAATGACCCAACGTGTCATTAAGGAAGGACAAAAGAAGACATTATGAGCAACAAAACTGCGTGTAGGTTCTGCTTTTAAAAGAGAACTGGCTCAATAACAGCTGGAGAAAGCAAAAATTTAATCAAACAACAGACTTTTCCATTCATCTAAGTGAGAAGAAAAGTCCCCAAGCAGCACATGAACTTTTATGAACACATTCCTTCTCCTTCCCGAGGCAGTGCCTCTTCCTTGGTGTCTCCAATGGATAAACTGAAGCAAAAAGCACAGATGGAAAAGTATTACTCTGAAGGGAGCAGTTTTGCTGAGAGAGCTGAGGAACAAATAAACGGAGTGTGTCCCCGCTGAAGCTGCCTTTTGTATGCCCAGACCACACAAAACCACGGACTGAGGATTTTTAGCCTATTTGAAAATAATTCTAATATCTCTTACTCTTCCTAAAACCACCACTGGAGCTGGTAGCGGGTGTGCGTTAAGGTGAGATCTGAGCCAGCACTTACAGAGCTGAAGTGATATAAGGATAGGGTGAAAAAGTGAGATTTATGGTGCTCTACAGACCAGCAAACACAAGCTGCCTCAAACTGCAAAGACTGCAGACATTTATCACTCCTGAAGCTCAGTCTGTGCTGGGAACAGCAGCCTGGGAGAAGGCAAACTTCTTCCTTCTGCCTGAAAAGACGCCAAGAAGTCAGTTTGATTTACCGTGTAGAGTTCATTCAAGACCTTCATCAAGTCTTCCTGGAGCTGCAATCCCACTTCCTTGCTCTGCAACAAAACAGAGAAATGAAAGTTAATTGGGGAAGACAGTAAAAAGGCGGAGGAAGTCAGCACGCTCCCCAGCTACAAATAATTTCGGCTCAATTAAGCAGCACTATTTAGGCTATAAATCCAATAACTGCCCAACCCAGAGCCACTTATGGTCAAACTGCACAAACAGTATCAATAAACTGAAATGTTATATATGCATTTACAGTATGGAGGCAGGGCAATTTCCAGAGAACGCAAGGTTTTTATTAATAAAAGACATGCAGGTGAGTAATTGGAGAAGTCAAAGAAGAGAGCAGATGTCTTGTCTCTCTACACTAACATTTCTATTCACAAAAAAGCAGGCAGGCTTAAACACTCATAATCTAATAACTATGTTTTCTCCACATTTTCCCCACTAATTAGAAAGCACAAATGCTCCTACTGCTACATGTAACAAGAACAACTTTATTCTGTTTATCTTGATTTTACTCAGGCACTACCTACTAAGGCAGCGTTTGCCTGATTGATCCTTCCTGCTCTGCACGATAGAAGTATATAATATCTATTGGGTCAAGCAAATTTGATAGGTTCAAGGCTATTTATGCCTACAAAGCTCAGGAAAAGAAAAGATAGAGACAAATCCACACTTAAACCAGCATTTCTGCCTAAGAAGTCAAGACAGCGTTAAGGCAAGAGGAAAAAAAAACACCAAATCAAAACGTACTTAAACATTAAAAAGCAAAAAGAGAAAGATTATGTCATTTAATTTTAAATTATCCTTTTTTGACTACCGTCCAGTTCAGCAGTGCTGAGTTTACTGTGTTTCTGAGATGCTACATGTTTTATCATGGACTGTTTATGTCTGCTGTGAGCCATCAGACCAGTGTTGGTGGTGCACATGGGATGTACAAGCAGAACCGTCCCAGGTCGGGTCCTCGGCATTTCCATATGCTCCAGTCCCACGTTCCCAAACCTGCTCCCCGGGAGGCCAGAGGTGCTACTGGAAAAACCAGTGTCTGACACAAACGCTGACAAAGGGGAGCATCCTGCTTTTTCTGAGGAGTCTTTAACTCAAAGGAAGGAAAAAAGTTGGTGATTCCCAATCTCCAGGAGAGTTTGCAGAGAGGAGACCTACAGTTTTTCCATCTCCGGAAGCAGAAGCTGGAGCTGCTGCTCGTCACTGGAGGGAGACGGGTCGCAAAGACTGTATGACTGCCTTTTTTCTCAACGCTGGAGATGATAAATGGAAGTGACTGGCTGGGTCTGCTTTAAATGCCCTGAGCACTGAACTTTTCACACACAAGGAGCTTTTCCACAACACGCTTCACTGCGCCGCTTAAACTGCCTGGACCGGACCAATCGTCTGCCCTTCACCCGCCTCGATTCAGCCCATTTGCTTATTTCTTGCATAAAATTGCTCATTCGCTGGACAAACTGCTGAAGCATCAATTATGCGAAATAGATTAAAATGAATATTTTCATGCATATTCAGGTCGAAGAAGAAAAGGAGACGTGTAAGCGCCAAATTGTCAAATCACAAAACGCTTTGTGCTTCCAAATGAGCTCTCGAGAACGAACCCGCCAGAGCGCTGGGCTGGAAACACCCTCACGTGGAGATGAAGGTAAGAGAGATCACAGGTGGCACAAAAACAAGAGCTGTGCAATGAACATTGTTAAATTAATGCTGCTCCCTGTACTGATCCCACCAAAATAATAAGGTTCAGGAGAAAAAAAGCTGAGCTAGTTGACCCAGTGGATAAATGAAAATACCTGGGAGGGAGCAGAACGGTTACCTTGGGAAAGTCAAAAGTCCAACAAGCTTTGGACATCAGCAAAAAAGTTGTTGCTCGAGTACCGTAGAGGGTGGTGGACCTGAGGCACAACGAGAACTTTTCTGAGGTCCAACGGAGTTCAAAGAGCACCCAGATTAAAAGCTGCTGATATCAACCACTGTACAGGCATAAGAGATTGCAAGATCACGCTCGAACGTGGCATGGAATTGCGAATAAAACGCATGCCAAGGCAAAAGAACAACAGTCTCTGCAGCTGGAAATGTCTCCAGGTATCAATTTACATTTCAAGATCAAATTCTATATTATGTTTTCCAAAGGCTGACGGGGTTTCAAATGGTTAGTTTTGTAAACAATCTCCCAGGAAAAAGCAATAAATAAAAGCAAAAGCTAATCTGATAAGCTTTATTATTACCTATTCCTGGCTGTACCTGCAAGTGCTTAACAAGCCTGAGGAAGGGCTTGTGCAATAAAATCTCATCTAATTGGCTCTGATGATCAACTGTGTTTGCGTGTGGGGAGGGGGTGTCTCCACAAACCTCGTCCGCTTCTTATCCCACCAGGGCTGAACACTTGTCCTCTTGATCCAGGAGATTATCTAGTTTGATCCGCACCATTAAAGCTCCGGGAAGGCGGGAGAGCGCGGGAGCCACGGCAGGCGGGGGACGGGGAGAGGGGGGCACCAGCACCCCCTCACCTGGGCGGCTGCAAGAGACTCAGCCCTCCCTCCCTCTGCAAATCGGGGAAACCAGCAGCACCTCCCAAGAGAACAAGAAAGTCACTCCAGGAGGGTGACACAAGACTGATTACCCAGGGGTGCTCGCTTGCAACCTCAGTATTTTTCTCGCAAGTTGCCATTTTCAAGCCTTTTCTTCAGCCCAAACCAAGAAAGCAGAAGCTGCCCTAAGTGTGCACACACACACGCTCACACACACCCCTTTGTGACAAGAGGGTGCACATGCCCCATGTGTGGAGCCGTAGGTCGCTGCCACCCCTCGCTGGAACATAAATTCCCAGCTTCTCAACGGCCTCTTTGTTCCAGCCCTCCTCCCCTCCACCTCCCTCTAATTTAATCAAGATGTTTTTGGGATCTACTGCAGCCCTCGCCGGGCTGTTCCGCATTCCACCAAACATTAACGACTTCAGCTTCAAAATATTTAGGGGGGGATAATAAATACGAGAGCGAAGGAATGCTGTCAACATTTTATGCCCCGGATCTCCAGCCTCGGCAACGTGGTTCCAAATCTGATAGAAAGATGGTTCAGCTTCAAAACAAACATAGCGTGAAGTTCAGGAGATGCTTTCTGAATAAACTCACCAACAACGAGGAAGCACTCGGGAACCATTGGTGGGTGAACACACAACACACTGAGATAAGAGATTTTATCTAATACGCTGCCTAAAATTATGTCAACCAGTGAGAGGGCTGGAACTGAACCCAAATCTGCTGATTCTGGAAACCGCTCTCTAACAAGACCACTTCTCTACGGTTTTAAAAAGGAATGATTCAATATACAGAGGTGGAAATATTAAATGGTCTAATGCTTTTTGAATCAACAGTGGGAGGTGGGAGGAGACTGGATCGAGTTCTTGCTGAGACCAGTGAGGAAATCTGCAGAAGTGCAAGATCCTTTTTATTCCCGTCTAACCCAGGTAACGATACGGCATGACTTAACATCTAACTATGCATTCGTTAACATCTACTTACAGAGTTTGTTAACCAGAAGACTTGGTAGGTAGAATTTTCCAAGATAATACACATACTTCTTAAATAGAATTTGCTCATTAAAGCTCAGAATTCTTTATAGGTAGATCTTTCATATTGTTCTTGTCTTCTTTTTTGAACAGACCCGTCTTTAACGCGTTTCCATCTGGTACCAAATATGACTTATCACCTTCATGTTCTCATCTAAACGATCAACCAGCTTTCAGCTGCTATGGGTGAAGTGCTCAGCCGTTACCACATGGCCCTACAAAATAGGAATTCTGTACAGACAAAGTCTAAAGCTTCAAACTCTCCAGAATTTAAAGAAAAGCCATGAAAACACAATCTATGTCATACAATATACACGCATATTTTGGGTGATAGATCATCAGTTCCCTGTTTAATGATCCATTATGCATTGGCCAGTCATATTTAAATTGCAGTTGTATTATCTAGTTTTCTCCACCATTTCGCTAGTGATTTGTTTCACCACTATGTCAGTAATAAGGAATTTTCCTTAGCACAGCGGAATACTGTGCTCTGAAAAGCCATTCCTACACCACACCACGTCATGCTGCTGCCTCCATACTCAGGGCTGAGAGAGCTGCTTCCAAACAACCCCCACTCCCTCTTTCTCCCTTTTTTTTGGGTTTGTGGGTTGGTTTTTTTTCAGAATTCTGTACTGATCCTATTGAATCTTGGGCTTCAGACCCCCAATCCCGAGCAATTTTATGGCTGAGAGCATTCATTCTTGGCGACCCAGCTATGTTTGCCCTCATTGAAGGAGCCCCACGTGGAACGGGCTTCAGAAGGTGGTGAGACCTACCAGCACGTGGTGGAGTCCTGTGAAATATTGGAAGTCGTGTTCTGCAATTCTGCTCAGAGTTTTAACGCTCTGCAGGACAGCTTTGTGCTACTGACTTCCTTTTCCAAACCTCTGTGATGGATCTCTAGGAAAAACCGGCTGGAGGGATGAGAGGGACGGAGGGATGAGAGGGACGGAGGGATGAGAGGGACGGAGGGATGAGAGGGACGGAGGGATGAGAGGGAGCCAAATGACCCAGAGTGTGAAAAGTGCCATCACCTTGTTCCTGCCTGACCCGAATTCACGCTGCAGCAACACAGGCTGGGTGTACAGCTGTGGTGAAAGGCAACCTCAGCATACAGGGAACTACAAACAACACGTAGTAACAATGGACTACGTTCACACCTTGAATAGGGCCAAACACAGTGTCTTCCTTGCCCAATCTATATGCAGGAGTGACATTTTCAGCCTGTAACAGAAGCAATAACATTGCTCCAGCTGTAGCTCTCCGTACCCCACCCGGGGTAACAGGCTCTGACCCCGGCAGCGCGTGGGAGCGGGTACCAAGTGCGGGTACCAAGCGCTAGCAGCGTAACAGAAACCATCCCCCAGTTACAGGTGGGGGAATCACCTCTCTAACTCCCATTTCTGTACCATTAACGCAGACAAAAGCCCCACACAAAGTATTTCACTCCCTCTCTCTTCCCCCATTCCACTTGTTCTAAAAACAAGCAGGTAGGAAAAACCAGGAGAATTCATTTCCCTAGTGAGAAACCAGAAAGTATCATTTCAAAACAGGCCTTTATGTCCTTTAACTTTTGGGAAAACCTCAAGAACTCAACATTACTATTTCCCAAGGCGTCTACAGCAGTGGGAGACGCAGTGGGTAAGGATATGAGGGTGAGAGGATGGAGACAGCACATACCAACCCTGCACCTCAGAGACAGTTTTAATTATGGCATTTGTAAATTTACATGTTTACTCTGCTATGGAGCAATATTTTTACAAACACCCAGCCTTTTGGCCAGTGTATTTCTTTCATGTGTGTGGCTTTTCCATGCGTGGTGTATTTTAAGATTTTTTTTCATATTCTGGTACCAATGCAGCAGTGAGACATACTGCAGCTGTAAAGTAGGTCATCTTCGGCACGGACCCCTTCAGAGAATTTATAATTCCTCTTCCTTGATTACTGCAAGGCTTTTAACCAACTCATTGTGGATTTTTCATTTCACATCAAACACTGCACAGTGTACCAGTAGATAAACTGCTTTTTTCCATGATCAAAGGTATTAAACAGGAAGCGAATTCCAAATCCTTGGTTTTGTTTTCTTCATTCCTTCTTCCGGGGTTTTCTCCCCATAAATACCATAACTGATACCGTAATGGTGTAAAGGAACGCTGTGCTCTCAAAGCCAGATCTTTTGGGCAACCTCCCCTCCCTGTCCCCGCTGCCCGACACCGAGAGGACGCGTCCAGCCGAACAACCCGACAGCAGGACAGGGCCAGGGCTCCCAGCATCTCCAGGGCCCCCCAGTTAACACCACTACAAGGAGCCCCCAGGGAAAAAACAGAGCAGAAGATGTATGTTATAAAGTCAGCGGGACCAGGGCTGCGTGGAAGGCACAGCTCCCAGCACGGGAGGCAGATGCCGAGAAGGCACCAGCTCTGGAGAGCAGCTGGGAACAGCCACTGCCTGTCCCGAGGCCCCTCTGGTCACAGAATAAATCTACCTTTCTGCCTATTAATTCACAGTTTTGTTAGGTAAAAAACTGTTAAATTGAAAAAAAAAAGTGTTCAGAAACTACTCAAAGCGACTGAGCTTCCACAGACCATTCCTTAAAAATTAGACTGTCAGTCTGCTTCTAGGGAAAGCTCAAGGAGACAACAGAGAAAGAGTGATTAAAAGGTACCAAATTAAAAAGACTGCTTCTCAGAAGGCTATACATATATAAATAATACCAAGGGATCCCAGTGAAAAGATACATCCGTAGGCAAAAAACCACGATAACCACGCAGGAAAGAGGAAGGCTTTATCATGCAGAGAAATCAAGGGCCACGTTGAAATGCAAGGGTGACAGGGGGATGGAGTGAAAAGGGAGAAAAAGAAAAATCAAAATGGGAACCAGCTCAAATGGAAGAATATTTTAAATACATATATATCAGTATAAAAGAAAAGGGGCACGCTGCAGGAGGATAAGCAGGGAGCAATCAGAGGACTGCTCTCCACAAAAGCAGATGGAGGAGCGAAGAGGAGCTCACAGGAGAACAGGAGATCTTCCAGGAGAGGGAGAGGGGACGGGAACAGCACCGGCGGGTGGCACACGGGCTTTAAGCCTCAACCTTGCACAAAGCCCAGGGCTAAATCATTAACTGTTGGACAAATAAGAAAATATTACCTCTGTCCCAAGGTGTAACAATTTATTAGGACAATTCCACCAGTTCCCCTCCCCACACATACCCCTAGTTTTATTTGCTCGAGAGAGAGGTTATTTATTTCACCATTTATCTTCATTTTCTGTTGTTGTAGTACAGAATTGCACCGACACCGATCCCGGGGCCAGGGCTGAAGCCGAACGGATTTGCAGGGAGAGCTTTGGGAAGAAGCGATGGATCACAGGAGGCAGGGAGAAGCGGGGCTGCCCCACGCCGTACGTCCAGCACCGCCCCAGCGCTGGCTGCGGCAGCAAAGGCGGCTTCTCTTATCAGCACAGACACCTCTGAAGGGGCTGGAGAGAGCCCAGCCACCCCCCAAACAAACGGGACCCTCCACAGCGTAACGCAGCCCCGGAGAGGGACGGGAACAGGAAAACCCCATGAGACGAAGCCATGGACCACGCAGGATTCCTGTGACACCACGGATCCAAACACCCCAAATGCAAACCCCCCGCAGGCCCCTGTGCGACACGGGAATTTCAGAAGGGCACTGATCTCAAGACTGACCCAGGCTCCACCGTCACCACGGGATTGTCAGAGATTCTCTACAGATCATCTCATCCAACTCTCCTGCCAAAGCAGGGTTGCCCAGAGCACATCACTCAGGGCTGCATCCAGACAGGTCTTGAGAATCTCCAGAGAAGGGGACTCCACACCCTCCCTGGGCAGCCTCTTCCAGGGCTCTGCCACCCTCACCCAAAAGAAGTTCTTCCTCAGATTTGAGTGGAACTTCCCATGCTCCAGCTTGTGCCCGTTGCCCCTCATCTTGTCGCTGGGAGCCACTGGAAAGAGTCCAGCTCCATCCTCCTTCAACCCACCCTGTAGGTACTTGTAAACGTAGATAAGGTCTCCCCTCAGCCTTCTCTTCTCCAGGCTAAAGAGCCCCAGCTCTCTCAGCCTTTCCTCATCAGGGAGATGCTCCAATCCCTCCATCATCTCTGTTGCCCTACGCTGGACTCTCTCCAGTAGTTCCCAGTCTCTCTTGAACTGGGGAGCCCAGAACTGGACGCAGGATTCCAGTTGTGGCCTCCCCAGTGCAGAGCAGAGGGGAGAATGACCTCCCTCCACTCACTCTTCCCTACGCAGTCCCCTTCAGACAACTGGTCCAAGGGAGCCAAGAGCAAACACAGGAGACTGAGGTGGAGAATCCTCAGGCAGAGACAGCAGCTGTAGAGCCAAACCCCACGTTGCCACCTCCACTGATGCTCTGCCGGACACAGACCCACCAGGTTCACCCACTTTTGCTGCACGACCAGCTCCCACTGCTCCCCTTCCCATCTCGACGTGTCTCCTTCCCAGCACAGACCTTATCACACCCGCCCAGGCCCTCGGCTGCCTTGAGGCTGGATTACAGCTGCGGCTCCATCGCTCTCATCTGGGAAAGCTCCCCACTTCAGACAGCACAAGATACAGTGGCTGGAGAATTCAGCAACAAAAGGCATCTTAAGTACATCCTTTTCACGCTCGCTCTCCTTCCCAGCTCACCTGCTCAGTCCCAGCAGGATACAAAGCACTGATTCGAGAAAGCCCTAAATTATAAATGGCCCAAGAAAAGGATCTCATGCCTCAGGATTTTCTTTCCACTGCCCTCAGCAAACCAGGATCTTTATATCACTCTCCTCTCCATATTTCATAGCATTATTTACAACCCCGTGAGCAGTTCCTAAATGTAAGCTACTCGAGCACCTGCAAGCAGCCTGACACATATAACTTGTTTTAGAAGGTATTTTCCAAACTGAAGTACAAAAAATAATGTTCCTCAGACTTTCAAATAATAAAGTGTCCTTGTTTTTAACGCAGATGCACCATGTAGCATGAGACAAGGACAGAGAGCTCCCAGCCCAGCAGACCGACTGGCAGCACAATTCCAACAGCTACAATTTCCACCGGAAAACAGTAAAAACCAAGCTCCTGTGTTAATTCAAACCCAGGTGCCCTGAGAGCATCATAGCTCAGGCTCTCCCTCCCGCAGGCTGCGTTTCATCCAACTGCAGGGCATTTCAGTGTGGCCACACGGACGCGTTAGGGCAGGCAGGAGGGGAACGAGCTGGAATGACCCCACGGCACGAGAGGGGCAGGAAACTCCGGTCTCCGAAGCCACACAGCCTGTTATTTCACTGACGAAGCCCGGCTAATTAGATCTGCGGAGAAGCTCCGTACATTTGATGAGCTGTAGCACCCACACTAATCCAGCTCTGCCATCCACAGCTCATTCACATTTGGTTCCTGATTGGAACCTCCCAATTTGCCTTCCACAGCTTCACAGGAACTCTGGAGCAGGGCACAGTAGCATTATTTTCCACGTAGGGCCTGTACAAACCACATCTGTTTCAAGCCTGCTAAAAAGCACTCAGTTTTCTGAGCTGTCACATACTATGTTCTCTGTTAAAAAATGGGAAAGGATGTCTCAGAATTTTTTAAAAGGATGGGAGAAGCTGAGGGGAGAGGGAGGAGAATATTTTTCTAGATTCTCTCCCAATAGGACTAATTTCCCTTTGGGCTGGCATGGTTTTAACTTCTGGTTGGAGGCACAAAAAAATAGTCCACTCCTAAACATCTCCCCAAGTCACCTAATTATTCCCCATCAATACATAGAGATACTGACCAGAGGCACCACGGCTTTGCCAGCACCTTGCTGAGCAGCCCTGGGTAAGTGGCTTCATCCCCTCGTCCCTGGTGTTTCACCCAGGCAAAGGTACCATTTGTCTGCTCATGGTGCAGAGATGTTCTGCAGCTTGTTTGTATATTGGGATATACCGAGTATTACACACATTTTTTAAAATCCCTAGAATGTAAAGCTGGTTTGCAGTATTTTAACCACACAGCACATCTGTTTTCAGACCTACAGCATCTTTTGTGCCAATTCACGCTGCTTCTTGCGGCTCAGGAAGGTAAGAGATTCCAGTGGAAAAGCACAGGTAGCAGCAGATCCAAATTCAGCCCCATTTCTCTATTTATCAGCTGCTATCTCATTCAGCTATGTGACACCAGATGAGACAGGATGCAATTTTTGTTTTTAACCACGCAGCACAAGTGGAACAGTAATCTAATACCTGCCTGGCCTTCAGCCAGCTTGGTGTGTCTGGCAAACAGTCAGACAACAAATAGTTGGAATTAAGCAACAAGTGCCTTTTGTTTGCAGAAACTAATACGGAGTTGCACTTGATCTGTGAGAAAGAACCCAGAGCGGTATTTTGTTATGGTCGATTATTTGTTTGTTTTTATTCACGTTCTACTGCTCAAAATAAAGTAAAACGGGTCAAACCCCATGCGTATACAAGGGGCTGAAAATTAAGATGCTCGTTTCCAGCCAAACTGGGATAATATCAATTTCCATGTACTTCTTTGCCGAGGCATTTTCTCAGCCACCTTCCTCAAGCACAGCCCTTGTTGAAATTCAGTGGGGAGATTACTTATCCTTTGGAAGGATTAGAGGAATTGAAGAGTAACTGCCATTCCATAATCCCATGTAAGTATCTAATCAACCATAATGTAATTACCAGAAAGTTTTAAAAGGTCAAAAAGGCCTTAGTGTGACATTACTTGAAGAAGAGAAGGTTCTTTCTCTGCTTGGGCAATGTCTCAAAAAAAGAAGTAGAAGAGAAACAGAGGGTAACACTTGAATATATTTCTCATACTCCATTACTACCCATTAAAACCTCAAGGGATTCGCAGAGGACAGGGGACACAGGAGTGAGCTTCCACTTGTTTTCATTCTTCTTTAGGAATCAGTTACCACCACACACAACTACCTGCCGTAAAAGAGCAAGCACATCCTGCTCTCCAGGTAACACACAACGAGATGCTGCTCCTTCAAGTGCATCTTGACACGAGATATCACACACAATATTGAGCACTGTTCGCTTTCTAACCATCCAAACAGGCTGCATTATACAGACTCACTTTATCACTTAAAGCACTATAGAGATGTTAAGAAATATCTGAACAATCTTCCTCAAGACAAGAGTGAAACATCAACGAGGCTTCCACTCACTGCCAACTGTACTTAAATAGATTTTAATTTTAAAATCACACGCTACTCACATGACTCTTTATTAGAAGCAGATTCCTAATAGAAAAATACCCTCCCACACGGTCCCACCTGTTTTTTCCAGGTGGAAATCAAGGAGAGGGAAAAGGAACAAGGCTACAAAAGAGATATAGCTGCATTTTCTTCCTTTTCCAGAGAAGGACAGTACATCCTCTTATTATCTGGAATAGTAGGAATTCTTCCTATTTTTCCTTTTAACACTTTCTACTCTGCGATGGATATAAATTTGTCTTTGGAGAGTTTTTATTCATTATTGAAGTTGAAGATCTGGAGGGTTTCTGATTATTTAATAAAGTTTCAAAATGCAGACAAAACTGCAAGCAGGTGAAGAGGGGGGAAAAAAAACCCAACAACCCATGACCTAAATTTATACAAATGAATCTCAACTAATCGCTTTCAGGAAAATCCTAAAATACTAGAAGAAAATAGCTAGAGAAGTCAGAGGTTCGAGCACAGCTATATAGAAAAAGGAAAAAAAACCCAGCATGTGTTAGGCACAGTCAATAATAAATCAATCCACCAGAAGCAATAGTTAAAACTTGGCAATTCAGAAAGGCCGAACAAAGAACAAAAGGCATGTTCTAGCACTCCATTACCTTCTTGAACAGGCGCCCCGAATCTTCGCTGACCTGGACAAAGCGTGGGATGATGTTGTTGAGATAGATGTCGCTGAGGGTGGTGTGGTCCCTGCTCTCCCGCTTCACCTGATTGAGCAGGAGATTCCAGCAATTGACCGGCGATAGCACATTCTGATCCTTCCTATAAAGGACACAAAACAGAAACAACAATTGGACAGAGCTACCTGAAGTGGACAAAGTGATTCTGTTTGTGATGTTCTGTGTATACAAATGCTAGAAACCCAGCTACAATCCGTACGGTCCTGCAGAGGGAGAGGAGAGCAGAGAAAGGCTCTAAAGCAGCTATTGCACATACAGAAAATACACCCTCAATTCCCCAGGCTACATCCATATGGCCATGGGCTTTTGGCTCCCAACAAGCAGATCAGGCAAGTGCAAGTTACAGTACGCCAAATGTAGGTTCTAATTTTTTCTTTTGAATCCAAGAATTTGTGCATAAATTGCAGTTCCTGAGGGAGAGCGATGGCTCCAGCCTCTGACAGGTCTCACGGTGCCGTCTCAGGCGTTTGCGACCCAAGCTCAATAAAAAGATTTCAAGCACCCAGTGAGCCAACTGGCATCTGCAGAGGAAACAAAATGTGATGTTTCATGTACAAAACCAATTATGTGCAAGCATCTATCTCTGTCCTGAGCAAAAGAGAGAGAGCAGCATCCACACAACAAGCTTTATTTTCTCATCTTTGAACGTTCTCCACCTTATTATGGCTGATCCGCTCTGCCCCCTGCAAATAAGCGAGACAAAGGGCGAGAAGGGAGATGAGAGGAAGCCCCGGTTCTTCAGATCAACACGGCACCTACTGAAAGGAGCAAGTCATCTCTTCAGGCACCGTTCCACACCAGCTGAAAGCCAGGACATCAGCAGTGATTTCACACGGTCCTGCAGCAGCCTTTGGAACCGGCAGACCCAGGTGTCCCCCTGAACGCCCAACCATTTCCTTCTCTCTCGATCTGTTTGCCATTTGTTTACACTACAATAATATTTATTTAGAAAAGAGAAAGTCAGATCCTTGGCAGAAAGCCAAAGCTCTCGATTATTGTACGCCGTTGTATCAGTTTTCTTTCCTCTTAAAAGAAACGCGGTTTAATTTCCACTGAAAAAGGGACTATTCTGCGCTTAAAAGGCCAGCAATTGCTGCTGCAAGAAAGGCCTGACATTGTGAAAATGTGAAAATTAAGCCATGGCAGACTTTCATTACCCTTCCTGACACCAGCAGTTGGATTTGTAGTGCAATATGGACAATTTTAGATAAAGGAGAATAGTTTCAGAGCAGCTGATCTCGATGCTTTTGTTTCTTTTCCTTAAAAAATAGAATAGCTCAAGAAATGACTGCAGCTTGTGATGTGAACTGCTGCGAGGTTTGGAGAGTGTGTGTGTATAGTGGGAAGGGGTATGAAAAGGATTCTGGGCTTCTCCTGGTGTTTTGAGTGAGGAAAAAAAAAAAAAAAGGAAATAAAGTGTGAGGAGGCATAGATTTTATTTAGAGACAGTATTTTCCTTCGTTCTCTCGCGTCCTGTGTTGCGGATACTGCTGATGTGCAAAACCAGATGGAATGATCAAAATGCAGAACTGCACAAGGTTGAAACTGCCAGATGTTAAGGCAGATAAATCACATCGCTGTCCCCCCGATCTGCACTCAGCGTTTGCTGCACACCGTTTGGTTTGTTAATATGCCAGAGGGCTAATTAGCAACTGCGAGAGCCGGCTAATTGTGAATGCCCAGGTACTGGCCGGGCTGCAGGCAGCCCTCCCAGGCCACACGTGCGGAGAAGGAGCCACACACTCTGCAGAAACGAGATAAAAACTGCCACTGCAAAGAAGGTAATAGACACGTTAACATGTTTTTTATTATTTAGGTGAGACGAGAAACAAGACCCAGCTTTCTTCTGCTAAAGAGAGGGCAGGGGCAGGAAAGGCATCTACGGAAAGAGCTCTCCCCAAGGAGCAGCGCGGGGTCGGAGGTGCACACTCCATCTCTGCCAACAGACAGGGGGAAGATAGAAGGCAAATTAAGTAAGATAGTATTGTGGGTGGTTGTAAAGAGAACTTTATGAAGGACGGTATTAAAAGATGCTGAAAGTTGGTTGGTTTGCTCCTGTGATATAACAAGGTGATATCGAATAATATAAAAGGACTTTACACACTGACTTAGTATTTGCCCTCTAAAGCCAGAAGAGCTACAGCAAGTGAAAATTAATCAACTACCATAAAAAGTTTGGGAATGAAACTTAGGAACAAGAAGCTCAGACCCTCCACCAGCTGCTCTTGTTTTAGCTGTTTCAAATCCTGCCTCGAAACCCTGAACAGCCCTGTTGCTGATTCATCTCTTTGCTGCTTCACTCCTCTCCTAGGACCAGCGTGGCCACAGATCTCCCCGAGGCAGCCAGCAGCAGCCCACACACCTCATCTGCACAAACTGCCAGCCCCAAAACACGTAGCTGTTTTGATCCTTAGTATCTCCCATTGCATTCTCCACCTCATCATCCATTTTTTCTGTCTGCTCCACTAAGAGCACCAGGCTGATCACGGATGCCCCAGCGAGGTGTCAGTCCAACGCCACCTTGAGCAGGTCAGAAGAGCTCTGGTGAAGGACCAAGGGGTAGGACCATAGAGAAGAACACCCAAAAGGGACCAGAGAGCAGCACGGAACGACTGCCCCGCTTTCCAAAGGAAACTGAAGCACCAAATGGGACCCAGAAGAGCTGCAATAGTTAACCGGACGATTCCCAGCTGTCCAGGCTGCCCCACCACAGCACCCGAAGCTATTCTAAGGCAGCACATAGCAGGAATACCAGGAGCCCATGAAAAGGATGGTGAGTAAAATTGCTGGTGTCTAATGGCGCCAGATGGGTTGTTGACACACTCCGTGTGGTTAGAGATGAAAGGCCATCCTGCGGGAAAAAATAATCACAACCCCACATGCTTCCAATCCGCGCCCGGGATTGTCACCTTGGGCTCTGGGCAGCCCGCGCCGCACCCCGAGCTCAGCCTCATGTGGCCAGGGCTCTGCAGGCTGCCAGATCCTTGCCTTTACATTCCTTTAATTTTCTTTGGTTTCGCTAACCCCTTCGGTACCTTGTCATAAAACCGGCTGTCCTGCTCCCCAACAGCTTCAGCGCTTTCCACGGCAAGGTTTTTACAGGGAACGAGGCAAAAAACTCTCCTTTGTTGTTTTCTAGTGACAATTTTCCTTGCACAGGCAAAAAGCAGATAAAGGCAGGTCTTAAGACAGAAATGAAAGAGAAAAGGAAAGAGGCAGTAACTTGCTTCAAACCTTCCAAGTAGCCTTTAAAACTCCACGCACACATTAACTGTTAAAGCACCTCTGAAAACACAGTGTTTTCTGGGGTGGAACACAGCAACAGTTTTCACAACACAGAGCAGAAGTTCTACAACTGTTTACAACAGACCCTTTTCTACCGTAACCACGAGCAGATGGCAGAGAAGCAAATTGCGATTTTCCTTAACCATTTCCATTCTCAAAGGCCCTGGCAAATACACTCTGCTTCCAGTTTCACGTCACCACAGAGGAGGGATGGAAAAGGGGAAGAGAAATAGCAAAAGGGACCACTGGGTATAATCAGGAGTGAGCTCAGTTTCCACAGATCCTGCAGAACGACTGGAGTCACTAATCACCCCTAAGAAGTAAAAAACGATGAGATCAACCCAAAACTTTAGGACCTGGATATGAACTTTCCAAAGCGCTGGAGATTTCACATTCAACAGCTCTTTGACTCCAACTTCCCCCACAAGGAGAGGAGGAGGAAGATGCCAAGATCCAGGTTTATTTCAAGCATGATTTATACTCATTTAAAGATGGTGTGACGATAGCAAATCTGGAGAGTTTATTTGGGTTAGCCTAAATTACACCAGATCACAGCAATCGAGGGTGTTTGGGAGCAGGAAGAGGAAGTTGTGCACAGATTTTTAGGGAACCACAAAGTATGAAGCTCTGTGGTTTCTCGGGTGTTATCTTGATCGGGTCCTGCGCAACTTCCACTTCAAAGGTTTCAGTCGGTCTCAAAAGATCAGAAGGGAAGATTGAGTCCCAAGTATCTGCAATGTCTTAATTAAATTACTCATTCATACAAGGAACTCTCAGACAACCCAAGATTTATCTGCTTTAAGGCAAGTAGAAGAGAGCGACAAAGGCTGGTGACACTTAGTTGGGCATTGCAGGGTAACCCCGTCTGGAGCAACAGCAGAAAAATTATCTTAGAAAACAAAAACCTCCTTCACGTTGGATTGAAAACAATACAAAAAGGAAAAAAGCCACAACCATCCCACACCCATAAACCAGGAATAGGAATACTGAGTTTCCATAAGGAGCACAAGATGAAGGAATGAGTCAGATGAGACTGAAAATATTACTAAATAGAGAGAAACATTTAAATTAATAAAGGCACGTCACATCATCCATGTGAAGAGAAGACTCCTCTGACCATCCTCCCTTTGAACTGAGGTTTCTAAAGCAAGTCTCCTGGTGGTACACATAAAAACTGAAGTTTCCTGTTCCACCTCCCTGCTCCCCCCAGATATTCGGGAGCTGTTTCCTAGAGGTGTGCAACAGCCACTTCCAGACCTGGAACCCCCTGAAATAGTGCTCAGGATCCTGGGAACAGAGACGGTGATTTATTTCCCCCTATGCAGAGTCCCTTGCACGTACCACCAATTAAGACACGAGGTGAAAAAGTTATTTTCAGTTCTGCGCAATTGTCAAACCATCAGAGCTCGAGCTGGACCAAGTGTTAGAGATGCAATTGTTTCTTTACATGCTTTTTAAAACTTATCTGAATTTTCTCCTCTGCCATGCACTGTGTAAGAGCAACTACAATCATACCAACCAATGCAGTGCGACACTGGGATCACTGATATGATGAAAAACAGCACAAAGATCCTCCCTGGGGTTTTACATCATTTTTTTGCTGGTCATGTATCCCCAGCTCTCCGGGTTCACTGAGGTCTCTGAATAAATGAATGCTTCGTGCGTAGAAAAATCTTCCAAATGTTGTTATTTGAAAGACTCAGGGGAAAAAAAATGTTCAGGACTCAGCTCCAACAAAAAGAATCACAGGTCAAAATAGCCTATGACAATATTTATCAATTAAAATGAAACGATAACAACAACAACCTAAATGAAGCCCACACGACCCAAACGTTTTGTTGATCCCTCCCTCCCAGCCTCTACCATCACTCCTTTAAAGAAATCATTTCACTTTAAAGAAAACTAAAGTTGAACTTCAGTGCTTGATTTCCCATTAGACTGTTCCTGACACAGCTCAGCGTTAACTGTAAATTTTGAGAATTACAAGCATGGACATACCCGCTGCTCCCTGCCCTGCTCCTCCAAAAGATTCCAGTTATGAACATCTGTTGTTTACAAGTGCTCAGCCCGGAGGTTGCCAGACTTATTCTGCATCTTCTACTTCAAGGCAAAGGCTGCCAGAAAGCCATCTGAATTTCATGCTGGGATATCCTGGACATTCAGCTCTCCAGCTGACAATTGCTACTCAGTATTCTGCTTCCAAAGATTATTCTGATTTAAAACATGGCCTTAAAATAGCATTGTCTTTTCATTTTTTTTCCTTCCTTTTTTTTTTTCCTGCCTTTCTTTTTAATTTCTTTCTTTTTTTTCCCCGGTTTCTTCCTTGAAAAAGAAGGCGGCTTGCCATGGTTTTCATATTTAAATTATTAACAGATTATTTGAATAGGCAAATGCCTTTAGAACAAAATCAGATGACCTAGGAGAGCTGAAGTCTGGAGTTCCAGGTCGCAGGGTGTCGGGGCCGTGGGAGAGAGCCTTCCTCCCAGGATGGTGGTGAGACCCGCACCCAGCGCCACTGCCTGCAGGGACCCCCGGGACCCCCACCCCAGACACCTGCTGAGACGGGTGCTGGGATCTAACTGCTGCACAAGAGACCTCACACGAGGCAGATCTTTAAGGAGCGATGACTCCACCAAACCTGTGACCAACAAGCTCTTGTAACACCAGGAGTTAAGACTTGGGGCTGTAAAATGCCTTTTTTTTTCCCCTTCCAGTCCTTCCATCCATAGGGATATTTACTAGCGGGTACTGAGAATCCTTACCAAATAGATATGTTTTTTTATGACTATTCTCCTTAATAGTCTTCTAATTGAAAAACCATTTTAGAAAGAGACTAGGCAAAGAGAGGCCTAACAGCCACGGTGGAGTAGTTAAAAGCAAGTAAAACCTGGGATATATCCAACTGTCATCAACTCCTGTGTCACCTTGGCTAAACCAATCTGCTCCCCTTCTTCGAAGGCAGAAAATGAGAATAACATACACCTACCTCCACAAATCATTTTAAGATGCTCCTGTAAAGCTACCTTCAAACTGTGCAATGTGCAGGCACCCTTTGAGCCCATCCCTGACCATGGAGTTTGCTGTCAAGACCCAACCACCGACACTTCAAACCCCGTATGGAAAAGGCAGCCACCTGAGCCGCTTACCCTCTGGTGTGGCCACATCTAAGAGAAATAAACCCCCTGCAAGGCATTTGTTGGAAACCCCGCAGGAGCCCACACCTCCCACTGCCCTCTCCTGTAAGTGTCTGCTTTTACCAGCTCGGAGATGGACGGTGGAGAAGCCACACAATCCAAGGGTCAGACTGAAGCCTCCTGCCCTTGACGGCATTCCCTTAAATGAACACAGGGAGAGCAAGTTGGCAATGCCATAATAGCTATGGGGTATGAAAGCACATGCAAATTACAGGTTACTGCCTGACTGATTTCCTCCTTGACAGCGTGTTATGAGATCTAAAACCGGCAAGTGACATGGTAAGCACTCGCTGAATGATACGGTACCTCCCGACGTAATTATCACGTTATCGGAAGAACATGCTATTACTGTATATTTATAGGGTCACAGCCAGGCAATTACAGAGTGGCCACCCGCCTGTGCGCATCTTGGAGCGTGTAATACCAGGCTCCTCGGGAGAGACCTGATGGTTGGCTTTGATCAAACAGTCTTTTGGGGGCTTCCAAAGGGGATTACAGCTTCAGCGGCCGCAGAAAAGGCAGCAGAGAAG